>CACRXP010000741.1:249977-268600 GCA_902702965.1 Spirometra erinaceieuropaei
TGATTAGTGGCATAGGAAAGGCAACAAAATGCAGTTTTAGTGTTCGAAATATCCAATTAGACTCGCCTTTCTTACGAACCAACTCTTGCACAAACTTTGGCTGCAATGATGAGGCATGGAACCAGTCTGCACCCACGACCTAGCTGCGTACTGCTCAGTAGTCAGGGGAAAGCTCGGTGTACCTGCTGATCATGCCATGGTCGAACTCTCACACCTCCATCGTCTGTCGCACAGTTTTATCCCTGCTCGTCCAACTTTCTTCCTGAAATCGAAGTTACGGTTGTGGTCTTATCCTCAAATGCGATTAGCCACAAGGTATTCTAAGTCGACCGTTTGGCCACCCTATCGCCAGTTTCGCCCCGTTTTAACCTATGCAATCGCGGGGTTATTCAGCTCATGGAGTTTGGCGGATGACTAAAACACATCTCGTTCGGATTAGCGCCTCATCGTTGTACGACTTGCATAAGCACTGTGACATTTGATGTTTGGCGTCAACCACTAATTCACGGGTGGCACATTCCATGGCCTCAGAACAAACGCTGATACAGGGTAACACATGCCCTTTTCATGCCTCTGTCCCATTGTCGAAATCGGCCATAAGTCCCCAGCGATTTTGCGGAAGCGCAAACCTCAAGGATGGCCACTCCTGGCTTGGACGTTATTCATGTGTGCCTCATGACTTCCATGTGGATACTGCAAGAGGCTTCTTTTGTTCCAGAAAAAGGCCCATCACGAAAACTGAAGATCAGGTTAACACTCGTAGTCTTCGCGTTAGCTGTTGTTTCTATTTCCCACTTTGATTTACCGTTCGGGAACCCCCTAGGGCATTCCTGTCCTCAATTCTGGACTCGTCTTCGCCTGCCCTTAACGGGGAGCGGGGTGCGTTTATACTCATCAACTCACTTGCCTTTCCCGGCCATCATTTCCGCCCCTCGTAATTGGTCCCGACAAGCTGCAGGTATTACCGCCGTCTTTACACAGCAGGCTCTCGACAATGACTGGCAGTGTGTGTCCTGCTTTCATTGTCCCTCTTCCTAACTGTAATGTGGCCACCCAACGTCTCCTACCACTGGGCTCTATGGGTACACCGTCTTTGCTGTTATTACTGCTCGTTCCCTGCTATGTCTCTCCGTTGCCTGCCCACGTACAATCTGCGAACCTCTCCCAAACCCGCCCCCCGCAATTCCCACCATTCTAACACAATTCCTTCTCCCGTCCGTGAAGGTGGTTCCGCGTTGTACCAGCAGTTCTACAAGGGCTTCGGTCAGTTTTTGTCCCATTTCTGCTTTGCTACCTGCTATTTGCGTTCCCCTCCTGATTGGTTACCTGGAATTTAAGCACTTTGGCATGAGCATGCTTACAGTCCATACAATCACGGATCTGTTGTCTGGATGTCAAATCTATCACGCTAGCTCATTGGTCCATTTTTCTAGTTGTGCTTATACCGCCACCCTCGGGTTGTAAATTTGAAAGATACATGGTTACATATTTAGGTCCTACTGACACCGAGGGTCTTCCCCTTTTTTTGAACATATTTCAAGGCCATTCATATTGACCCAACTGTGGAAAACTCGACGCCTCAGTGGAATTCGGACCCACGCCAGTAAGAGGAGGGCTTTAGTACAGCCTACACTCTAGCCAACTGAGTTACAAGGCCCCACTGGAAGACGTGAGTTTAATCACATTTGGGCCAAGCTTCCCGCCCAACCTACTGCAACGTCTGGAATCCACCAAATCTGATACAGTAAATTGACTGCCCAAGCAGGATTTCCTAAGTAATACATCTAAAATCCATCAGATGACTACCAGCTCACATAATTCATTAGACGTTTTGGCAGATTTTGAATAATTCATATTGGACAGTCAATTTACTGTATCAGATTTGGGGGATTCCAGACGTTGCAGTAGGTTGAGTAGGTGGCTTGACCCAAATGTGATTAAACTCACGTCTTCCGGTGGGGCCTTGTAACTCAGGTGGTTATAACGTTGGCTGTACTAAAGCCTTCTCCTTACTGCGTGGGTTCGAATCCCACCGAGGCGCCGAGCTTTGCACGGTTGGGTCAATATGAATTATTCAAAATCTGTCAAAACATCTATCAATATGTGTTATTAATAAGCGAAATGAGGTAATGTCCAGCTCTTCGCATTCCGGCGAAAACAATTAGAGATAGTTTATATCAGTCTAGTCAACGAAGCCTTCCTGGTAGTCTAGACTGTAGTTTGTGAGAAGTGACTGTATCATCTTGATAGAACAGCATGTCCCCGTTTTTCCAAGATGTTACTGACTCAACGATAAGCAGTAACCCGATGCGCGCATGCTGCAATTCAGCACCCACTTCCCATTTCTCGTCGTCAATGCTGGCACACTGTCCGGACGTCTAGTTCTTACTCTTTTGAACTCCTGGACCCTGTCTCTCCAAACCAAGTCCGACAAAGGTAGAGTGAAGGACCCCAATTAGTCGTCAATATACTGCGAATTTTGTCATACGGGAATGGTTTACGGGTGGGTAGCACACAGGACAGTAAGCTGACGGAACTCAGGGAAGCACAGAAGGCAGTCAGTGGCAAAAACGATACCCTCGAGTAAAGTGGTGAATTCACGATCACTGAGACGCTGTCAGGTGGCGCAGCTCACATCGCTGCGAAGTACAAACGGCGTCACCACGCCGGGGGACCACTGTGGGCCAGGCGGCATAAGCCGGACCTAGCAACGGACGTAGTCGCCCCCCCTCACGGCGCAGTGATATAAATGTTCACACGCTGTTGCACTCTAGCGGTCTCTGATGATGAACTCGAGTTCGAGTTTGGAAGCTAAGGCCAATGAATCTACCGCCCCAGTGATCGTGGCTGTGTCTTCTTTTAAACAAGAATCTGGGATGCGCATATTCTCTTACATTCGTGAAAGTGATGAATGTGTGCAGATAGGTTATCCAGCTGGATATTCCGCGGTGTGCCATCTTGAAAGAGTGCCTGACCATCAGACAACTGAGCCTATCTTCTGGCAAGCATTTCTGTTATCCCCCAACTCATGCTCATTTACTCTCCGTCTTTTGTTTCTCCGCTCTTGGATACACCTGCCAGGCATCAGTACTTAACTATATTTTGCAAGTATATACATCAGTACACGGTCCACTGACAGCTGATTGGAGTCCTTCATCCTTCCGTCGCCCCATGTCCGGCTCACATGCCTGACTAGCGAGGAGTTTTCGTTTTTTCCGCCTTAGTCGACTCGGTGACTGTTTGCAGTCAGTTCAGTTGGATAGTTTAACAGGCTTCTGTGACACTCGCAGGCTCCTTTATCGCTACCTCTGTCTAACACGTTTCTATCCAAGTTCTGCTCAAGCTTGTGAGTGAGGTCTGATCTGACCGCAACTGCTGGCACACTCTGTCAAACTTTCTCTTTTGCTGCATTTTCGCGAAACAACTCCCTCCCTCTGTGTTGCCTAAGGTGAACTTGACGTCCCAGTGATGTTAATCGGAGTGCACTTCTTTATGCATAAACAGTAGCTGGTCGCTAACCCTTCTTCACGTGGGTGCTTTTTGGTAGTGTCGATTACCTGAGCGTGATAAGAAGGGGGAGGAGAGCGGCTCGCATGACGAAGTCCTCACGCTCTCTCCCACCCCCAATTTCACATAGGCCCCCCTGTGAATCTAGAAAACGCGGAACGTAGATCACATGCGATCGAGCATCGGATATCCTATCCCGACCCCACCCACCACCACGCTTGGTCGATCCCCTGTCCCCCAAGGATCAAGCCTCACGTTCGCGGATAGACCGGCTCAGATTGCAGCGAATTCCCGGTCGCCACCCCTATCGGGCTTTGTCCGGCAGTGAAGCTGATTATCGTTGAGAGGGGAGAGAGAGATGCAGACGCTGCGCTTTTGGGGCTGGAAGTTAGAACTGCGCAGTGGGCGGTACCTGAGCCCGTAAAAACGAGCATCCGGTGTGACGGTTGACCAATCAGCCTTATTACTCGTCCACGAGTACCTCACCTTCTCCCCACTTCGATTCTTTGCATAACAAACAGCCAGTAACCAAGGCGTCCGAATTCGAACCCCAGACTACCCAGAGCATGCAAGCAGATATGACTGACTGACGACGACTAATAAGGCATAAATTGCCGTCCCAGTCTCCACTGTCTTTGTCGGTATTTTTTCCTGCGTCAGTTTTATTCGCTGTGCTATTGCCCGTGAGAACTCTACATTGAGTCCTAAAGCGCATGGGGGTGAGCATGTGCGCAACCCGATTCGTGAGCGCACTTCCCACTATAATTAGTATTCTCGATCAGAACCGACAGAACGGCGGGCCCCTGGCTCAGCGACAGAGGGTTAAATGGCCAGTGAATGCGGTCTCGAATCCCAGCTTATTTTAAAACTTGTAGATTAAATGACTGACTGATGATGGCCAATAAGCCATCAATGGCCGCTCTGATCTTCGCTTTCCTTGCCGATATCAATTATGTAACATACATTTCTACTGATGTCAAACAAGTAGCACATAATGTACACATCTTTAGGAGGCTGGCTGTCACTGGCAGGGTGAATGGATTTATCCGTGCGTTCATACAAGTACACTTAGGCGGTTGGGAAGCACCTCCAGCGACAGTCGATTATCACGTGCAGGACAGCGGGCGTTCTCATAAATTCCAATCATGCAATGTTCCGTCATTTGTTTGGGGAGGGGGGAGGGTTAATACACCGAATCAGTCAGCCTTCGCTGAATTTCGGTTGTCGCCAATTTTCAAATTGATTTATGTGCCTGCACCCTCACAGGCCAGATTCTCGTCAGATTTACAAATAGTGGCGATCTATTATTTGATAGTATGGGCACAGGTGGTGGTTATAACAGCATCCAACAAACGAAACTTTTGGATTCAAACTTACTCTCGTCCCACGCGAATTAATTACACTGAGTCTGTCCAGTGCACTGCGTTTTCGTTGGGCGATGTATTTTCCCTCACTAGGATTCATCTCTGTGCTCCTTTCTTCCGGTTGTTGAAGTTGCATGACATAGCTGTCATTGTTATTATGGCAGCCAGAACATTTTCGAACATGCCTTGCTTTTTGAGAAATCGGAAAATCCTGTTCACACATGTGTCTGCAGAAGTATGGATATTCCTTTCTTTGTCCCAGTCATCCAACAGGCCGGGGGCCTGCACCCTGCATAGCCCCTTATTTCGGAGACTTTTGAGCACTTTTACCTACCTTAAAATTGCTTCTCATCCGACTTAATCGATTTTTCTTTGATCATCAGCTATCGATACCCGAAGTGGGTTTTAAATTTCCGGAGGTTAGTGCTCTGCCATGCGTACAGTAATTGTGCGTCCGAAATCTTCTGCTCTCCATGTTGTCGGTGTTAACTCAATGTTCACCTATTTCCACCTGCCCGCATTTCATTCCCCAGCCTGCTGTCGCTACGCTCCTTTTTGTCCAACGTTCCTCGTGCTTTTATTTTCTGACTACAAAGCTGACATTCGTATAGGTCACAGAAATTTCATGTGAAAATGCCCTGTACAATGCATGATATAAAGACTTATCCTAGTCATGATTTAAGAGGAACAGGTCTGTGAATGAGAACAAGCCCAACAGTGAGATTAGGTGGTCTCCACCGCCGGCTCCGTTTGATTGGTTGGCAGGGGTATATCGTCCGAAACTGATCAGCCAATTGCAAAGCCCGTATCCACCTGTTTGTGCGCGCGCACGCATTAAACTGCCAATCTGTCCGGACAGGAGGGAGACTGTAGGCGTGATGCCGGGCCGACCCGTGAAGGATGCCGAGGTTGGGGAGCTCTTGCGGCGTAGGCGAAGTCACAAGTTCCCTATCACAGTTGTACACATACCACCCCTACACTGGAGAAGCACCCCAAGCGTAAGCCGTAAAACATTCGCTAGACCTCCAAGAAAAACCAACTCCACATCGGCACACCCACAAAAAGGTAGGCGCAGACTAGAAGAACCAAATGTTTACTGCTTACTGAAATCGATTACAGTACAAAAGTAATGAGACAGCGTTGCAGAGCCCTATCTGCAAACCATGTGGGGAAAAAGTTGTTGCTCAACAGGCCATTGAGTCGTGTGACGGGTTTTGTTCGATATTTGTTCTTCTGCGTGCTATGGCTGTTGTCTGTTTGTTTCGACTTGTTCAGAGTCCCGTGCTTCCACGCCCCCCTCCCTCCGGTGCCGTTTCGCTGCCTCCGCCACTCACTCACCCTTATTTCTTTTACTTCACATCTCCGCTGAGCTCTCCCATGCGGAGTTTTCAGGCTAGTTATGAGTTGTGACGACTCGGATAGTAGGAAATTTCGCTTTACTCCAAGTCCGACGTCACCCACAATTACTTTTGCCTTCTTGGCCTGTATTAGGACAGTTTGGTGCCTCGTACACCCCCCCCCCCTGCCCTCTAGCATACTCCACCGAAACCGACAATTTAGACGACCTTGCTGTAGAGCCAGACCCGGCCATGAAACGTCTGCTGTAGAAAGTCATCTAAGTGAAACGCGCCTTTTGGCAAGTGCATTGTCAAAACTCCCTTATTCGCTTTTGTCTCATGAACGGAATCCTTTTTTTCCCCATCTACAGTGCGTGACCAATCTCACGAAATGTTGGCTGAAATTATGAAATGCGTTTTCGATTAGGAAGGATTAGTAAGGAGGCGTTGTAAGATTAATCCATTTATGGCATAGTCTTATAGTATTTCGGACTTGCCAGGATGTCGGCCTTTGGATGCACTTCTTTTCGGTCTCTTGCAGAAACGGCGCTTGGTAGAAAATGACTACTTAATTAGCATGTATTTTTTCACATTGATTTTCGGTGTGTCTTAAAACTGCAAACATATTTTACTGAAGACATGCACGAAAATATGCTTTCTTTTACTCGTTTGGTAGAAAATCGCATTTTGTCCACATTTATACGTGAAGAAAGTGTATATTCAGCTTTTGAAAAAGTCTCCCAATTCCCAAATAACTTTGAGCCAGGTCAGCCGTTGCATTAGCACTCAGCGATTTCAGTCTACAAGGTCTATGCTTTCCGCGTAAGGAGAATCATACATTTCTTTATGCCTTTAAGAAGTCGCTGTACAGAGTTTATAAAATTTTGCGGTGGATGCGGGCTATGTTGTACACTGCGTGAGGTGCATTATTAAACTGTCATGTGCGACGCTGTATATACGGACATCTCACGGTCTTAATTACAAACTTATTTAAAGACAAAATATAACATTCTTTAGGGTATAAAATGTAAAGACAATGTGACTTTCTACCAAACGAGTAAAAGGAAGCATATATTTGTGCATGTTTTCTATAAAATATATTTGAATCTATAAGACCATCGAAAATCAATGCGAAAAATGCATGCTTCTTAAGTAGTCATTTTCTACCCAGCGTCGTTTCTTCAAGAGGTCGGAAAGGAGTGCATTCAAAAGCCGACATCCTGGCGAGTCCGAAATACTATATGATTATGCCATAGAAGGACTCGTTTTACAACATCTCCTTATTAAGCCTTCCCAATGGAAAACGCATTTCATAATTTCAGCCAACATTTCATGAGCTCGGTCACGCACTATAAAGTCTCAGTAGGCACATCAAGACACCTGGCCCATGCAATATTAGCACATCCCCCCCGCTACAAGATGTGCTTTGATTGCGCGAAAAGTATACACTGCTAATTTGCATCTTATGCTGCTTCCCTCTGCCAATATGCTTTCCTCCTCCTTCTGTCCCCCCTCTGTGATTTCGCCATCATTTTCTGCTTTCGCTTTTCGGCAATATGGCCTACCGAACGCTCCGTCTTCGAATGGTATTTTGCTCATTTCTGGCATGCTTGATCATCGACCCTCCTGTGCCGAGTTCCGGCCAATGCATTTTGCCTTGCTGCTAGCATATTAATTCCTCTTCTGTTTTTTCTCTCAATCTTTCTTTCTTGGGGACTTCCAGTCCTCAAAAGGTCCAGATTCAGGCTTCCACATTAGGGATACTTGAACGATGACGCTGACCACAGAAACCACCCAAACCACAAACTCGCCAACCAGTCGTCTCAGCTCGGTTCCTGTGCAGGTTCAATTTACCCTCGTTGCGATCTGTGCGCACTCAGCTTTATTCTCGCCGAAGGCAAACCCGTGAGATCGTGCTACAACACGTTATCTTCCTCCTTCAACTTTGTGTATCTACTTATGTCATTTTTTGTCGTGGCGACGTGAAAAATGCGAGCTTCCCTGTCTACTCCATACTTATCCTCAGCAAAGGTTACGTTGTTTCCATAGTTGTCACCCGTGTGAGTATCCATGCGTCTTATCTCCCTCATCTGCAACGCGGCTGTGTGAGGTCCTGCCTCGTTTCGTCTGTCTTTTGATAGCAATGACCAGATATCTTGATGCGTATTCACTGGTGCGCAAGTGTGATACACCCCCCCCCTCTCCCCTTTTATCTACTTTGCTCTTAGTTCTGTCTGCTAACATTTCTAGACTTTTGGTCCTTGAAAGTGCCTTGCCTTTTGTTTTACATTTTGACCAAAGCACATATTGTTTGTTTGATAGTCTGACTTTTCATTGGTTTTCGTATGTTGAGTCCAACGACTCCCCCAAGATAAGTGCGCGGATAGGCCTTGCTGAGCTCTGCTGCGTGATTGCTTACTTAATGAGTCCTTGTCCGGAGTAAGTGACTGTGGCACGATAATCTCGACTGCAACAAGACGGCCATCCGTATCCAATGTAGATATTATCCAGTTCCTATGGTAAGAGGTCTGGGCGTCGCTGGCTGAGAACGATGATTAGGTGGGACTGGCTAATTACTTTTTGGAAAATTAACGCATTATGGTTGCTACTTATTTGGTCTCGGTAGGTTGAATTGACCAGGTCTATTTAGAGTTGAAACGCGCAAGCTTATAACCCAATTACAAGGCATTAACGCCATGTCTTACCGACACAGCGCCGCTTCAGTCCATTTACCACTGGAAAGTGCGTCTGTCACTGCCTCATTGTCGGTGACGCGAGTCATCATTCTGTCGCCATTGGACAGAGAAACTACCATCATGATGCACATCTCGGTTCTCGCCGGCCCCGTCTCTGCCTCACAAATGTGTTAGCTGCGATGGGAAGATAGATGAAGACTTGGAAGCGGACCGATCCTCCTTGTTTCCCTTCTCTGACTCGACGCCGTCATCGAGAACAATAGTTTGTGTCAGTTCAGGCCCATATAGATTGCTTGAGACTTTCCAAATGTAATGCGTAGGATGGTTATTTGCAGGCCTAATTCGGAGATAATACAACTTTCATGGCCACATGTACGACATGGAGCAATACTCAGAGGTTGGGGTTTAAGTAAAGGGGGGTTTGGTCGTGGGCTTCCAGTCACGCCGGCTCCTGCGACCGACAGCAGCCCACGCCGGGTGACAGACATAAACAGCCTACTGGTTCACGGAAGAGGAAAGAGGGGGGAGTGAGGTGGACACTGAGATGCCAGAAAATCTCCACTGCAATAGATCTGACGCGTCTGAATCTATCGCAGCGCCTTAAAAGTGGCGCGTGCCATCGGTCGTGGCGTGCGTCCCCCATACTCGTCTGAGCGAGACAAGTATGCAATCCCAGCCTCCGCAGTCACCAGGAAGACCAACTATCCGTTTTAAGTGTACTGAGGTGATGAGGAGTCGCCTTAAACGATGGCTGTTTAACAGGCCTTCCAGGGAATACTTTTATGCTTTCACGTCAGACTCACGATAAAGGTGGGTGAACATGCTCTTGTGGATGGTTGATGTTTCTTAAAGGAAAGTGAGGAAAGAATGCCAACGCAGATTGAGGAGAGAAGATCCAGATGCAGGAATCGAAAGGACCGAATCAGTAGGAAAAATGCTGAAGTCGACAAGGATAGCCATCTCGATAGAAATTTCTCCTCACAAACCGTGGCCCATTTTCCGGTGCTCCACCCATCCACGCTAAGATACTGGTAAGGTTCCCTGGCACATGACGGTAATAATGTTGACTATATCCGCCTATCCTTGCCTGAGCCCTGAGAAGCCCTGTTTATAAGTGAGGCATTACTCGCTGATTTGCTTAATTCACCTACAAAACCTTGCCCAACTATAGACAGAATAACATTACTAACAAAGACAAGGGAGACTGGGGTGACCATTTCTGGCCTACTAGGCGCCCTCAACCAGTCATACCCAAGCCCGAGGTGTGGAACATTTAAGTTTGGAGCGTTGGGCTTCCAACCAACAGGTCAGGCTATCGAGTTCCATGTGTTCTACACTGGGACTGGGTATGGCTAGCTGAAGATGGCTAATAAGTCGAAAACGACCATCCTAGTCCCCCTTGCCTTGTTCGATAATGTTATTCTGCCTTTATTTCGCACCTATGTGCGGATGCTGGCTGAGCTCGAGGTGATTTCCAAGGCACAATGGGACGAGTGAGTTCCGTAACACGATCGGTGAGCGTCCCCAGCCACTTATCCAACTGTTTTGACAAACAAACTGCGGTAGCAATTCTACTTTTCGTGGGGTTTTGCGTCCCGCTCACGCAGGGTATAAACACTAAATTGCCGACCGGTCCAGGTCGATGTGACGAATCTGGGCAAAAACCGCGAATGCTAGCAATGACAGTCGGCCACTGCGCTACCATGACCTTGTCAGTAAGCGAGTTGAGACCAATGAAGCGTCATCCCTGCAGCCTAGCCGCCCCGTTCGAAAGTGATTGAGAACATGTAAGGACCAACCAGAACCAGTCCTAAAAATGCCCTGGCGACATTTGAAATAACTGATCTTTATACGGAGTATGTCCACGTTTACATCGTGTTTGCTTATACAAAGACATCATATCAGTGATTCAGAAGCATTTTGCTGGCAATTGAGAAGCTTCAAAGAGGCACACGTGGAGATTCTTGACGGGCCGATTGTGGACAACTCCAGCCATCACGCTTCTGGTCAAACATCGCACGATGATTAAGAGGGGGAGGCTGTCAGTTCTGCCCGATCGAAGACAAGAAAGTACAAGGCCTAAACTTCATGACCAATAAACGCCAGCGTGATCTCTGCGTGCGTTATCCGCCATGGCTCTCGACTGACCGCGGAGTGCGAAATGTCGTCCTCAGCATGTGCACCACTAGATAAGGCTGGATCGGAGCCCGGCAGGCCTTACCAGAAACGCGCACGCATAAACTTTCAAAATGGGGGACATGGCAGCTCGCTCAGTTGCAGCCCGCCCCGTGCCAGTTGGGATCCGAGACCCCGCTTATTTCTTGTATAAAATCTTAGTCAGTGTACGTCATGGACCAGCAGGTATGGTGGTACGCCTAGGTGCGGTTTCTCGCCGTCTCAGCCACCTGCATCCTCTCTTGAAACGTGATGCAGGTGAGGAAGCAGGAGGGAGTGCGGCAGATGCAGTTCAAGTCTACTACCATTATAATCGCGCAAATTGCCCCAATCGTGCTGTGAAGCAGATGGCAGGAATCGTCGGAACGATGATCAAACTGTCCTAGGTGCTCCACTTGAAATTGGTGTTTCCTCAGGTGTCTACTAACGAGTTTAGACACATTGTTACTGTAAGCAGGGCTTCGCCAAGTGTTTGGCCTTGTTGCCTGACTGACATTTTGGTCCACCTAAATCATACTTATGCAGAAATTAATCTACATTATGAAAACAACTATCCTATCTCTTGCCAACGGAGTGTTGCCAGCAGCCTGCTTAATCGGCTGAAAGTACACTGTTCAGACTAATGAGGCCATCGAGTCGAACTAAAGTACCTATGTGAATTATCTTCTCACAATGGGCATTCTAACGATTTTGTATGTCGAAACATGAGATAGCAAGAATCAGGAGTAAAGTAGCTATAGTGAGCGATCGATATCCTGAAGTGTTGGCCGAAATTCTGAAATGTGCTTTCGATTAGGAAAAATTACTAAGATGGGGTTGTAATATGAACCATCATGCGACATAATCCTGTAGTATTTCGGCTGAAAGCACACTGTTCCGACTAATAAGGCCATCGAGTCGAACTAACATACCTACGTGAATCGTTTTCTCAAAATGGGTACTCTAACGATTTCGTATGACGAGACAGGAGACAGAAAGAATCGAAAGAAAAGGAACTATAGCGAGTGACCGATCTCATGAAGTGTTGGCCGAAATTCGGAAAAGCGCTTTCGATTAGGAAGAATTACTAAGATGGGGTTGTAATACTAACCATCATGCGGCATAATCCTGTAGCATTTCGGACTCGCCAGGATTTCGACCTTTGAATGCTCTTCTTTTCGACCTCCTGCCGAAACCAAACTCGGTAAAAAATGACTACTTAAGCAGCATGCATTTTTCACATTGATTTTCGATGATCTTATGAATTTAAATATATTTTATAGAAACCTTGCACAAAATGCGCTTTCTTTTACTCGTTTGATAGAAAAGCACATTGCCTTTATAATTTATGCCCGAATAAAGTGTAAATTTAGGTTGTAAAAAGTATTCCAATTCCCGAATAATACAGCCTAATTTGTCATTGCATCAGCGTTTAACGATTTCAGTCTACAAGGTGCATGCTTTCCCCGTGAGGAGAATAATATATTTCTCTATGTCTTTAAGAAGGTATCATATAGAGCGCATAATGTTTTGCAGTGGATGCGGACTATGGTGTGCATTTTATGAGGAGCATAAATAAACGAACATGTGAGATGCTGCATTTATGGAATTGGCACGGTCTTAAAAATCTCATAATTAGATACTATTGAAAACCAAAATATAATCCTTTTTGGGGTATAATATATGGAGACAATGAGATTTTCTATCAAACGAGTAAAAGAAATCACATTTTATGCATGGGTTTCATAAAATATCCTTGAATTTATTGGATCATCGAAAATCAATGTGAAAAATGCATGCTGCTTGAGTAGGCATTTTTTACCGAGTGGGGTTCCTGCAATAGGTCGAAAAGAAGTGCATTCAAAAGCCGAAATCTAGACGAGTCCGAAATACTACAGGAGTATGTCGCATGATGGTTAATATTACCATCCCATTTAAGTAATTCTTCCTAATCGAAAACGCTTTTCGGAAGTTCGGTCAACATTTCATGAGATCGGTCACGCATGGAAATGGCGACGGATTCTGAGTGAGTAAGTGGAGACCGAAGCCACAACACAAATACGAAATAAAACTCTTTGGCGATTTCTCCGCAGTCGATTTCAACGTGCAGTAGGACCTACGTGTTTCGATGAAAGAGGAGTTAGGGGCAGCGTATCGCAGTCTTCATGTCTGGTGGAGTTAGTGTCATGCATCTTACGGTCGTCTTCCTTGATCCGTTGTACCTTAGTCGAGTCACTTTAGCTTGCAGGCCATGGCTTAAGAAGCACACACCAACTTTATAATCAGTACAGAGACGCATCACAGTACTGTCCATCGAATATGCACAACGACTGCCTGTGATCATTTTGTTTTACCGCAGTTTTAGGCAGAATTTGTGGCGCAAGATGCTCACAGAATTTTCGGTAGGACACCAGAATGGGTACTTTGGATTTCTTACTAGAAGCGAAGCGGCAAGTTACAGGAAGCGGTCGTGAATGAGACACGACTGCTGGAACAGGAGCTTTATTAGCCTGACGTTTCGGATTCTCGCTCGAATCCCTCGTCAGGGTGGTAAATTGTCCGGGTGTTGCCGATAACCTTGACCGGCACACGGGCTCATGACAACAGCATACTTCAAAACCTGGCCAGTTGAGCCGTGATGCACTCGGGAGCTGCCAACTGTGATAGGCATGTAGCTGCCTAACGGCCACATTCTATAAATACTGCAACATTTGGGCAATCCTTTGCCTTGATTATGGATTCGATTGGGAATCCGAAACTTCAGGCTAATAGAGCTATCGTTCCAGCGATCGCACGCTCGATGTTTCATGTGGTCTTGCAGGCGTTTAGCTAGAGTTAATTTTAATTTCAGGGTTAATGTTATGGTCAGGGTACGGAAATAGGCACCGTCCTGGAATTTTGTCCAAGACCAGCTGTCATACAAGGTGTTCCTATCTCCGTGCCCAGCAGTTTATGCCGAGGATTGTCCCATCGTTGGTGCCAATGGGGTTCCAGCCCGGCAGATCTCTTGCCTAAGGACTGACGATGCACATGAATCTTCGTTTATATTGTTGGGCACGAAGATGTTCTAACCGGTTTCAGAACGCGTACATCACAGCATTTGCAATCGTCCATAATCCAGACAAACCAATAACGCAGCGGACAGGGGCTGTGGGGAGAATAAGGTGATGGAAGGTTGGTCTCCCATAATGTCTGTATTCGAGGTTGAGCGTTTCCATCCGTCCCCAAAGAGGAGTTTTCTAAGATTCAAGAAGTGTCCCGGACAACGGAAAGTTAAGCCTTATCTGATGGTAGGAAGCGTTTGTAATGCAAGCGAAGATGCGAGTTCCAGGAACTATTTGATAAGAAGTAGAAGCGTTCACAGGAACAAGGACTTTATTCACCTGGCGGTTCAGATTCTCACTTAAACTCATCCCCAGCGACAGAGTCAGAGAAGGATAGTGAATTGTCCAGGACGTAATACGGTTTTATATGACTTATCACCACTTTAGGGGTAACAGATCAATCTCCAACCATACCTGAAGATAGTGCCGTTGTGTTGCCCGCGACTGCTTATTCGTCAGATCCTAGAGTCTCACTATTTACCATCAGGCCTTCGCTGAATGCAGTTCCACTGTCTGCCATCTGCAAACATCCCGGATAGCTCTCATCAAGACTAACAGGCGAAGCCCATCTTCTCAGAGGCTACTGTCATATCGAAGTGGCAACTACTTCAAGTTGCTGAGGCGTGTGCCCAATAAACTCCATGATGAGTCAATTGGAGCCGGGGTTCGGGATCAGCAGAGTGAGGTAAAAGAGCATATATGGGACACCGACATCTCATAGTCAGCATCTCAAACTGCTAATGTTATTAAGCGCTCTGTATGCGCCCGTGTAACGCACCACGGTCTGAACAGGTTGATAAACTGGAGTGAAGGACAGATAGGAGCGGACCCAGGATTGGGACAGTGTAATTGAGTGTCAGGAACATGCCGATGCCCCTCCCATTCTCAGCTGCTGACAGTTATTATCGTCTCGGATCGTCTCATGTTCTCTCTCGTTCAAAGTCAGCATCCTACGTTCCTCCCCCTCCCCCCAGTTGCCTCCAATGCTGCACTCCCCACCGGTGGTCTAACAGACACAAAAACATACCCCCCACTCCAGATGGGACTATGGCTAATGTAACGTTCCTTTTTATATTACGTTGTATCCTTATTTCACGTTTACATTCAGTTCAGTTCAGTTTATTTGAGGGAAATATAGGTGTTGAATCCTTGAACTCCCTATTTGTTACAAGGAAGCAAACTATATCAAACGTTTGAAAATGGAAACATCAAACAGCTCCAGTTTCTTCAGATTGGCAAAGTTTTCGAAGCCAGACAGATAAATGAATTGTTCCAAGAGTTAAAAACATTAACTTTATTAAGTGTGCTGTACAGTAGTCTGTCTATGGATAGTTGGTGCTATCTCAGTTTCTGAGGGAGACGAATTAGATGACAACACACATTCAACAAACATGGGACAATAATAAAAAAGCAAACGTTACTGAAAAACAAGCAGTAATTTAACAACATTAATAAACTGTTCGAACGAAATGCTAGACGTTGTCGATTAGGTGGCATTATGACGTTTGGTGGTACACTGGTCTAACTTGCGCTTAAAAGCCTCGACGGAGCTGGATATGACGACATCTGTAGGCAGAGCATTCCAGGTTTTGATCACTCTGTTGGAAAAGAAAAACTACCGAATGTCCAGCTTGGCGCAAGTTACGCGTAATTTAAGTGGATGACCTCGGAGGTTCGTTGTGGTCGCTAACTCAAAGAAATCAGCAGGTACGAGACAGCAGTCCTGGCCGCACAGTATACGGAATGTTTGTATAAGGTCGCCTCTTAGCTGTCTGTAACTCAGTGGAAAAAGGCCGAGATTGGACATTCGTGTTTCATAGGGTAGTGAACCCTGTCCACTTACGAGTTTGGTTGCCCGCCTCTGAACTTTCTCAAGGATGCTGAGAGCTTTAGAGGTCCACGGTTTCCACGCCTGGATAGAGAACTCTAGCTGTGGCCGTACGAAAGTCCGAAAGACTTTAACGAAGCAGTCCTCATCGAAGGTAGAGAAAGCTCTCTTGACAAGATAAAGGACTGACATCGCAAACTTGGCTACCTTGGAGCAGTGGAGCGACGGTTTTAGAGAAGCCGTTATCCACACACCCAAGTCTTTCTGGGCGTCTACCTCCTGCAGTGGTACGCCATTTGGGCAGTAAACCCTCTGGCTTAGACTCGCAAAACATTGCACTTAGTCACATTAAACGGCAAAAACCAGTCCTGTGACCATTTCTCGAGTCGGGTCAGGTCTGCCTGCAAGCGCACATCGGCAAATTCCGTTCGGATGACGCTCCAAAGTTTAACATCATCAGCAAACATAGCGACATCACAATTCAGTTCACTGACGCAGTCGCTGACGTATATAATGAATAGGGAAGGGCCAAGAATAGAGCCTTGTGGAACACCGCTTTCAACCGCTACCTCCGCCGACTGCCTTCGTAAAGATGTACTTAAAAAATTGTGAGAGGTGCTCTGCCTTTTCTCCGTTTTCACTGAGTTCTAGGTCGTCACTAGTTTTCAATAACGGGATTGGGTCTCTGTTTCGTGTGCTTCTTCTTATGTAACGTCGGTGCAATACTTACCAACGCTGTTCTGCCTTCTCACGGACCAGGTATGGACAGCAGGTGCCCGCTATCCGTGTGTTTGTGCCAATCTCTGCGTTGTCGGCCACTACATCTGCTTGACAATCTACATAAACATTCGTCCGTGGCCCATCTGTTATGCGACTTTTTGGTTAGATCGCAGCTTGTAGCCAGGAATCTGGAGGCGGACAGCCAGGTCCCTGTCGTACGGGAATGGTGGTAAAGTAGGTTATATGGGTGGGGAAAATGGAAGGGCTGGTAGACGAATGCTGGATTTTCTGGGAAAAAGTAAAGTTACCAGGGAAATCGTTGGGAAGTCCTAAGTAGGTGGAATAATGGCAGAAACTTAAGACCTACCTTTAACCCTAACATCCAAACTCGACAGCTGCCGTAAAGACTAACTCTAAGCCTCAAAAACGAAACGTAACCAAAATCCTAAAACCGAACGCTAACCCAAAACCTAGCCATAACCCTAAACCCAACCTTGACCCTAAACCTTAAACGTAACCGTAACGGGAACTCTAACGGGAACCTAAATCCTACCCCTTACACTGAAACCTGGCCCTAAAACGCAAACCCTAATCCCTAAAACTTAAGCTACGCCTAACCCTAACCCTCACTAAACCCAACAGCCTGACCGAAATGGGCGACCTGCCTAACTCAGTAAGAGCACATCTACTGATAACAAGTTTCCTAGATAAGTTAAGCGCGCCTACTGATAACAAGTACATACGTCGACAGCATCAAAGTATGTCTGGCTATCAACTGCGATCTTACCGTTTTTTTTTTATGTATTTAGCTCAGCGTGATTAAAAGCACAGCAAATAATTGAGTAAATATAAAAATGTAGCCTTTAAGTAGATGTTAGGTTTTCGGTTATGCATGTCTACTTGAATGAGGTCGGATATGGGTGTCAACTGAACCTAGCTATTTGCTTGAGATCTGGTCAGACTTGACATCTGATCAAAGTTATCAGCAGTATGGTGTTGTCTCTCGTCGAATCTTGGTGCGTTATCTCTGGTGTTTTTGGTATGCGGAAGTTTGAACCATCTTGAGCTTGTGCTTGCTGCTTCATTAGACGTCCTCACACTTTTATTTTAAATCCGCTAGAGCATTTGGATCCAGTGACTAATTTCCTTAAAAAAAGCCGACTGGCCCTCAGATTACAGTGGCTTTTCAGGTTGCTGGAACCACTGTGTAGTCTTTGCTGGTTTTCTTAGCACACTGCATATCAGACTTTAAAATAACCATAATGGTTTTTTTGTATCAAGAAGTGCGAGTAATTGAGGTGCTCGAAGTCTCTTATGATGTGCTCAAGTTTAATACGTGGCAGCAAGCAAACGAGGCACCGTAGAGCGGCGGATGTATCAATTTCACAATATCCCATCCTATTGAAATAAATCAAGTGAAAACTTTTATCAAGTATTGGTTATTTGTGCACGTGCCTGGCCCTTAACTCTCATTTGTTACTTACTGATACGGGGCTCTGCTTAGCGATCACACCCCGGCAATCATCTCGACCGGAGGGGCTAAATCAAGTGGGAATACCCTGAAGGTAGGGTTTTGTGTTTTGTACCTGTTTCACGTCGACGAGTTCTGCTTCTCGTCCTATCCTGCCCAACATTACTCTACAACCAACTTAAAACAATTCCTATAGAAAGGGCAACATGCAAGCCGGTAAGTGGTTCAGGCTAACTCGGGTGGGTTCCCCATTAAGCAAAAGTGTGACCCACAGTGGAGTTCGGCAGCCGTCCGAGGTGTCTGGACAGCCATATCTAAGGCTTGCATTGCTTACCACCTCGGTAGAAAGGGACTAGAAAGGGTATCCTAAACACCTTTTGGGAAACCACGTCATCTGCATGCTGACTGCGGCTCGCAGATGGAATCATCGTGATCGGAACTC
>CACRXP010000741.1:271418-281539 GCA_902702965.1 Spirometra erinaceieuropaei
TGGCTGCTAGGAGGATTCTGTTAGCATTATAAGCCTGGAATATTCGTCTTTTTAGAAAATCGCCGATTAACCGGCAAAAAGGAAGACATGGTTATTACTTTAGAACTGGCATGCACAAGGTGCACATCGATGCTCCCAGTGCGAACCGGGTCGGATTTTCTTTCTTAGCCGTACCTGCAGTAGACAAGCACCAGCCTAACCCCTGACCCTAATCCCTAACCTTGAACCCTAACTCCTAACTCTGACCCCTAACTCCCAATCCCAAACCCCTAAGAGGTACGGCTACGAAATAAGACCTTGCCGCGAACCGATTCTCCGAACAGGGTCGGATGAAGGGCTGAGGTACGCACTAGTACTTCTTCTAGAGGGACCGCTCAAAGACAGAGCAAATCGACGTTGGCGTCACCCCCATCATCCGGAAAGACACCTTCAGGGTGTATAGATCCTGCGGACAAGGTGGACAGTTCGGATGCACAAAGAACCATCGCATGCTTTTGCACGCGGTGTTACTATTGAACGAACAATGGACAGTGCTGGATAAAGGACTCCGTACCCCGACTAGAACAGCGAATGCACCGGGACGACTGGAGGCAACTCCCGTCAAGTTAGTGACTCCTATTGGAAACACCAAAATTTACGCACTTTGGACGGTGGCTCGGTTGCCCCTCTGATTATAAGAAAACTACCCATCGAAATGGAGTCTTAAAAGTGACAACCGTACTGACAATAAACACCTTGAGTGGCTTGACGGTGTGGGACACGGAAATAGGAAGTTGAATAGTGCTGCCCGTGAACGACACAGAGTCTAAATCAGAAGGGCCTTCGTGGTTAAGGAATCGTCACTGAACGCGGAGTCATCAGTTAAGAGAGTAGCATCTTCGTGGCCGTACCTGGACGGTATCGTGTTCGACGGGCACACTGGCCGAGTGGGTGGCTTTCTTATCAGGAATAATGTAACGGAAGTTCATTGGGTGTTTGACCAACGTTCGGGTGGCAAAGTAATCGTTCACTGTGCAGCCATCACTTAGCTGGATGCTTCTCCAGTTGTCATGTGATAAACCGCTACCAGCGACGCACCTTAACGACCCATGCCAAGCCCAGGGGGTAACCCCTCTTCCTTCTTTCACTTATGCGGTTCTGCTACACCAAGAGTTTCCCGAGGGCGGTGAGACAGCTCCCATTTCGTTGTCTTCAGTCGCGGTCTCCCAAGTTGGCCTTGCCCTGGAGTACAAGTGCCCGCACAGTGATGTCCCTTTGCTCAACCAGTAAGTGAAGAGTTCCTGGAACTCGCGTCTTCGCTTTCATCGGCAATATGTTTGAGAGCGACGCGCTCCGACCGGCCCGACGATGGGAAACATTTGCCCTTCGAGAAGCCTCCACTTATTCGCAGATCCGGTTTCTGGACGGGTGCCTTGATAACAACGTGTTGTCGAAGCGAGTTTTATACAAACCCCCCGGCGAGACGCGCAGTATTTCAGCACGGAAGACGTATGATCCGCTCGCTCCTTCAAGATTGTCACGCGAGACTTCGCAAATACCATCAGAGAATTGGCCAAGAGAAGGCCAGATGCTGCGATTTCACGGGCGAGGCCGGCACAATACTGCTTCTGTTACACCAAGGGCGGTGAGACTGCGCTCACTGAGAGAGCTCAAGGGCAACAAGGACATCGCCATCATGCCCACGGACAAGGAGCGTTCCACTATCGTATTGGACAGAACAGAAGGTCAAAAACCTACTAGAGGATCGCCAGTTTCATGTCCTATGTGAAACAAACCCAGTAAAACTACTGGCACGCGAAATTATTGCGACAATTTTAGCACTGGATAACTCGTGTGCAATAACGCCGACCGCCCAACGCATGTCAAGAGCCCAAGAAACGGCCTTGGACCGGTTCTATGTTCCCCCAAGAGGCACAACGAGGGCGCTCCTCTCCGACCCATTGTATTGCTTAAAGGTATTCCAAAGTACGGACAGGCAAAGTGGCTGTTTCTGACCGCTGATTCGGACTCCACGGTCTGTTCGTCAACAAATTTTTTCGCAAAAGCTTAAAGGGTATGTCTCCTGCCAAATGAGGTCATGGTATCTTTTGATGTCACGTCCCTCTTTACTTCTATTCCCCAGGATCTGGCAATCCAAACCCTCGAGCTACTCCTACAAAGCAAAGAAAATGAAATGGAGAATCGTCTCGGGCATGTCCAAGACCATCAGCTCCTAAAGATATGTCTCAGGACATACTAAATTTTTGACGGAGGGAGCACGAATGGGCGCGCCGATTTCGAGCTTCATCGCTGAGGCAGTTCTACGACGGTGGCCTGCGCACCTCCACCTGCAACCCTCCCCCTCTGCTCTTTTTTCATTATTTTGATACAACTGTCCCATTTCTGCAAACCAACTTTACTCAGCACGCGTTTTAGCGCTTAGAACAAAAAATACTAAGAGGTCTACCGTACTGGCAGCAGGGGAACTGCGCATAGCTTCTTTCACATTCTTTGACGGTGTGAAATTTAGCCTAACATTTCTACCTAAATTGCATAAGTAGGCAGTATACGGGAATAAGATCTAGAAGCTAGCTTCAGAGGTGCGAGTTAGGCAGCTCGACGACAGTCTCATCTCCAAATTGAACGCCTAGGAACCCGTTAAAAACCCAGAAACACGCGTTTCTCAGCGTTCCTATATGCTTTCTAGTATACGAACCGCAGTTTTTATTCTGATAGATTTCGGCTTGAATAGTTGAATATAAACTTTCAAACAGAGTCTAAAAAACCTTTATTCCTGAAGATTTGCTCCAAGTTCGCACATTGATTTCCTAGGAAATTAAACAAATCAGAACAGTTGCTGAAGGTTATATACCAGAAAGCTCGTGGGAGATGCTGGCAGACTTAATGTTGAGCCGAAACCCTCGCAACGGCGTCATGTAGAGACGCAAGATTGGCGAGTGATCTATGGTTAAAGCTAGGGTAACGGTGGCGTGTGAGGTTAGGGTTAAAGTAAAATTGAGGGTAGAGAGGTGGGAATACGTGTGATAATTATATTTGGGCCGGCAGGTAGAGGTACAGATAAGGTTGTGGTTAGTGATAGGATTGGGTTAAAACCACGCCTCGTGTTAGATTTAAGTTGGGGACCAAGGGAAGCATTGAGATAAAAGTTACATATTGTCTGAGATTTAGTTTTAGAGTCCGGGCTTAGCTTTTAGCGGAAATAATTCGGTTAGAGAAGCAATAGGGTGAGGGCCATATGTAAGCAAAAGTTCTGATTTGGAGCTGAGGCTAATTTCAGAGTTTTTAATTTAGTTTAGGGTTGAGAGGCCTTGCGCATAGTTTCTTTTGCATTCTTATACAATTTGAAGATTAACTTAACATTCCTACCTAAATGATATGAGAAGCAGTATATGGGAATAAGAACTAAAAGCTAGTTTCTGAGGTGCCAGTTAGCAGCTCGACGACAGTCTCATCTCCAAATTAAACGTCTTGGACACCGCTTTGGCATTGAATCATGAATGCAAGATGTATCGGGACAGGTTGAACATCGAGGACGGAGTTCATCTGCTGAGTTATCATAACTCATCCGCTGCTAGCCAGCATGGAGGTATATGGGGGCGTGCGATCAGGTCAGTACGACGAATTCTGCTTACACCGTGTAACGAACTGGACCTTTTTTGTACAGATTAGATGCATATCAAACACCGACACCGAAGAGTAGTGATCTTGAGCCTCTGACTCCAAATTATTGAGGCTAAAATGCATGGCTCTGGCCAGCACTGACGATTGGTTTATGCTGCATCACGGCGGTACCATCCGGCTGGCGTCTTTTGGTGACGCGGGACGGCAAAATGCCTCCCGACACTACCATAGCGTACAAATTGTCCTCGAGTGCCCTGGAGCTGGACCTCAGTGACGTTGTCATTAGATCTGGCGAACTCCTGCCTCACGAAAGTGGCCTGTAAAGGTGATTGATAGGTGCGAAGAAAGTCGTGATGGTTTGGCTGGGACCTTAAATGTTAGTACGACAAACGGCGTTATGAAGAGGGACGTTAGGAGGATTTGCTTACCAAATGATCGGCGGTAAAGTCGCACTACGGCGATCGGTGCTTGCGGCAGAAGTAGACTAGGACCATTTACGTCTGGGACTGGGAGTGCATACTAGAAGCTCTGAACGCAGCTTTGATACAAGAGCCCGACTTAAACACTACGTGCAGAATTGGCAGTCAGAGCCATCTTCTGTGGAACAGGTTTTTAGACTCCCCACGTCTGTTCCCTGTAAACTCTTATATGACCTTTTTACACTTTTTCCTTGTCCACCCGACCTGGACTTGTTTCTTCGAGCGATTAGGCGACATTGACCTTGAGACTAAGAACCATCCACGTCATTTTAAACTGTCCATGCACACGCGTGCAGCCCATACCTGCGAATCTACATTTTGCAGTCACCGGGGTCAGGCGTTGGAATTTGACCGACTCGCCTGCTGTATTTGATTATCCTCCGTAGAGATACGTGCTTTTGTTTATTTTGGGTTATTTGTTAACAGTAGCACACATGGAACCCAGCTCCGTTTTCACTCTGATTTGATGTACGCATTATCCTAGTATACCTAATTGTTGGTTACAATTTACCTTTCTCAAGTTAAAGTAAGACGTCATTGCATGTTTGGCCCTCTTATTCATACATATGGCCACCCACTGTTTGGCCTTATGAACAAGACAATCGGTTCTAAGAATGAAAATGTCCCAAAACATTTTATTAGAGATTCGTTATACCCGAAACACCCAAATACTTCCTACTTGAAAAGATGCCAGCTAAGTGACCTAAAATTTCAATGGAATCGGATAAAGTAAGCTGACTTTCATCTCCATTTTCGCATTAATGGTAGTCCAAATCTTCTTCCAACTTCATCCATTACCTCTGTTAATCGTCTGTACAACACTCACCGTTCTTCCTTGATTATTCCTCCCTTCGACTCCCCATCCCCTTTGATCTCTGTCTCTGCTGAGAAGAAGTCTTTTTCCAGGTTGTCTGTCGTTCCGCCGAAAATCTTCGCTGAAATACCTGACGCCATTCAGGATGCTAATGTAATTAGGATAAACCGACAGACTCCGCCTCCAACCAGCAATAATACCGTCTGTTATCGGCACGATTTTTGTCAAGATTAGATCGTTTTATGAAGTCTGCACAGCAGTCTTGCCATTGCAATAACCCTGATTGCACCAAAAATTGAATGCAAGCTACTGAAGTAGCAGAATGCATGAATATGTAAACCTCCTTAAAAGTGCAAAAGATGCCCAAGGAATGTACAAATTTGGGTCAGTTCTAATACATCCAGCAGGCAAAGATTTTGGTTCAGGAAAATGCATAAGCGCAATGTGAGTTCATATATTTGAGTTGGCGGGACGCGGTCTGTTGAGGAAAGCTGGCGTGTTTGCCCGATTGACGTCATGGAAAACTGCTCTGCCCAATACATCGGGCACCTCACGAAGTCCATGATGGAAGAAAATGCATCATCCACCGCGGCTTTATAAATGATGACATAAGGTGGGAGGAAGACAGAAGGCCAATGACATGACGGTCGAATGTTAAGGACACATCTGCGGAAAATATGTGCCGTATGAGAGCACACATCGACGCCGCTGCCGACGAGGACGCCTCCGTGGAGAATAAATGGTGCCAATTAAGGACATAGTCCAATCAATCAGCTTGGCTCTCCCCAACCGCGTAAGTCGCCAACAACAGGA
Organism: Spirometra erinaceieuropaei; assembly: GCA_902702965.1. Lineage (NCBI taxonomy): Eukaryota > Metazoa > Platyhelminthes > Cestoda > Diphyllobothriidea > Diphyllobothriidae > Spirometra > Spirometra erinaceieuropaei. Next base: position 277,146 of record CACRXP010000741.1, read on the forward strand.
CTGGTTTGATGGCAATACCACCGCCATAAGCAGCATGCTCGCCGAGAAGAACCGTCCACACAAAGCCTACGTCAACCGCCCTACCGACAACAGCAAAGCAGCCTTCTACTGTAATCGTCGCCTTGTGAAACAGCGGCTGAGGGGGATCCAGGACGTCTGGATGGCTCGCAAGGCTGAGGACATCGAAGGGTACGCGGACTGCAATCAATGGAAAAACTTCTTCCCCGCGACCAAGGCTGTCTACGATCCCCAGTCAAAGGAAGCGCTCCTCTTAGCGTCGACGGAATTACCCTACTAAATGAAAATGCTCAACTTCTGCAGCGATGGAATGAGCACTTCAGAGGCGTTCTCAACCGTCTCTCTACCATCTTCGACGCCGCCATCGCCCGTCTGCCTCAAGTGGAGACCAATGCCGACCTCGACCTCTCGCCCTCTCTCTACGAAACCATGAGGGCCGTGCAGCGGCTTCCCTGCGGGAAAGCATCCGGATCGAAAGCGATCCCTACTGAGATCTACAAGCACGGTGACCCCAACTTATGGAACACCTGACGGTGCTTTTTCAAGAGATGTGACTTCAAGGAGAAGCCTCAGAGGATCTCAAGGATGCCACAACAGTCTATCTCTACAAGCGGCTATATTGTGTGATAGAAAATGAGTAAGGAGCAATTAGCACCATAAAATCGAGAAATTGGAAATAGTTGCCGGCGGTAATGGATTCCAATGTCTAATGACTCTGCAAGAAAAATAAGGAGTTGATTGGTCCGGCACAGTTTCATTTTCAGTTGGCAATCACGTCTACGATTATCCGTTTCAATGCCATTTAAAAAATATTTTTCAACTGAAACGTTAGTATAAGGTCAGCTCCGTCTTGTCTATAGTGGAGGGAGTAGAGGTTAAGCGCGGTCCGGTGTCGTTACTAGATCAAATTATTGAGTTCATGAACAAGCTTGGTAGCATGTCGTACGCCATCGCCAATATCTATGTCTATCCGAAGACATAGCTCATACCGCATATGTTAGGTGTGGCAGCATAAATGCTGCGTATAACTCACCGAACGTATCCGCATCCAGTTCTCCAGACGCTCTCCGTATTATCCTTGTAATTGACGCTGCCAGCACTTCGACCTTGAAACATTGCGTCGTAATGCTTAAATCGTCTGCTACGAATGATTCAAGGATTTTTTGCACATTTACCGTTTTACGCGATTGATTTTAAAAGAAATACTCCCATGAATGTATAATTCTCATTCGTCTCGCGGACACTGCCACACTGAAATGTCGACATTAGATTCCGTGCATCAGAACTCACTCAATGTCTGCAGCCGTTCCACATCCTGTTGCACTGTAGATCAGAGTTGGTACGCATTCCGAGTGGATATAATGAAAAATAGAAGACGTGCTTCGGAAAAGTCAAGTTGTACTCGTGAATTTTCGAGCTGGTGACACTAACCCGTCGTCAGACAAAATGAAAACATGGGAGAAAGTTAGGTTGTCACAGTAGACCAGCTGGTGTGATAGGACAGAAAGACCACTGACGTGTGAGGGGGGGGGCTGCCGAGGTCATGGTAAGTCCCTGAATGAGGGGTGAGGGAGAGAAGGCGGAACAACTACGGCACACCGTGCTGGAGGGGGAGGGTGGGTGGTGAATCTGTTGGAATGCGGGCGGCTGTATCCACGGTCGTTGATGCGTGATTATGGCAGGGGGCAGTCAGTCGTGAACGTAGACCCTCGTAATAGGCACCTAAGTCAGCATTGCGGTTGATACTACCCGCATTGGAGTACCAGACCTCGAGGAATTCCCTCGCACGCTTTGTGTTTGACATGGCGACGACCTCAGTGATATCCCAATTAAATCGGTGGTCGAACTAGACGGCATGGGCAACGATGAGGGACAGGGGGTCTCGCCGACGGATGGCTAATTTGTGTCATAGATAAGGGTGCCCAGGCGTCGACCCGTATAGCCAACATACATGCAAGAGCAATTAGCGCACGCGATGGATCCTTCACTCGAGATAGTGCTGCGCGTGGTGAGGATGCCGGTTTGTGGGCAACGTGAATACCCAAGCGGTTGAACTGCCGGGCGATTATTTCAGAAGTTCCACTCATATATTGCAAGGAGTAGAACTTTCGTGTCACAATCTTTCCGTTGGGGGTGGGGTCTTGCGAGTGTGTCTGGTGCCTGAGGCAGTTTTTTACAAAACTGAGTGGATATCCGTTAGAGCGGAATAACCGATACACGTGAGCAAGCTCTTTGTTCAGGAGATCGTTTCTGTTGCAATAACGGTAGGCCCGGTGGAACAGAGTTCGGACGCAGCTTCTTTTGTGAGCTGCAGGGTGGTTGATTCCATAGTTGAGGATAATCTCAGAATTAGAGCCTTTTCTATGGACGCTTGTTGCTAGGCTACAATCGCTCAACTTCTGTGTCCTCACGTCCAGAAACGGCAAGCTGTCTCCGATTGCCTCTTCGCGGGTAAACTGTATGGCTGGGAAGACGTCATTAAGTCTGTGGTGAAGCCGTTCAACCTTGCAGGTCCTTCTTATGACAAAGGTGTCATCAACGTAGCGAACCCATAGTTTTGGCTTGATAATTTGGAAAACTACCTCTTCTAGTCGCTGCAACACTAGCTCGGCGAGCAGTCCTGACATGGGTGAGCCCATCGGCGTTCCCTGTACCTGTTGGTAGTTCTTATTATCGAATTGGCAATAATTCCTAAGGCAAAGGTTTAGCAGTTCGATAACATGCTGCGTTGGCATCCCAATAGGATTGTTCTGTAGGCATTGGGTTACGCATTAAATTGCCAAATCGTGTTGTATGGAAGAAAAGAAGGCACCGAAGTCAAAGGACGGGAAGCATTCATCAGTACTTACTTTGAGGTCTTGTATCCTGCGGAGGAATGCTTGAGAGTTGTTAATGCTGTAGTCCGATCCATGAGTGAGCCGCTTCAGATGATTGTATAACCACTTAGCTATATTGTAAGTGGGTGGTCCGATGAGTGGCACTATAATCCTCAGCGGAACATCGACTTTGTGCACATTTGGGAGGCCATACGCGTGTGCAATATGAGGATCACTGAGCATCATCCACTTGAAGTCATCTGGACTGATAACATTCAGACGAGCGAACTCATTAACCTTCTTCTCGATGGCTGCGGCTTGCTTTTTCGTTGGGTCTTCGGCGAGAAAGGTAAAGGCCTCCATGTCACTGAAAATTTCATTCGCCTTGTTAACGTATTCAATTTTGTCCATTATGACAGTAGCGCCACACTTGTCAGCGGGAACAACGACAATACTGTGATCTGACTTCAATGATCGTAATCCTTGCGCTTCTTCGGCCGGTAGATTTTGTTGGTATCTTCTTTACCGGAGAATACCGATGGCGCAGCTTTGCATGTTCACGCGCATGTCTTCCGGAGGGTTGGAGGCCAGTAGAATGGACTCAAGCCCAGCAAGGAAGTCGATAGGTGAGGCATCCGTATGATTAAATCCTACTTCCTTTGATAGGAGGGTGATTTCCGCCGGTGAGAGACTCCTCTCCGATAGGTTGACAACTTTCGTGGTCAAATTCACTTCGTTCATAGGACGGAGAAGTGATTGGAGTTTCTCCTGGAGATCCAGTCACTTCTTCAATCTTGCATCGTTGGTGGTGGCGTTGATGCTTTGCTGCACACCCTCGAATAGGTTCTTAGGTAGCGCTTAAGCACACTGATTTCTTAGGTCAGTAAATTTTGCTTTGAATTTGCGGAGGCGATTGCGGACGTCAGATAGTACAGCACTCAAAACACGCCATCCGTATTTGCGCGCAAGAAATCTCCCGGTCACAGTCGGCAAAGTCGGTTTGAAACGAATAGACTTCGGTAACACACCGTGATCGCGGGAGCATACGGTAGTTCTCTCATAAATAACAGCAACTGGATGTCTCACGTCCAATGCTTTAGCCAAGGTCCGAGTGGGGGGTTTGTAAGTCAGGACCTCTTCTCGTAGAAATCATGATAATCTGAGCAGGGAGTGACTATCGTAACAGTCATACGCTGTGCTTAAGCTGCGTAGGCAAAGAGATGTCTTGATGACCACAGTGATGTAAATTAGAATTCAACCGCATTCTCGTGTGTCTTAACGATGATATTGGATGTAAAATGCGGTATAACAGAAAGCCAACAATTGACTATAATTTGGAAGGCCAGTCAGATACCACACATCGTACAAAATGTGATGGTGGCGGCCTGCATGCAATTCAGTTCACTGGCGTTATTCAAATGCCAGCACTTCCAGTGTGAACGACGTTGCCATTATCAAAATCAACACTTCCGTAGGCATGGTGCACTCGAAGCCTTCTGACCCATATTCACTTCGTGTTTGGCAATTTCGACACATGGATTTGGATTCATCCATGCTATC
>CACRXP010000742.1:0-34328 GCA_902702965.1 Spirometra erinaceieuropaei
TGTTCACTGTTAGTGTGGGTGTCAACTACTTCACAGAACGCAGGCTTGTGGATCACAACTTCCTGTAATTCATGGATACACGACGTCAGTCCTGTTCTTCGACACGCAGGAATTCCCTGCCTTGAATGAAAAGTGCTGCCACTTCTTCTTTCGAACGTCCGTGCGGCCAAAATTCGAGTTCACTATTTAAGCTTTGAGACTCTGAACGGCAAAGACCTCAACGTCATCGAAAGAGCTCAAATACATGCACCCAGTCTTGTAACTGGTCCGGATTAACCATCATGCGAAACACGGTTATTTGATCTCGATCTCTGCCCTGTGAGCTTCAAACAACCACAAGACGACGTGATATAATAGTTCCACATCAAGTGTGGTCGAATCTGTCTACTCGCACTTGAAGGCTTTAGAGACTACGAAACTACGAAGACATTAAGTTAAAGTACTTGTGTCTGATACTCAGCAAAATGTTCCACCTGTGAATGTCTTTACGTCCATATTCGCAAAGATTTTGGAGTGTAAGTTCTTTGAGTGTGGTATTAGGCAACATAATGTTACCCGACCGACTTTGTCTCGACGCCGTATGTTAGCAATGCTATTGTATGTATGTGGTAGCCCATTATCACATTTTGAAACTCTACTTTTTATAATTATTCTAGTTGTTAAGCGTTTCCTAAAACTCACATTTATTCACCTTTCTCTAACTTATTGTTTATGTGATCGTTACGCTGACACGCCAACCGGTGCGAGTTTCGGTTCACTAACTTAATTTTCATCCACTGCCTTAGTTCTTCTCCGGGCGGCGCTGACGGTCAAGTCCGTTCTGACGTGGCCGTTTCGCTTGGCATTTCTCGACTTGGTCTTGGGGCAGATCGCATTATCGGTTGACTAGGTCCTCTTAAGTGACGACCCGTAAACGAGGACGCACGCTACCTTTTCACGTGTTTTCGCTCGTTGACAATAGTCAGCCAAACATTGTGCAGCGCCGTATTGGTTCTTTCCTTACAAGCACTCTCACTCAAATCTTGCCACAGCCACAGTTATGACGGACGCTTGTGCTAGTTGGTGCGATCTCAGAAGTGCAGTCACACTGTCTTTACCAGACCTCTGGACGAATGCACCTGAATTCTACATCCTTCGCATTGTGTCAACTTTTTACTCTTCGAACATTACCAATGAAGTTGACAAATTCCACAAACTGATTCATGCTTTGCCGTTACAGGTCCTTGCACATGTACAATTATTGTGACAGAGTCCTCAGTCGATCAGCCACACGTGCGAGTTAAGAAAACATTCCTTTGAATTCATCCTGTATCCGATCGCCAGCGGTATTACCTGCTAATTTGCTAGGAGTGTGTAGATGACCGAAAACCCATCGAACTTTTTAAAAGGAATTAAGGACTTCCTGATGGACTCCATATCGACAATAATATTTTCAAAGTAATGTTCCTGGAGCCTCTCATAGCCCATGTTCAAACCATTCAGCATTTGGCTCAGAGGATCTCTAAGTTTCAAGGCCGGCCGAGATGGCGAACTGGATGTTGGAGGAGCAGCGGCTCCGACTGCCCTCAACCGCCGTCACTCAGTCACCTATTTCCTCGTCACTTCCGATAAGTTAGCAGATTGCGACGCAGGTAGCGGTCATCACAAAAGAGATGGCGTCCCTGAAACTCCAGCTTGCATGTCTTAATTATAATCGTTGAACTAGCCGGCGTCGTCCCCGTTCGTGACCTTGAACAGCCGATATTTATTGAGTTATACCAATTTCGGTGAGAAGGCTCGTCGATGTTTCTCCCTCTGCTCGTTAAAGTCCAAGCAGAGAAACCAGTCTGCGAGAGGGTAGAGAGGACCGTTTTCTCTGGTCCTTCCGGCTCTGGTCGCACCATCTATGTTTCGGGCAGTGCGACTCGCAGACATTTCCCTGTGGACACTGCGGCCAAAAACAGCGTTTTCTCCCGAAATCCGGCCGATCGTCCTTTTCCCAGTTCTGGTCTTCACCCCCAAATTGGCTAACTGTTCCCCTATTCCCCCTTTAACTCCCTGTCCTTCACTCTTAATATTTTCTTCCGTCAGTATTTCTCCTGGGTCTTTGTGATTGCCGTACAATTTGTCTCTCTGTGCATGGTTTAACTCCCTTTACTTGATCTTTCAATTAATCGATCTTGGATACAGCCATTGATAGCCCCCTTTCAGGAACTGCTTCTTAAACACCGTTCCGTTTCCGTCCTGTCCTCGATTTGTCATATTTTTGAGTGGGCTAAGAGATTGTCCGAAGAAAAACAGCTAGCCGAAGAGGTCCAATCAACTGAAGACCGTTCGTTAAACATCTCGAAGGTTTTCGCCCGGAAAGTACGAGCTCCTAGAAAAACGCAGCACCCCATCCTCCGAGACGCTTTCGGGAATCCTATAGCTGATGCCCAACTGACCGCTGATAGTCATAATGCTTTCCTGTTCAAAACATAATTAAATACTCCGACCATCCAGGAGTTGACCGAGGAAGTTCACGAAACTCTAACTCTCGCCCTCTGGGACGTTACTGTTGCGATTCGGCGTCTTCGTCAGTCTCATAGCCCTGGACCTGATGGTTTCCCAGTTATCCTTTTAAGAGAGCATGCAAATGATATTTTCCTTCCCCCTGTTGGAGATATTTAATTTCGCTTTTGAACGTGGAAGCTATTCTACTTTATGGGAGCAATCACACATTTTTGCTATCCCCGAGCACGGCCAACCTACGTCATTTGATGACTTTCAACCAATAAACACTCTCAATGCAGCTTCTAAAATATCAGGTCAAGGTCAAGGCGCAGAGCTCAATTTCTTTAATATATATAATTTTTTCCAGTTTTGTTAGACAGTCTGGCAAAGTCGTCGTATTTTGTGACATGCTTTTTCAGTGACTCCGTGACTGACTACAACTTTCTAGTTTTTGTAGTAAAATAACTGTAGTATTTGCTATACAGTGCGATCTTCTGTACGCTAACAAAGTTTTGTTCCTTGTACTGCAACGAAAAACTTATCTAGTCTATAATGCCCCGTAGAGTACGTGCTAAAAGACGAAAGCTTGAGGCCTCTCCATCCTCTCTGGGTGCTAGAATCGTGACCGGGGACACAGCAGGTGCCAGCATATGTTTGTCGCCTTCTACCGATATGGTTAACTCAAAAATCCTGTTAGTCCAAGTAAAACCTCTTGATCCCTTAATCGTCCAAAATTACGCCTCCGCAAGTCGTAACAGAACACCAGCCGACGAAATACTCGATCAGTTGATATATGGCGACATAAGCAGCATTTCTGAAAAGGTCATTGAAAAGGCGTTTAAAGTTATTGGAGTGATAAGATCTGAAACTGAGGAGAGAAAATAATAATTTTATTTAATGCCAGGTTACGGGTATTGCCAGGGAAGCGTTAAACACAAATCCGGCCAGCAGTGAAAAAAACTCTTGTGGGAAAGGAATAAGACAAGGATCGGACTGTCGGCACGATTGAGCTGTGGGAAAAACCCGGTGAATAAGACCCTGTCGATTTCACTGCCACACGAAACAAACGGCGGACGCTTGTTCAGCGTCCACAAAGGAGATTTATAAAATAGCCATACAAATGAGCACCGAAGATCAAATTATCCTACCCATATAACAACATGTATATTTAAACACGGATTCACAAAGATAAGAATTAGCACGTCTTTAAACAAACATACAAAGACATTCTAAGAATTTTTAATTATGTAAGTTCAGTTCAGTTTATTGAGGGAAATAGGCGTAAGCCTTTGAGTACCCTATTTGCAACGTAAAAAATGTGTGGTATACAGACAAATGTTCTGGGCTGAAATAGTTCAAACACGCCCATAATTGTCGGACAAAATGAGAACGGGTTACAGAGGGGTGAGTTCTACTTCTAATCGTTCTTGGTCATTTTGGAACATAAATATGTCCAGATTCTTTTTAAAAGTTTGTATGGATGGTGACATCACAACATCTGCGGGAAGGGCATTCCATGGTTTGACCACTCGAACAGAGAAGGAGAACTTCCGTACATCCAACCTTGCATGCTGAGTGCGCAGTTTTAACGGGTGACCTCGGAGGTTGGTCGTGGTAGCAAATTCAAAGAAGTCCTCGAAGGCCAGACTGCAATCCAACCCCTTAACAATGCGAAAGGCTTGCAAGAGATCTCCGCGAAGTTGCCTGTAATTCAAAGGAAAGAGGTTCAGATTTACTAGGCGAGTTGCATAAGGAAAGGAGCTTCGACCCCTAACCATCTTCGTGGCTCTCCTGTGGACTCTTTCGAGGCAGTTTTGATCCTCAACAGCCCACGGCCTCCAAGCTTGTATGCCGTACTCTGAATGCTTTCGGACGAATGTTCCGAATGTCTTTGAGAAAGCATCTTCGTCAAAGTCCATGAACTCACGCTTGATGGAGTACAGTACGGACATTGCGATTTTTGCCACTTTCGAGCAGTGGGCGGATGGCTTTAGGGAACTGGTAGTTATCATACCGAGGTCTTTTTGGGCTTCGACCTCTTTTAAGGCTGCACCGCTCAGAAAGTAGTTTCTTGTGCTGACGGATCTGGCTGTGTTGCCTAGGCGAAGTATGCTACATTTGGCAACGTTGAACCGCAGGAGCCAACGGTTTGACCACTCCTCCAACCGATTCAGGTTCATCTGCAGTCTGTCTTCGTCGGCAGGACCCCGAATTACACTCCCTATCTTCATGTCGTCAGCAAACATTGCTACTTCGCAGTCTAAAGCTCTTGCAGCATCGTCCACGTAGATAAGGAACAAAATGGGTCCCAGAACTGAACCCTGGGGGACACCACTCTCGACCATAGCAGGGTCTGATTTTCCCCGACCGATTCAGACAACCTGGTGTCGACCCACAAGGAAGTTTTCAATTCATTTAAGGAAGTTGCCACTGATCCATATTTTTTTAAGTTTATGTATGAGCCTCTGGTGTGGCACAGTGTCAAACGCCTTCTGGAAGTCGATGAAGGCTATGTGGACCTCGTGCCTGTCCTCGGGAGCTTGGGTCCAGCTCTGGAGAGATTGCAACAAGTTTGTTGTGCAGGATCTTCCCTTCCGGAACCCATGTTGGCATTTCGATAGTAGGCCGTGAACTTCCAGGAATTGCATCAGTTCACTCTTTATGATCCTTTCCATCACTTTACAGAGAATGCATGTCAACCTTATGGGCCTGTAATTTGTCGCCGCTGCCCTGTTACCTCCTTTATGTAGCGGAGTAATATGCGCCAGCTTCCAATGGATAGGAAGTGTTCCAGTGTCAAATGACGTTTGAAAGAGCATCGACAAAGGCACAGAAAGCTCACTGGCAAGTTCCTTGAGAAGCTTGGGTGGAATCTCGTCTGGTCCTGGTGACTTCGATTCGTTCAATGCCTCCAATTCTCTTCGGACAATGCCTTCTGAGAAGAGTATATTGCTGACTCTTGGGGTCGGCAGTCCTTTTGTGGAGGGAGGAATGAACCTTGACTCGTTTGAGTAGACTGATTGGAAAAACTGTGAAAAATACGCAGCTTTATCCCTACTATCAGCAATCTCAACGCCATCAGTAGTCCTTATTAAGGGGCTTTGATGCCTGTTCCTTGTACTTCGTCGGAGGTAACCGTAGAGCAAGTCTGGGTTCTGCGTTGCTTTTTGTAGCAAGTTCTTCTCGAATTCCCGTCACGTTTTCATGATCAGGTTCCTCAATTTGTTCCTCTGTGTCTTGTAGATGTTGAAATATTCAACTTGCCCAGTCACGCAGTATTTGCTCCACAGTTTCTTTCTTAAGCGTCCTATTTAGTCACCCAGGGCGTTTATTTAATCTTACACTGGTCAGTAGGCAGTGGTTATTGATAAGCTGCAGAAGGACATTCTTGAACAGCTCCCAGTCACCGTTGGCATTTCCCGTAAACAATGAGCCCCAGTCGAGACCGGATAAGTTTGCCCTCATCTGACTGAAGTCGCCTCGCCAAACATTCCGTCTTTTTTGGTCTGGATAATGCGAAATGGAGAATAACGAATAATCCCACATCAGTATTATGTGATCACTTCGGCCAAGGGCGGCATGGAGGTGATCTCGTCTATGCTGTCTGATATTTTCGTAAAAACCAGATCAAGGAAGTTTGCCCTTTGTCCTTCATGTGTTCTCGTTGGGAACATGACATGTTGTGTGAGTGACGACGTTAATGTTTTGTTCAGCAGACGGTAATCGAATGCCGATTTTGGACCTGACGCTTGGATGGTATTCCAGTTTGTTCCTGGTGCGTTGAAGTCGCCCATGATCATGATGTTAGGTCGACTGGAAAATTTCTCCAGCTGCTTTAATAGTGGAGTGTCGGCGATATGGTCTGTCCTAGGTGGGCGGTAAACAGTGAGGACATCGAGACACGGGGAACCGGTAGCCTTGATGGTCAACCAAATAGCTTCCGTGTCGCACGCAAACGTGGTGGTGTTTTCCGACACTGCCAGGCCTTCATTCGCATGCACAACTATACCACCACCCTGATTATGTCCCTGTCTCTCCGATAAATCTGGTATCCAGGCAAGGCTACTTCGTTATCGCTAATATTCCCGGACAGCCAGGTATTGGTTACTGCTAAAACATCTGGAGACAGCTCGGCAAGGCAATGTTTTAGCTCATCTTGTTTCGATATGAGGCATTGGGCATTCGTGTACAAGCACCTGAGTTTTGCACCAGCCGAATTTCCCGTAGCATTTGTTGCTGTTTTGAGCATTACTCCGTTATCTCGAACGCCATGTTCTCTGGGCTGATGGGTTCCATTTATATGCGTTGCCTCAATCAGATCACTGGACATTACGCGCTTACTTGTGTTGCCGCCTTGAGCAGGTGGTTCAACGAAGGTATGTGTGTTAGCTGAGTAGCTGCCGTCGTTCTTAGTATTACAGGCCGATTCCACTGAAACGGCATATATTTCCGAACTACCTTCCACTTGAAGAGAGCCAGATTGTGTTCGCCACCCTTCAGTCTTGATTTTAACTCCTAGACAAGTTCCCGGCGTTTCAGCCGTTCCGCTGGTGAATAGTCCGGTTGAAAAAAACCTGTTTGTGTGTGTTTCTGAGGTCGGTTTTTTTTAGAGAGGATCAACTTTATTTGCTCTTTGTTCTCCAGCAAAATTTTGGGAGGGCGAGGTGGTTGTGCTGCTGTCCTGTTTTCACTCCGTTTTCCTATCCGGAATGCCTTCAAAACCTTTATTTCAATGTCTGCCTGGAGTAACTGATTTAGTAGACCATGAAAAGAAACAAGGTCCTCGGAGACACGGTCTTCAGGTCTGACTGCATTCGATTCTGACAAACCCTGAATAACCAGACACTGCTGGCGAGCATGGTCCTCCTTACTTTGCCTTTCCGGTGAATTCGCTGCATGTGGGGGACGACGGTTTGCGGAGTCGTCACTTGGATAAATAAATAATTTTTTAATAAAGACCCGTCGGGGTCCCATCAAAGCAAGTTAAAATAAATTTACATGTGAGTTTTAGACGAGGTAGGCCGAATCTTTACAAAATGCAATTCCTAGTTTCTGAATTAGAAGTCCATTAAGAAACATGATGATTGAGGGGTAAAAAAAACTCCTTACAAAAACTTAAAAATGATAAGATTAATTTTACAGGAGAAAAAAAACCCCTCAATAAAAATAATGACAGAAAAATGCGAGCAGGACTGGCCTGTAGGTGGCGGTATATAACGGAATGTTGTCGGTCATCGTCAGGGTAGCAATAAATCTCAGTCTTGAGGGGTACGAATGTGGGTCAGACAGGATTGGCTTGCATATGGCATTGTATACAGGATTCACAATTGAGATCGTCTGGACCGGATTGATACGCCGCGTCAAAGAGGCCAGACGAGAGGAACCCAGATGCGATTGGCCACAGCGCGTTTCGAGCTCAGCCGAGCAGTGGGTAAGGGAGGTACGACCAAACTACTAGTAGACGGCGAATACTGAGGGTTCCGCCCTGAGCGTCGACAGACCGCATGAGGTTAGAATGCGGGAGGTGACATCAAAAACCGCGAAAATTGTCGTTATGGGGGAGGAGTGATAGCAGTGGATTAAGAAACCAATTCAAAACAGGGTTTCTAATGATATAATTGAGGGTTACCACTTGATCTACCGCTAAATCCCAGGAGGACCCTTCTCGAAGGCAAGAACCAGAGTGTTCAGGAATGAGATTGTTAACAGTGCCTTTATGCTTCGCGGTGTAAGATGTTTGCGTAATTTCGGCTTGAATATCAGTAACTTACACAATGACCTACTTTTTGGCAGAAGATTATTCCAAAGGAAGGCATATTTGGAAGCAAAGAAGAGGGAACGCTTAGATGCAGTGCAAAGAGGCGGCGGAATCACCATGCAGGAGTTGCGCGTGGCATAAGACCGATCTCTCGGAGTGAGAGTGTCAATGAGCGGAAGACTGGAGCTAGAGTTGATGCGAAAAAGGAAGCAAAGGCCAGCTTCGAGTCTTCTAACCCACAAAAACTTAATGTTCGCCAGCTGACATCTCTGAGTATTATAAATACTGGACGAAGCTTGAGAGAACAGTTTCCGGGTGAAAACCATCTGAATATTTTCGATTTTATTACGGTCGCAGGCGTTCATTAAACCGAAGAAAGGACAGTAGTATTCGAGGACTGGAAGAACAAACATTTGATAAAGTCTTAGCTTCATTTCCGGGAAGAAAAAATTAGGCGATATGAATCCACATATCTGCGCGGCCCTGGCAGAGATTCTATCTGCATGAGGTGATAAAGCAAGTTTATTTGTATAACTTAAACTTAGGTCCATTTTGGTGAAGTATTTTGAGAGTGGGTTATTCTGAAAAATTACGAGACCAGGAAGTTTGGCAGGACCAAAAGTCATGAAATTACACTTGGATGATGAAAACTCCATCTGCCATGTCGAACCCCATCTGCTTGAGCGTAGTAAATCAGCATTAACTTTTTCAGCACAAACATTTGCGTTGTCCTTAGAGTATGAGAAAACACACTTGAGGTCATCGGCATAAGTAAAAGTTTGCGAATTTCCGAGCTCTGTCGAAATATCATTGATGTTAAGAAGGAAGATTAGCGGACTCAGAACCGTGCCCTGAAGTACGCCACTCGTGATCGAGTGAGGTGTTGAGTAGCTATTACCGACCATGATTTTCTGATATTTGTTGGACTGATAGGACCTGATGAAGTCGAGTAGAGGCGGCCGGATGCCGAGAGCTTCCAATTTTACTAAAAGACGTCTATGGGGCACCTTGTCAAAGGCTTTGCTAAGATCAAAGTAAATAACTACCACTGACTGTCCCGATAGTTATTTACAGCAGATCGAAATTCAGACTTGGAAACAGGAATGGAAGTTGACGTCTGTTATGCTTCCGAAAAAAACTTGTTCGGAATATAAACCGAGAACAAATGATTAAGGAGTTTGAGAAGGTCGGATGCCTCTTTCATATGCGGGTTTTTAATCCCTTCCGTTCGCGAGCAGTGTGCGTTTTTGAAACGATTATGTCTTTCTAACTTATATCTGAAGAGATATAGATTGTGCTTAATGTCCCATCTGAAAGGGATTGAGTAAAAAAGACTGGTTCAGACTAAGCAGTAAGGTGTATTGCAAAGGAAACACTAAACAAATTGGCCTTGTCAGTGTCATCGATAAGGAAGATTTTGCTATTGGGTAACAGGGGTGGAGTTTCATGACCACGCTTAGAGGAGGACTGATGACGGGAGATTATATCTGTGAGTTCGGCAGGGTTTGTATCAATGAGGACTGGTGATTCTCTTTGCCTGCCACGCGCTTGGCCCATCCTCGTGGTCATATCAGACATTTTTATTATTCTTAAATGAACGGATAAAGAATTAGTGGATACGTCATGCAGCTGCCGTCTCAACTTTTTAATTTGTTGCGAATAAAATGAGAAACAAAAAATCTGAGGAGTGTTACTGGAAATATCTGCGAGGCAGAAATTCTAAGACCTATTTGGAAACATTGGATAAGACGTCAAAAAATTTTTCATAATTACAGGAGAGAAAACCACGCCAATGAAGTGGTCTAACATAGTTATTTATTAAGTTGTTGTCCACGCAACCGCAATTAAGGTAGGTCAAAACCGTGCTAGTCTTCTTTGAAAAGGCAAGCGGCACACAATAATAAATTAATGCGTCGTCAATATCTGAAAGGTCTTTTTTGAAAGCAACAAAAGAGGGACAACGTCATTGGCAAAGATAAGATCGAAACTGTGTTTATGTTTTTTGGAGAGGGGCACAAGCTGAGACCAATTAGAAAAGTTGACAGTATGTCAGAAAGGTTGGAATCTAAGTGGACAGGCATTCGAAACCCAGTTTATTCCAGGAAAGTTAAAATCTCCAGTAACTACTTTAACAACGAAAGCATATCTCGAAAACAGTTTAAAGATTTCCCGAATTCGTGCATCATCAATGGATGGAGGGCTTAATAGATTATAGACATAGCCAATAATTGCCTTTCTTTGCGGGAGAGAGTGATAGATTCAAAGCAGGAAATTCCCCGTCAATGAATAGGCAACAATTAATAAGTAGAATGCTTTAAATCAACGAAACCGTGAACAGAAAGAAGAATAAATCGAAACAGGTGATAGCTGATCTGTATGGCCTAAGCAGTAAAGGTGAAAAATAACGCACAGTAAAAGAAGGAAGTAGTATTAAGAAAAAAGGATAATTCAATTAACATAGGCAGTCATGCTGGCAAATTTTAAGTTTTGCGGCCACAAAAACCCTGATCTTCCTTGTCAAGGGATCTTCTGCATAAACTGCCAGAGACTCTTTGGTAAATTGTGAGTCAGAAGAAAATACTAGTAATACAGTGTTCTTATTTTTAAGAGCACGGAGGTCACTCTCCAAGGAAATTTGACACTGCGTTAATTGGCGAAGTAAAGAAAATATAGACAGTGATGGTCTGCATGAACGGCCACGTGTGCAGTGGAATTTAGACATTGTGTTATGTAATGAAGGCAAAGTTTTTCCCGTCCGCTGGCGTCCCGCGCTTCCCCACAGGATACTTTTGGTAGTAATATTCACGACCCCCAACGTGCACGTCTTTCGACAAATAATAATAACCCACGAATTGAGCTGTGCAAAAAAAGTTCCTGAAATCTAGGGTAAGGGAAGAGTTCAGGTGAACTTCCCTTTCAAAAAATCTTCAGGCGAAAAAACCACTGCGTGAATGGACATGGAGGGCAGAGTAGGTCCTTCCTGAGTGCAGGATGAAACTATGAAGGTAAATCAGCTAGCAAGAACGAAGAATGATTGTAGTGCGTCTGCGGATGCTAAATAGTGGCAGACCCAGAGTGAGATCGACAAATCGGATGATGCCTCGACATTCCAGGTGTCGAATCCGAATCCTAATGAGAATTAGTGGAGGGCGAAGCGGGAGCGGTTTGGAACCTGGGTGTCAATATGACGCCGATTTATTCTCTTAGAGGTTGATCGTAGGAGACATCGCGTTTTGCAAAGTACACGATTTATGTGCTGAACAAATTGAAATTTCTTCCGGGAGACCGTAGAAATTGAAACCTCAGCAGATAGGGAAATATAAACCGATAAGGTACTTTTGCAGCGGCGTCATAAATATCCGATCTTTCTTTTTCAGTTAGGATGAGGAAAATAAAAGACCATTTGAGTTATGTATATGTATATCCTGAAGGCTTACAGGCAGAGCCCTTTATGACCCTATTTATGTACAGGGCTTTCGCAGATTCATACTCAAAAATAAAATAAATTTGCAGGAATTTAAGATGTGATTGGTTCACAGTTCAATCTTAATCATAAGGTATTGCATAGGGTCACTGTAAATTAGTGCGGAAGATTGTATATGACAGATTTTACAAAACTGGCTGTGCATAGTCATGCTGTACAAGCCGATTTCTGTCGAAAACTAGACGAACAAGTTTTCTTTTAAACACACGAACTGTGTCAGCCGTCACCATCTCGCTTGGAAGCGAGTTCCACGGCCTGACAACCCGCTGGCTGAATGAAAATTTTCGTCGGTCTAAACGCGTGCGCTCATTCCCAACTTTGTATGCATTGCCGCGTAGTTGGTTTATACGAGCGAACTCAAAGAAGTCCTCTGCTCTTATTGAGCAACCCTGGCCGCGAACAATCCGGAACGTCCAGAGTAGACTGCAGTTTATTTGTCTATAAGAGAGAGGGAATAGGCCTAGCAAATTCAGCCTCTCCTGATAAGACAAATGCTTTAGACCGTCGACCATCTTTGTCGCTCTGCGTTGCACATGTTCGAGTAAGTTGATATCCTTCCTCATCCATGGTGAAGCTGCTGGCATTCCATACTCAAGATGAGGTCTTACAAAGACACCAAAGAGTCTTTCGAAAAGTTCGGGAGGAAATATTTTAAATGCATGTCTGATCCAGTGTAGAGTACTAGTTGCCTTATGGACCATCTTTCTGCAGTGTTCTGATGGCGATAGATTTGTGGTCGTCCATATACCCAGATCTCTGTGTCTTTCCACAGTTTCTAACCTCGTCCCGTCAATATAGTACTGGTGTTTGGGAGAGGCATTGCGGCCGGTGTTCAGGTGCAAAACCACGCATTTGGACACGTTAAACTTCAAAAGCCATGTGTTCGACAAAACACAAAGTTTCTCGATGTTCGACTGCAACTTCTCTGCGTCATCATCACATTTGACTTCACTCCATATTTTTATGTCATCCGCGAACATGAGAGCCTCGCAATTCACTTAGCTGATGCAGTCATTAACATAAATCAGGAAGAGTACTGGGCCTAAGACAGAACCCTGTGGAACACCACTTTCCATCTTAACCCATCCCGAGGCAGAATTACTAACGACGACTCTTTGTAGTCTGGAGGACAGAAAACTCCTGATCCACTTAAACATTCTTTTTTGAATTCCTACATCCCAGATCTTCTGTAAAAGAAGCCTGTGTGAGACACTGTCAAAGGCCTTCTTGAAGTCAAAAAATATGACATCTCCTGGAAAACCCTTATCGGTAGTTCGTGTCCATTTCCCGTGCGAGTAAAGAACACTCGTTAGGCAGGAGCGCCCTGGATGAAAGCCGTGTTGGGCATCACGCAATACTTTTTTCTGTTCCAGGTATTTCATCAAGTGTCTTTTGATAATGCGTTCCATTATTTTACACGCGATACAAGTAAGACTGACAGGACGATAATTTCCGCAGTCAAGTCTTGAGCCTCCTTTATGGATCGGAGTAATCAGTGCGCACTTCCACTCTTCCATTAGCTCGCCGTCTTCAAATTACTTTTGAAATATTGCGGATAAGGGTTTGCACAGTTCATTAGCAAGTTCACGAAGTGCTAGGGCGGGAATTCTGTCTGGGCCAGGCGATTTGGCAGGTTTGAGCCGGAGTAGTTCGGCCTTAACTGTGGTAGATGAAAAGAGTGGTTGCTCGGTTAAGGAGGGTAGGGAGGGGATAGGAGGGGGAAGGGTACTGGGAGGAGAGGTTGGTTGGCGAATGGATGGATGAGCAAATATAGCACTAGGTTCTCGGGTGAAGACGGACTGAAAGAAGTCGGAAAGGAGGGACGCTTTAACCTGGTCATCAATCTCCACTTTTCCATCTGCAGACCTAAGGGCAGGGATCAGATCCTGAGTCCTTTTAGTACTTCGTATATAACCATATAGAATTTTTGGATGCTCCAACGAATTTCGCAGTATGTTCAGTTCAACCTTCTTTCGCAGGTTTGAGGCCTCACATTTACAGACGTTTCGTTGCGGCTTATATTCCTGTAAGTGTTCTTTGGAGCCAGTTAGTCTGTAACGCCTCCACAGACGATTCCTTTTTCTGTAAGAGGCCTTCAAGTTCAGGTTCATCCATTTTGGGCGGTTTGTGATTGTCTTCCGTCTGAGAGGACAATTGGAATAAACAATCTCTTTCAGTAAGGAACTGAAAGTATTCCAGTTGTCAGTTGCTCGACCATGCAGTTCAGTCTCCCATGATATAGCTGCCGCTTCCCTCCTCATGAGAAAATAGTCCCCTTTCCAAATGTTTCTTTCCCGCCTTTAGGGTTGGACGGGTTTGGAAAACAGTGAGTAGTCGAAGTAGAGCGTGATGTGGTCGCTTGACCCTAATGGCTGTCGGTCCTGTAGGTCTGACACATTTTCCTCCTCTCGGGTAAAAATAAGATCAAGGCAGTTCGACTGCTGTCCTTCCTTGACCCGTTTTCCAAAGGTAACATTCTGGCAGAGAAGTTTGTCCGTTGCCCATTGTAGTAGTTTGTGATTAAAGCTGTCTTGCAGCCCTTGTGCAGTCCACGTTAGCCAATCAATGTCAGGAGCGTTAAAATCCCCAACGATAAGGACATCTTTCTTCTCGTTAGCTTGGTACAGTTTGGATATGAGCATGAGATATTGGTCAGAAGTATGGTTAGGTGAACGGTTAAACACCGAAAGCGTCAATGATCGGATATTCTTGGTAGATATGTTAACCCTTAGCAGTTCCACATCCCGTACCGGTCTATATACGTCAGGCATAGCGCTTAGCTTGCAAGTGACATAAATTATGACTCCTCTTCCTCCTTGGCTTAGTCTATCTCTCCTGAATTGCTGATATCCTCTAAGTGATATTTCTGAATTTGCGATATCTTCAGTAAGCCACGTTTCTGTGAATGCCATAATGTCTGGCTTAATTTCATCAACTAAGTCTCTGAGTTCGTCTAGTTTGTTAAAGAGGCTTTGCACATTTGCGGATATAACCTTCAATGACTGATTCGTTGGAGAGGCCCGGCCTTCATTGTGACGGGTTCTGACCACAGGAAAGACCCCTTTGTCTGGACTATTTGTCCATTTTTGATCTTCAACCCCTTCTCTCCTCTGCCAATTCTCTCCTTCAATTCTGATCTCAGTTCTCTCATTTTCAGTCTTTCCCTCGGTTCGTAGTCTGGTTGAAAAAAACACTTCCTTGTGCGAATTGCGTAAGGTCGTTCTACTTTCTAACAAAAGCGCTGCTTGGGCTTCGTTTTGCAAAATAACTTTCAGGGGTCTTGGGGATGTTTTTAGGTCACGATTTGGGTCCGCTCTGCCTAGTCGGAAAGCTTTTTTAACGGTGAATATTTCCTCGTCCTGCAGGACGGCACTGGCGTACTGATGAAGAAGGTCTAGGTCGTGTGTCACTCGTTCCTTCGGAATGCAGGACGTGGACTCTGGGGCGCCCCTTATGACAATATTTTGCTTACGATTTATGGAAGTGCTCATTACTGTCCCGTTCGCGCGAGGACGATATAATGCTACTGTAGTATTCCCGACGGATGTTGGCACTTCGACATTTGAATGATTTTCGGCAGGCGAAGGGAGCTTAGGGCATGGATTTTCATGTGACGTACTTGCTCCGGCAGTGAAGCTCTTACAATCACTACCCTGTTGCAATCTACTGCACGAAGGCTTATCGTGTCCTTTTCCATAAACGGATTGGTTAGGGCACTTTTCAGATGAGTTAGCCTTGTGAAGCAGTGGAGTAACAGCATTGCCTTCCAAAAATAACGGCGAGTCCTTGTAGTTTCTAACAGATCTTCTGAGGGTCACCCTGGCTTTCCCAACTTTAGTGTTCGATGATTTGGCAGGTTTTGTTACTATAGCAGATAACGGAACCTGACTTATTTTTAATGCATTAGCGTCGACCGCCACGTTATCCACCGGAACTGGCTTGTCTGGAGTTTCCTCTGGAGACATAACTCGCTTCCTCTTCCTGACTGGCTTTGACTTTTCCGCGCTAATGCCTTTATTAGTAGGATGTTCGTCGCTTATCGATCGTAAATTTGACGGATTATTTGGTAATTCTATTTTACTGTGCTTAAGAATAGCCATGATGATGTCCGTCAGTAGGCCTTGCTTCTCTTCTAGCGTCTGGACCCGCTTTTCAAGTTCCTTACAGCCGACACAGCGACCGACAAGCTCAGAATCCGTCCCGTCTGTCATACAGTTTTCGATTCCTCTTGACAGTGCATCGGTTCTTGATTCCTGTCTTATCTCTTGGAGTCTATTGTGCGTAATCTCTTTGGAGTCTAATGATTCCAGCGGCATTTTATCGCAAGAGACTGCTAATGAACTGAAGACCGTTTTCAGCTGCTCTTCTGTAGTTAATAAACACATTTGACTAGCGACAAAGCGTTCATCGATAGCGCAGTGGCTAGCGCTCTGGCCTCCGGTTCCGCGGATACCGAGTTCAAATCCCGGTTGCACAACTTCTGTGAACGAGTTTTTCATCACAACTTGGCTCATTGTTGATGGTTTTCAAACTCGTCAATCAGTTCTAGAGTAGTGTAGGATGTTTCCAACAATTGTTAGAATGAAGTAGTTGCCAATTATGAAGTTAAATAGGAAACGACTCAGCCGTTTATAGTTTTCGACGTAGATCTCGGAGAAAAGTTGTCAAGTATAGGGAGCCTTGTACAGATGGTCGGACGATTGCAAATATCTGTTGATAGAGAATTTGTGGTATACTTCATCGGTTCGAATGAGAAGACTAATCAGTGGTGCTGTTCTTTGAAGAATTCGGGTAGAATCTTCCTCCTGATACCGTACCCTAATAGCAAGGAAAGCCGATTCTTAATTAGAGCCTCGGCACTCAATCGTATCAGAAAATTGATTGGTTCCCAGGACCCCCGGCCGTCGCGTCGCCAAGGGCGCAAAAGAATGCGTGCATGCTTATTGGCAAATCGATTGGCCGTGTCGTATGCGTTGGCGCAACGGCTTGGGCACGCCACTTTATGCTCTCCCACGCCTCTGCACGCTCACTGATGCTGCTCTGACCGCGTTTACTACGTGACGCGTTTTATAACCCTTTCTGTTCCTTTTCTGGTTCTTTTTCTTGTAAATGTCCCTGAAAATATCAAAGAGGACATTAAGGAGACGTGTTGATGCTGCTGTTAAGAAGCAATTTCAGCAAATTGCGGAGAATATACGAGAAATGTATCCGTCCGACTCACTATCAACATCCCTGGGATTTTTCTCGTCGTACAGCTCATCCAGTGTAACAGATTCTTCCTCTGCTTACGAGGAAACGGGTTTTCCCAAAACGCCAGTGAACACGAAGCCCGACGAAGCTACAGCTGTAGAGTCCATAGCGACCCTGGCAACTGATTCCCCTGTTGAAGAGCCAAGCGTAAGAGATGCTCTTCAGTCGTGGGCGCTACAGTCACACATACCCCTCGTACATCTGACTAGTCTTCTGAAGATTATCAGAAGGCTGTCGCCGGATCTGCCCTCGGACGCGCGAACGCTGCTGGGTGTGTCAGGCAATTCCGTAACGTTGACGGCAATGGGCAGTGGTGAGTACGTCCATTTGGGACTTGTAAAGCAGTTAACTGAACAGTTACGGTTCTCTTCTATGCATTTTAAGGGCGATGAAGTAGTTGCATATTTAGCTATTGATGGGTTACCTATATATAGGAAAACCAAAAAGGAGTTTTGGCCAATCTTAGGTAGGATAATGAAGCCATTTATCAGTGAAATATTTGTTGTGGGGATTTATTGCGGCTTTGGTAAGCCCTCAGATGTGTAATCGTTTTGCAAATCGTTGACTGGCGAGCTATTATCACTGAATAGGTCAGGTCTGCGTGTCGATGCTCTCGACCGAACACTGGGTTTTCGTTTGGGCGCTGTAATTTGTGATGCGCCTGCTCGGGCTTTTATAAAGCAAATTAAAAACGTTAATGATTATTACGGCTGTGAGAGATGCTGTGTTAGAGGTGAATACATACATAGATAAGGTAGTATATGACAGCGTATCTGAACGTGCCAGGGCGGATGAGGATTTCCTAGACACCGCCGATGACTGTCATCGTATAGGCGTTTCGCCATTGCTTGCATGCAACGTTGGCATGAAAAGTTCGTTTCCTCTAGATCCTCTTCATTTAGTTTACCTGGGCGTTATGCGAAGGCTGCTTAACTTGTGGCTCAGAAGTCCTAGGTTGTCAAAAGCAGAAGTTAGCATAATTAATGAGAGGTTAAAATCGCTAAATCGATTCCTGCCGCGGGAATTCTCACAGCGCGCCAGGTCTTTAAACGATTGGGATACATGGAAGGGTACGGAATTTCGTCAGTTACTGCTATACACTGGAATAGTAGTCCTTAGAGGTGTTCTTCGTAAAAAGTACTGGAAACATTTTCTACTGATGTTCACAGCAATACGTTGTCTAGTTCGCCCTAATTCTTGCAGACATTGGGTGCCCTATAGTCGTAGGCTACTAAAGATGTTCGTTGACAGATTTCCCGATTTATACGGCAAATCGGAAATGGTGTACAATGTTCATAGCATTGTCCACCTACCGGACGATGTTTTAAGACACGGTCCGCTTGATAGCTTCTCTTCATTCCCCTTCGAGAGCTTTCTAGGTAAAATGAAACGTATGCTGAGGAAACCGTCACAACCGTTCCAGCAAATAATACACAGGTTAGGAGAGCTGCAGGCCGATCGGTGTCCATCACATTGTCCACTGGAATGGACTTTTAACAATGAGCACTGTAACGGTCCACTGCCGACAACGGGTGGGTTGTGTACACAATATGGATCGATTCAGAAACAGAGATGTCTTATAGGTACAACTCCAACGAAGGGATCAGTAGCAATTGACGGTCGTTTAATTTGCATTCGGAACATAGTACGTTATCCGGCTGGAGATGTAGGATTTGTATATGTCGAATATGAAAATGTGGAAGATTACTTTGATTATCCTGTTAACTCATCAAACATTAAAATTTTTAAAGCTAGGTTGGGGACCGTACTAAACACATGCCAATTGCCGCCATCCTTACGGAAGTATGCCTGCTTCCCCTTGGAGGATCACTTTGTTCTGATTGAAATCAATGACCGTTGGGACTCTGATGACTGGACATTTTGGGATGTTCGATGACTCATTTGGACGGAACCATTTCTTCTTATTCACGCAAGTTGCTCCTGTTCTCACTGTACCTCTCACCGTAACTCGGTCACTACTCACGAAACCTACAACCCATCAGTCCCTCAGCTATTGTTTCGTGGGCATTGAAGGGAGGCAGTGATTATCTACATATTCTTATCCTACCCACACTCTACTTTTCCTGTTGAGTTGTAAAGTATCATGTCCTCAGACGAAGAAAGCACAAAAAAGAAGAGACCAAGGCGGTCAGCTAAGAACCCCTATGATGATGACATGTGGGACCATGAATTGAACCTATCGACGACATCAGTAGGATTGTTAATTACATTGTTTTCCGTTGTCTACAGCACTCCCAATCGGAAAACACAGAATCCAGCTCAACTTTGCCATTGGTGGCGTCACCGAAAACCAAAGGTATTTACCTTTCATTTTATTATGCCGTTTGTAGGGCATAAGAGGAGTAAGACCGAGCGCAAAAGGAGACATCTGTCCTCCCGCGAAATGTGGGGGAAATTTAGAGGCGTTCTACGGTGGTTGATAGATAATTGTAAAGAGAATACTAGATGGCTAGAGCGGGTTGAGCTAAAGTTGGATGCTCAAGCAGAAGGACGAGCGAGTGCAGCCATTTCGTTATCCACTTCAACGTCTGTGGCTGCACCTTTCAGACGAATGGCATGCATGAGCGATTTAGAAAGATTTACAAGTAAATTGACAGACACCGATTTTCGGCAGCAAATGGTAAGTTTCTTATGACCTACTGATTTCTCGGATAGGTTAGCCACTTAGCTAGTTTTGGAGGGCGGACGTTGGGCGCATTCGTCGACCGCGTTTTCAGCGCCCTATTTGAAGATGAAATAACACATCATTTGACGTTTTAGGGTCGACAACACGGGAAGAGCGCATTCTTCGGCTCCCCAGCCTACTCAGTCGTCCTAGGTATTAAAACATAATTTTCCCATTTACCAACCGGCTACATAGATGTGTTTAATAGGTGGAATGCCGATCACCGTTCAGATCGGCATGATTTGGAGAAATGCTTTCGTTTAATGTTCAGAAGGGCCTATGATCGGCTACAAAAGAGGACGAATAAGCTTCCTACGTCACGCCCACTGGACGGTTAGTTACCCCTTCATAATCAGACCTCATGCATCTATTTTTCACTTTGACCCAAATTAATTTGAGTGAACTTTTTTAGACACTGCCGAGGATGACGAAGATACTCCTCGTCCGGGACCGTCAGGCTCTTCGTCACAGCCTTAGAACGGTCTGTTATGACCGACTTATACAAGACATTAATACTTTTTTACATAATAGCTATTTTGTACTAGATTTTGAACACTTTTAACTAGATATCTATTTTGTACATATTATTTTTTACAAAAAAATTTAATAACTAACAACCTCGTTACTCGTCTTCATTCACACTACTTACGGGATATTAGATTAGCATTATGGGCATGAAAACAGGGGAAACAGCTAAGGAGTGGGACTTTTGAGAAAATAAGGAGGGTTCTGCACGATTACGACGCGAGATTAGAAATTTTCGGCGCCGATTCTGTGCCGAGCCTCTGCGCCGATTCTGAGGAGATTTGCGTGACAAACTAGGCGCAGATTCGGCGTAGATTATTCTAAACCTCGGCTTAGATTCTGCGTAGATTCTGAGCAGAAATGGTCGGACGATTGCAAATATCTGTTGATAGAGACTTTGTCGTATATTTCATCGGTTCGAATGAGAAGACTAATCAGTGGTGCTGTTCCTTGAAGAATTCGGGTAGAATCTTCCTCCTGATACCGTGGGAAATAACGTCGGGATCCGAAAATTCTTTTAATCCAAATCCAAATGATACGTTGTCAGTTCGCAATTCATTTCCACGTTCAGTCTGCCCTATACTATCAAGTAAATTCGAAGAAAACTCGGAGAAATGGGGATTCGACTCAAAGTAACACTCCTCTCTAAAAAAAACATATGGACTATTTGATGGTTTAATAACGATTGGCGGAGCAAGTTATAATTAGAAATAAAAAGAAGACAACGTTGCAGGTAGGGACAGTGGAAAAGGGTATAAGTAAGAAAGACTAACGAGGGCCTCGTGGGCGAGTTACAGATGTAAATGTTGAAATCCGAGGGATATAAATGCGAAGAATAAGACAAATGCCATCTTTTAGTCTCCAAATCCATAAACATTTTAGGTTACTTAGCTGTCATCGATTTATGCAGGGAGCATTTGAATGTATTGAATGTAGGAGTTTTCTAATGAAATACCTCGTGATCTTTTCAAATATTCAACGACAAGTCTCGTCCACCAAACCGAAGATTGGACTTCAATACCTAAGAAGGAGATCGTCAAATGTTCGATAATTTTCCACCTAATTTTAGGAACGCAAGAATTATGAAACATAAAGCCACAAATCTGGACAACTTTGCCTGTAATGCTGTCGGCGTGAAGCGAGACATCGAGATTATTTCTGTATCTCAAACCTAAGTTCTTGACAGTGGGTCACGCAGACATGGAGGACCTTGAAAAATTACCGATTTATGTAGCCTTTAAGATCCAGGACGCATTTGGCGCCATTGCGAAGGAGATAATCCCAGTAGGTATGTCGAGCCGCATGCGGAAAGAGCAAGCAAGTCAGAATGAATTTGCCACAGACAAATGCGGAACATAGATTAGGAGAGAAAATTTATTCATTTGAGGTCTTAGCATAAATAAAAGCTGAGTGTTTAACTACTGACGAAATAACACTAATGCAAAGAAAAAACAAAAAGGGACCTAACACGATACTTTGAAGAAACGGCTCTCACTGGGAAATGAGGATTGTGTATGGACCTTTTCTTTCCGATAAAATAAGCATGACATAATAAAGTTAGCATGGAGATTACAAATTCCTCAAGCCCCCAGTCAACCTAAGAGTTTTCATCAATGGCTTTACAGTAATCGAAGCAAATGACGGCCACACATGATTATTGTGAAAAGAAGTTATTAAATTCAAAAAAGACATCATACGTTTCCTATGAGTGATCTGGCAAAAGCCAAACTGGGAAAATCAAAGAACTTGATTTGTTAAGAAACGCTCAGTAGTTTGGTTGACAGTATTATTTCAAACATTTTAACGAGATATGACATTTTATGAACAATTCGGTAATTCTAAACGAGGGCCGGATTTGCATACTGAAATGGTAATTCTCCTACGACTTCATTGACGAAACCCCAGTGAACTGAATAACTGAATGTCGATAAAACTGTTACGAAGGCTGCCGGATGCTCAATTTTGACGGCCTACAAAACAGAACGAGAGGCGTTGCATTTTACATATTCAACTGCCAAGGGAAAATATTTTTTTATAGTAAACTGCTGGAATATGAGATAATGCCATGCATAGTAAGAGTTCACCGATCATCAACTCTTGGGCTTTACGTTTACCATCGGAATTCACTGGTTTACAAAAGTGAAGAAGCAAGCGATGGAATGTGTAATTCGAGCACTTCTCTAATTTTTGCCAAGAAAAATTGAGATTTTTGTCGCGGATGCTTGACGGCACCATTCGACAAAAAGTATTTGATCTCCTCCTGCATAAATACTCCATCAAAAATACAGATGTAGACGTGTGGTTAAGAGACGGACGACCTTTCAACGTCCTTGATCTGGTTTTCAGTCTAGAAGCGGACACAACGAGGCATGCGAAGTAGTTGTCACTACACGAGATAAGTGGTCTCATCGGGTTCATTCTCATGGGCGTTCTTCTGTTTTGTTCAAGATATTGCGGCTGGGAGACTTCCTTAGCTGAACAAAAAGATCCGCACAAGTGTGCAGATCTTTAACCGTCCTCACAATCTTAGTCGGAAATAAGAGCAGATCACGCCTTCTGAAGGCAAGAATTCATACTTATCTGATACGAATGATGCTTTCATGATGAAAATTATTTCAGAAGTCTTAAACGGCTGTCATAACACGCCAACATTATCCTAGAAAATATGTTAAAACACACAGATACAGACAAATGCCATTACAAAACAGCGTTTCTTTCTTGAATAATCATGATGCCCAAGTTTCTTGCGTAAACAAAAGAATTATTTTACTCACAAACATGACCACCCAAGTTGTGCTAAATCACAATCGGAACAAGTTCCCTGATTGGATGTCGAACAATGACAGTAAATTAAAGAGTTTTTCACGGCGTGCTGGAGACTTTGGAGGCCGATGCTTACTTTCAATGCATCATCAGGTGACATAATGCGTAAAAGCTTCCCGCGGCAGAAGAGGACATAAAATTCAGGGGGACCTTGAGCTTTACATATCAACTTCTCAGGCATTCGAAAAAATCATAGAACCGACTTTATCTCATTAAAAAGTCCCTAAATGGGTGATTTTGGCATGAAGAAAGGCAATTTTGCGAGATTCTGTTCCGGCCGTATCCCAATATGCGACTGGATATCTCATACAGCTGGTCCAACAAAGTGTCCATGTGACTGAAACTGCTGGTCGAATGTCCATGCAGACCTTGAGCTGCATTAGTCAGAGGTAACGAATAGACTTCCAACCATCTAAAATGGCATTTACTCCATTAGTTAAATGTGCGATCTGAACTGGATTGTGATGCTGACTGAGACTAACAGCAACAGACAGTCCTCAAACACTGATCACAGCCGGAGTTAACCACGTCCGCCGAAATACTATCGAATGTCTGAATCTGCTTCACGTTTATCAGTTAAAGATATCTGGATAATCTTGAAGAAATTCAATTTTTTCAAATAAAATGTATTTTGAGCATTCAACAACAACAGACGAATCCTATACAAAAATAAAAATATGACATCTTGAAAATAGACGAGGTAATTTTTTAAGCGAAGAACTGAAGCATCGAGAATCTGGTAAGATAACACTACTGGTTCAAATACAAGCGAGAGGGAAAACGCTTGGTTCGCATACGTCAAACACAATCATACAAAAGCCATTCGTCAAGATAAAAAATGACGGCCACAGTACAATTGGCTGCAGTGAGAGGTGAAAATGGATCATTTTATTGATAAGGCTTCGTCGTGACTAATTTACTAGTTAGAAGACAGAGTAATTAGAACAATTCTTCCGACTTTTGAGTTATATTTACGTCCTTATGGATCCGAGACATGGACCAACTTTTCAAGCGCGTCTTTCGATTTGGTCGTTGCTGATGGAGAGGTTGGCTCGTGAAATTGATGATGCCATATTCACGCTCCATGTATGTTTTAATTTTTTACATTATGTTAGAATACATCATCGAACGATGAACGACGCCACTGTGAGGAAATTATTCTGGGATTTCGTAACGCACCTCAACCATATGATCTTTGCAAGTTCATTTTAGGTAAGTGTTCCACATTATATTCGCTCGTCAATATATTGCCTGTTGTGCATTGCAAATAATTTACAAATTTTTACCCATATAATTACTTCGCAATCGCTTTGTCTGGTGAACCCTCACTAGCAGGTAGGCCTTGCGGCCTACTAGGGTGCTATTGGGGTGTGCTTATTGGCAGCCTAGTAATAGAGTAGTTGTTATTTTTTTATTGAAATACTAATGTATTCATTTACACAGTGACAGATCTAAGGATATTAGAATTCCAGTTTTTTAGGCATGCATAGTCGGCGTATGTGTTGCTTGCCGCCAACTCCTTACAGATTAGTTCATGTTTTTTTCTGACTGCGTACATGATCTCCACTCATGTCAGCTTCCTTAGCTACGGCCTTGGCTTGAATTTCTCTTTTTAGCAAATACCCAGAACACTCGACTTGTATACGAAGTAGGAAAGTGCCTCTCCAACGCAGCTGTTCGTGAATGGACCAGCGTTCTTGACCCTCCATCCTCTGGTCTTGTGCAAAGTGTCACCGAATCCCAGGCTGGTCAACTCCTCTGTTTCTTGTTGCAGTGGGTTGCCTCGGCAAGCCCCGAGGTACGAAACCTTCGGCCTACCGATGATTGCCTCAGAAGCCTTTTTTCCGAACTGATATGCCCATAGCATCCACGAGCATTACTGGGTTGCATGCCTCCTTATCAAGTTTTACAGAGCCACTTCCCTATAGATGCTTCGGTTCACTGCCTATGTTTTAAATTCTAGATCCAGACTGCCGGACGCCAGAGCATTTTGAGTGCTGCTAGCGCCCTGGTCAAGCGCGCGGCTGCCGAGCAGGCCCAAACGTCTGCAAAAGCATGGCGATCCAGTTTTACTTCGCCCAGTGGGGACTCCCCCAGTCGCCGTTTTCACCGGCCGACGCTGATAACTCGGCCAGCTGATCCTGGACCTCCTGCACCTTTAATGACGTTTTTCGTTAATGAGTTGTCGGGGCTGCTTGAGCCGCCTGCAACTTCTTCACAGGTCCGGTGCGAAATCCTTCTGTTCCCCTCTGTGTGTCTTTTGTTTAATAAGTCTGATCGGCGATTTTTGCTCACTATTTCTAGGAAGCAATGTCGCGCGTTTGTTTCGGGCTTTCGGTTCTGTCGGCATTTTTGAATGAGATGTCCAATACAGGCGACTTTACGAGGTTGAATCTTCCTCTCGAGGCTCACGTCTTCATCCAGGCCCGCTTCCAGGCAAGTATCGTTCGCTTGACTTTCTTTGCTCAATTCAGTTCTGATTTAATGCCCTTTATGACGTTTAGACGTAATATGCTGCAACCTACCGAGCTTATTTGATTGGATTTTGTTCCTGCGTACCTTGCCCACACTCGTCAGTACCCACCAGTGGAAAAAACTGGAGTGTATTTCAGAAATCGCAACTTATCATTACTCCAAACTTAATTATGCGATGGTAGAGGGGCGTTGGGCTTCTAACCAATAGGTTGCGGGATCGAGCCCCAAATGGTCCATATTTCGGGGTTGGGTATGACTGGTTGACGATGGCTAATGAACCAGAAAAGGCCATTCCAGTCCTCCTTGTCCTTGTCGGTAACGGTACTCTGCCTTAATTATGCGAATTTCCTCAAGTCTCTATCGATTTCAAGAAGCCAAGAAATCATTCCCATTTGTCCGCCGTACCGTACAACAGAAAAGCATAAACTGTCTTGTGACCAAAGAAATAATCAGGAGCAACAACGGACGGAATTTATCGGAACTTTCGTTCTTACATATGGTCTAACACATCAAAAATGAGACCAGTCGCTTAAATGCTGGGAGGACTAGTCGCAAGAACGATTAAGGCCTGGATATGCCTGTTTTCAGATGCAAACCAGAATGGCAATCGGCCCATACTCTCCAACACTCATCCTAATGTTTCCTAACAGATGTAATCTTACTACCGCAAACGAAAAACTCTATTTTCTCTTTATTCTAACTCCAGGGGACTAATTATATGAATATAAATGCGCCACAGAGTGACCATATGCATATTTTTGTATGATTAACGCCGTGCCCCTATCCTTTCCTAATTGCGTGTTAGCTGAAAGTTAATCACCCAAAAACACCCTGCCATACTTTAAGAAATGTAAATTGCCATTTGTTTGAGGGCCCTTTCACAACTGCTATACGGAGTGTGACAAGGTTACCTGTGTGTCTTGTCATGTTTTAAGGTACGACGGTGCACAGAGTTACAAACCAGAACCTTTTTTAGAAAGAGCTTCCGAGTGAACGTGATTATTTTTACCTGACATACGCGGACGGGATCATCAGATTTCAACTTAGCTAGGATTATTTTGATAAGCCTTCCTCATTTTGACTGATATTTGTTAATAGCAAAATACGCGCAAATGTACAAATATAGTCTGCACTAATAAGTAGCATGCGAAATCTCTCGGCCGTTAAGAAGCCCACGAATGTACACCTGTTTTCTTTTATAAAGTAACTTTGGAACACTTTGTGCGTGAGAGAGGTTTCTCACGTAGGACGATAAGCTGATTTGTAAGTTACACTGCGCCCCAGTGTACGTAGACTGCCATCCTGGATTTCGGTGCTCGTGTTTCTTCAATTTAATTACCCGCAACAATCATCGCAAGCCATTGTACACTGCCTAAATGTCCGGTATATATTCCCCATTGATTATAATTTCATCTCCCAATAAGTGAAGTGAGACGCTTATGCTAGCCAAAAGGTCGTTATTTTAGCTTTAAGCATTTAGGATCCACATATCCGCTATCTTCTGCTGACTCCTCACCCTCAAAGAAAAGGTCGGTCTCCATCTGCTTGGCGAACTTGGATCCAACAGTGGCCTTGACACCTTTAGACTTCGAGTGTGCCTCTTTTCCGATTATTCCCGATGTGACTTAGGCATGTCCAATTCGACCATTTCATCCTGACAAATAATTTCATAGACAGACAGCACGCGCTTTCCAAAAAATATCCGCGCCAGGTTATTTCACACAGATTCATCCAGTGCGAAATGATTCCTCGGCATCTTCTTAGAGCCAGTTGAACGGTAGTAGTACACAATAATGTCACTTACTACGATTCCTAAACCATACTCCCTGGGTAAATATGACTATCAGAGTAAAAAAACGCCCGCGTTGTCAACAGCAATCCCCATCACCGATACTGTTTATGTGATGCATATTCAAGGGGAAAGTCAAGGCGTCAGGACCCTTGGATATGACAGATACTGCTTTAGGGATCCAAGCATTAACGTTCATTAGGCTATGCATGCTCATCATCGCTGACGGATCGGAGATTTCGCAGCAAATTCAGTAGTGTAGAGTTTACTTACCCAGACTTTGTAGACAACCATGTGCACGATTTGTCACCCATCTGATCGGTGCATACAGTTAGTGACCTATCTCGTGAAACATTAGCTGAAATTCGGAAATGCATTTTCGATTAGGAAGGATAACTTATTTTGTAAAAAGGATTACCGTGCAGTGTAATCCCAAGATATTTCAGCCACTCCAGGACGTTGGCTTTTGTATGCACTTCTGTTCGGTCGACTAAAAAAGCCCGCACTCGGTAAAATTTACTACCTACTTTTTCTGGTGATTTTTGGCGTCGCCATAAATCCAAATTTATTTTATCGAAAACGTTTACAAAATATTCTTCCTTGTATGTTATTGGTAGAAAATCACGTCTTCAGGTTTTATACTCAAAGGAAGGTTTTTTAGGTTTTCAAAAATTTTTAGTTCCCAAACAATTTTGAGCCGACCTGTCGTTGCATTTGGATTTAGGATTTCCAGTCTACATGTTGTATACTTTTCGCATAAAGGAAACCATGTATTCCTCCATGGCACTAAGTAGTTACCATGTAGGACTCACGAAATTCCGCAACGTATGTGGACCATGTTGCATATTTCATGAGGAGCATTAATAAACAGACAGATACGATGTTGTATGAGCAAGATTTTCAGCCTTAAAAATCTCATAATTACAAAGTTCTTTTGTCCGAAATATGCCCTTTACTCCAGTATAAAATTGGTGAAGACATAATTTGCTGCCAAATAGGCACAAGAAAGAACTTTTTCTGTAAAATATACTTGAATTTATAAAGGCACCGAAAATTAATGCGAAAATGTAATACTTAATTCTAAGCTACTAAATAATAAACTGTAAATAAAACTCCGTCCCCGATTGAAGGACCCTTATTTATGTAATGCTGCAGAACTGTGGGGGCCACAGAGTAGGCGGATTTTTCGCTACAGAGATTCTCTTGCAAAATTCCCATTTCATGAGTTATAAAACCTGCTGCACTTTCATTGCAGAGACAAATTACGTGAAAAAGTTGCCTAAGGCGGGTGTTTTGTGGGCATTCAATGGGCCAGCCGTTGAAGGCTAGGTTTATGGTTATGTGTAGTGTTGCTCTAAGTTTAGTGAGTAGTAAATGGCTATAATACTTTCTGACCGCTAAATTTACACTGTAAGATGCAATTAGTTATGTTGCCAACCCCGGTTGATACGCCAGCAATAGTGGGACTCTGGGTTGGTATGTTGATGTTAAACTTTGGTTTCGACCGCTGAGGGTGATGGTGATATTTGGAAGGATGCGCGAGATTATCGAAAAATTGAGAAAATGAAGAAATGGCAAAGAGTCTGGTAGCAGTTGGAGCAGACGGGCCATTCGCGATGCTGAGGGCCGATCGGTATGTGGAGCCTTTAAACGGTCGAATAGACCCTTATCAATGTGCTTTTCGCAAGGACATGTAGAATGTTCGTCTGTACGCCCTGGGCGCAGAATGGTTCTATTCGTAAGCGCAAACGACGCCTCCAGACTCGAAAGACTAACTAGTTAGAATTACAGTCAGTGACCGACCTCATGAAATGTTAACTGACATTGTAAGGTGCTTTTTGATTAGGAAGGATTTCTTGGGCGGGGTTGCAATATTAATTATCACGCAGCATGACCCCCTTGGTACATCATTCCCGCCTTGATGTCGGCGTTTGAGTCTGCGTCTTTTCAACCGCCTGAGAAAACCACACTCGATAAAAGTAACTATTTAATTGGCATGAATTTTTGCCATTGATTTTAGATTGGCACGTAAAAGCATTTACAGCAATATCCTTCCTCGTACGCATCTAGCAGGGAATTACGTTTTTTTCAGATCTTATATTCGAAGAAGGGGTCGCTTTTGGTTTAGAAGTATTTTGTAATTTCTCGATTTTTTGAGGCCGCCAGTGTCCTTTCAGTTAGTATCGTATCCGCCGCAAACGTAGGTGCAATGGCACGTTGGGTTGGGAATTATTCGGGAATTGGGAGGCTTTCTGAAAGCCAAAAGCTACCCTTGTTCCCCACGAATCAGTTTGAAGGTAACATATTTTACTACCAAATGAGTACAGTAAAGAATATTTTTATGTACGTTTTCTATAAAATGTACTTCAATATATAAGCACATCTAAAATCGATAGAAAAATTCATGCTTCCTAAGCAATCGTCTTTTTGCCGAACGCAGTTTTTGCAAGCCGTCGGAAAGAAGCTTTTTCAAAAGCCCGCATCTTGATATGGCTGAAATATGTTAAGATCTTTCTGTTTGATAATCAGGTTTACATTCCTTTCTAATCGAAAATATTTCAGCATTTGGGTTTACACTTCATTCGATACGCTACTTTTAAGCACACCGAGAATACCAACTAAAAATCACTACTTTTAATTCCGCGTCATTGGTGATCGTCTCAACTGCGGTATCTTGTCACTGGAAGTTTGGCATACCGCATGCCTCACGAGTTGTCCGTCGGCCTTTGTCTTAGATCCCTCCATAATACTTATCTGACGTTTCTCCTCCTAGAGCTACGAACTTCTGGAAATTTTCCGCAAGTTGCTCCACCTCACAGACACCCTTCTCCACGATCCTTCCTGGCCTGGCGACAACTTTGAACAGAATGAGACAGTCTACCGTCTTGTTCATTGTCTGGAAATGGTGATGTCGTGGAACTTCCTCCCTGACCAAAGTTAGTCTCGCAGCTAGAACCGGGCTCTAGGGCGATTTTGTTTGCGCAGAAGAGAATTTACCCTATTGCTGACCTTATTATCATTATTAATTTAATTTCTTATCTTGTCCATTTCACATTTCAGTCATTGAAGAGAGTTCTCTGCGTTGTTGCATGGGCAGAGAAAATCCTCTGAGACCCAGTGATAAGTGGGAGTGTGTTTTCGGTTCGTCCGTTCTTCCCTCCTCACTCGCCTTACTTCTAAATGTAAGTTTTTTTCTCGACTTTATTAATTCCTCCTATCACCTACCTCCAAGCCCTTATGCATCGTCGTTTTTTCCCCCTAGTTGCATGCTCGTCTTCGTTCTTCCCCAACTTTTGGCAGTCGGACACTTGCGTGCATTGTACAGCTTTCAAACATCCAGGGCCCGCTCGTTACCCGTCTGCCCTCCGTGCTTGCCCTGTCGCCGGAAGAGGAGTACCTGCTGGCAGACAATGCCGCCATCGTCATGGACTGTGTTTCACGCTGGTTCCCTGATCATTCCTCGTTGCCACCTGCTGCCTGCAGTGCCCTGCTACTGCGTGACACCCACCTGCTGTCGCCTGGTAACAGTGACTACCGTCAGCTCCTACTGCCTCAACTGCCAGCCTTCCGAGTGGAAGAGCTGGTGCAGTCGGCTAACAGTCAGCCGGCAACAGCTGCGGCTCGCATCACTGCACTGCACACCTACGAGTTGCCCCTGCTGGCCGAGCTGGCGGTCAATTTGCTGCGACGCCTCAGCGAGATCTTTGCCCTGTTGGAGCGAGTCATTTCGGATAGCGATTGGTCCAACGGCGAGGCTGAGAACGCCGAGACTGTTCTCTCGCGTCTTCTCTTCTACCTTTCAGCTGGCCACAAGTTCTTCCTCTTCACTTTTAACCTTTTGACTCGGGTAAGTTTTGGGCCTCCACTGTTGTGACTGATTTATTTTCTTGAGCACTTGGCTGCCACCTCGCCCCTTCGTCTTCCTCCTCCTCTTTGCCGCCGCCGCCGCCATCACCACCACCGTCGTGGCATACTCGTTCCCCTCCTCCTGCCCTCCGCCCCAACACCTTACTCATATTCTCCCCCCTCTTCCAACACACTCATTGCACCCCCCCCCCCTTTCTACTTATCTCTCCGCCGCCGTAAATATACTACTATTAGTACTCTAGTTTCTTGCATTTTTTCTCCGACGAAGTGTCTTCTGGCGGAGGCACGGCAGGATTGCGACGTTGCAAGTGACACATCTCCGGCCCACGAGGCTAGTGAACGTCTCTTCGCCTACCTCGCCGAGATACTTCATTTTCCCCGCTTTGATGGCGAAGACGGACAGACTGCTGGCTCGCCCGGCCGCCATTTACTGCCACTTACGACAGGACCTAAGGCTGTGAGGGGTGAGTAAGATGGTCCCTTTCACAGTATATCATGATTGCGGATGGCTAGTCCATAAAGCCGGCACTCATTTATCTTAAAGCCTCCGGCCAATGCTTAGGAAACACTAAGGCGGACGTGATTTAAAAAATTCCCAATTTTTTTTGCCAAGATCGTTCATCCTGTTCCTCTGGGGCTGAATTTTGTCTCCCCATTCACTGGGGTTTTCGATTCATCGCAGTAGCCATTACCGTCTATAGGCAATTTTCGGCATTTTTTATGCTAATTATTTTAGTGAATTCCCAACTCAGTTAGGTGTAGCTGTGGATTTTTTGTCAAATTAAGGTACTAGGACAAATGTTAGCCCTGTAAACCATCTTGCGACAGAGACTATCGCTCTCTGTTTTTTATACTGTTTCTGGGTGTACCTCGTCACCTGTTTATTAAACGTTTGATTTATGTAAACGGTGGGTTTCCCAAAATCGCGTTGCGCATTAAAGTATTTGGTTCGAAAAAATCCCGACCAATGGGCCCTGAGCCGCCGACTGAGCCGCTTGTCGGGCAGTCTAGGGCTGTGCCCTCTCACTACTTGTCCTCCCCCTCATCCTCCTCCTCCTCCTAGTTCCTGTGCTGTGGTCAGGAACCAGATACCCAACCGTGCTATCGTGCGCTAATCATTCGTGCACCAATGCTTCCCTTGCTGTACTCGTCTCAAGGCAGCCCTCTCGTACAATTAATTTTGAAGCCTAAAGCTGCGCTTCCCTGTTTGTGACCTCTTAGCAACCTCTGCCCTTTCCCTCTGCTCAGACCAAATGATTGAAGTGCTGAAACAGGCCTGCTGCCAACTGAAGACCCTCTTCCTCGAACAGCAGACACAGCTCTTAAAGCTCTACTTCGCCGCCCACCTTGCCTCCCCTGTCGGATTTCGGTGTGATGATCAGACAGACTGCGAGGAGTTGGATCTGAGCATCGATGAGGATGATCAGTGCTCATTTGAGGTGAATGTTCTGTTTTTACCCTAACGCAGCAACCCCGTAGTTTCTCACCAGCGTGAACCTTTTCCTCGCGAGGGATCCTCATGTCAGTGGATGGTTTAGCTTGTAGTAAACCCTGTAGAATACCAATTACGACTAGATGGTTACTCATGTGTTATTTATTCTTCGTCATTTAGGCGTCTGTACTGTGAGAAGGGAGGCACATTCTTCTCGAAGTCTAATCTTTTAGAGTTTTTGGTGGTAGGATAGTTGAAAAAGTCTTCTATGAAACAGGGCCTGCGCTATATCTCCTGTTCTGCTGTAGACAGTAGTTTGCGTCTGCGGAATTCGGGAAGGTTTGGCCCTCTAAACGACCCACACCAAAGTGGCCGTACTGCCGCAGTATATTTACGCTGTCAGTCAGGGAGTCAGATGAGGATTTGCGCTAAGTCCTGGACAGCTTGTTTACCTAGTTGCGGAATATACAGTCTGTTTGCTAGCGCGGCGGACAGCACACGGTCTGCAAGTTGTCGGGTGTGAAGAATTAATCAGTCACAGACCATGCAACAATAATAACTTCAGGCGTGACTAGGCACCAGTCTTTTAAATCGGCTACGTATAAAGTGGGTCAGCAGCCAGAATGGCATTGCGACGTGGCGAATACTGTCGGCCAGCCGATAAGGCTTCACCCATTACTGTCATTTCACAGCCTAGGATCTTGCTCATATCCGATCCTCGCTATCCGTTTATGTCATTTCACCACAACTAATCCGGACGTTGCTCACGTTTCCGACTCCAAGAGACGGACTTTGTGGTACGCATGAGCCAGACGTAGGCTCTAGGTAAACACATTCTCGGACTCACATGGCGCAGCTTTAATCGTGTCTGATCTAGCCAGCGTCGGCAATATCGCTAATATTACCGTTCTGCATGTGTGATGATCTGCGGTGGCGCATCAGGAGAGCTCGGTCCATTCTCTCCCTCAGTGGCGGAGACCAAGTGTAGAAGGTCTAACAGTCACCCTCCATATCCTCGTGAGCTGTTTCAAGCCGGTTTTTGAGTCAACCTCCTCTTCTATGGTAGGGGGTGCTCACCGATCGTTCTTACAGAACTCACTCGTTCCGTTGCGCCTTACGGGCTCTCTCCCTCTCTCGAGCTCAACCAGCGGCCGTACAGCAACGCATGATATAGGCATGATATATAGTCGTTGGACTTCTAACCAACAGGTCGCGGGATCGAGCCCCATTTGTTCCACACTTTGGGGTTGGTAGTACCATTCTCATCTTCTATGTTTCCAGGTAGACAATGGCTCCAGACTGAAGGTAGCAGCAGTGATCTCATGAGGCGGGCGGCGAAGAACGTGACCAAATCATCTTGATCGTCTTTTGTACATGGCCTCAGAGATCATTGCGATGTCGCAACGGGTGCGGGCTGTCTCATAAGACAACAGGTCGGTGTACTTCACTCAAAGGACGGTTCTCAAGCAGTAGTGACCAAAAACCCTCAGTTTTCGCTCATTTCCCACGCGCGCGCAGCTCCATATTCGCAACCGTCTTGGACGATGGATCAGACGTATGCCCGGTACGCGTGAATCTTTGTGGTGATGGAGCTAACGTGTCGGGCTTATGGATGTTTCCTAAGAATTGTGAAATCTCTGCGAGCCGGATCGATGCGGGAGATGTTGTCGCCTGTACCCTGTTTATCAGATAGCAACCTCTCCCAGAGGCACTCGAAACCGTCCACATCGTCGGGTTGACGGCTATCAATCTCAAGGGATGCCTTCT
>CACRXP010000742.1:63976-82242 GCA_902702965.1 Spirometra erinaceieuropaei
CCAATCCTCTGCCCCTCCCCGTACGAAGCGACGAAGAAGATCCTTTATGTCCTTGCAGATTATCTACCTATTTGCACATACAAAAACGTGTGTACCATGTTGTCCTTTGGCGTGAAGTAGTCATGCGCCTTTTTTATATGGCGACTTGCGGTTGACTAATCCAGTTATTTGTGCGGTTGTAGCCATTGCGCAAACTGTTTCGCCTTTTCGCCCCCATCTGGTGGAAGATCGCAAAGGCGGCACGCGTTTTTGTATATAGTCTTGTTTATTCTCTGGGCAGCAGTAGACTTGTCTGGGCCAGGTTACTTGTTACGATTAGTCACGTCATCCGGCCTATCGTGCGTTCACTGTCCATCGCGGGGCCACCCCCTGGCGCCTATTCTTCCGCGTCCCCGCTGTTAAGGTGACGACCCTTTTTTACTCGTACCAGGGAACGTGAAGAGGACGTCTCCAGGTCTCATCAGGGCAGATGGCAATCCATTCGGGACTGCTATGACATTCGACATCTCCCCTTCCCCGACCTCGGCAAGCTTCACGATTGTTCTACTCAAGTTCACTTAGAGCAGGAGTTAATCGAATTTCAAGAAATTGTCGCTGTGACCACATACGTCAGAGGCAACTGTTCTTATTTCAGAATTCCCACGGCTGTCTTTAGCCACTTTGCTGATGTGGCAGGTGTTCTTTCCTCGCATGAGGGAACTTTGAGAGGGCGTCCAAACACTGTGCGCAGGTGGCAACCCATCCCAGACCGTTACGACACCTGACTCCTACCCCACTACGCTCCCTCCCACCCGGCAACCCTCACGATTGGCCTGCGTAAGCTCGCCCAGAACAGTTCACTGAATTTCACAAAAGCGTGTTGTGGCCACACGCAGCAATGTGAAAAACCAAGTCTCGCTTGGGACTCGTAGCTTAGGTGACTAGAGCGCCGAAGTTGTGCCCTTGTCGTGGGTTCGAATCTCGCCTTAGGACTCAACCTAGAGCCAGAAACGGTCATCCCAATCATGTCATCGGTACTTCAAACGACCAAAGAATTCCATATTCCGCACACCTGGGTTTGGTACGGCTAGCTGACGGCGGATAATGAGCCAGAAATAGCAATCCCAGTCTCCCTTGTCTTTCTCGGCATTCTTTTCTCCGTATCATTACCGGACTTTGAAGGCCCTAGATTGAGCCCTAAGGTGGAGCAGAGAGAGCAGGTCCTATAACCTGATCGGTGAACGCCCACCTTATGCCGATAAGATAAAAATGCTAATGGGCTTACTCTACTTCCAACGCCGGTACGAGCTGAAAGTCCAGACATGTCTATTTTTCGCCGCTCTGTGGAGAAAGTACGGCCTCCCTCGTCTCCGGTCTTCTTGACTCTGTCTTGACACCGCGCTCGGGCGAGGGAGGTGGAGAGAGTGTAGGTAGATGCAGCGCAAGTCTACTGGCACTATAAACCCCTGCGCAAGTCACCGTCCCTGCTCCAACCTGCTGTGGGGCACACGGTGGACATCATCGAAATCGATGGTCGAACTGTCACGAGGGGTTCGGCCCACCAATGTGTCTTCAGGCGTTCAATGCGCGTTCTCTGGTACGTACTTTCATTTTTGGTGTATGTTGGGAGTACGGTAGTTCTATCAGTAATTATATACTACTGGCTGCCTGTTAGCAGAATGTGAATATTGGGCGATTATTCCGCTGAAACGGGCGAATTTTAGAGTGGATATACATATCGAATTTTGGGCCGGACCTGCGAAGGCGAGTGCGAAAGAATTCGCTCGAAGCTCACGTAATAATGTTCGGAGAAATTAAAAGGCTTACCGTAATGCAAAGTCCATTTACTCTGTCCAGGTAAGCTCTTGGCAATGAATATTGAGGGGGTCACTACGTTTCTTAATCAGTTGCAAGAGAAAGAAATAATATACTGCAGGTTGTGACCCACGAGGCTGTCACGTCTCGAGAGGATTTCGATCTTGTCTAACTTGAAGGCGTTACCGGGTCCCGCCGAACGAGTCGGAACCTGAGAGCTGACGTCACCCCTTGCCGCCGAAACGTTCGCTCATCCGCGTCCCGAGTAATCCCCCA
This sequence comes from Spirometra erinaceieuropaei, assembly GCA_902702965.1. Lineage (NCBI taxonomy): Eukaryota > Metazoa > Platyhelminthes > Cestoda > Diphyllobothriidea > Diphyllobothriidae > Spirometra > Spirometra erinaceieuropaei. Next base: position 66,047 of record CACRXP010000742.1, read on the forward strand.
GCCATGATCAGCCCTGGTAACCTCAACGCTGACTGTGCGCGCGTACAGTTTCTGATGAAACCGCGCAGACATGGAAATGTTAGCGGCAAGGACGAACGTCATTACTAGATTTACTTATTGACTCTCCTCCCCTCACCCTTCATGAGGTCAAGCCACCGGATTAAGCTAGGTAGCTGACGTCGGAAAAACAAAATGCACAGAAAGTGAGCCCACACCCTGACAACGGCATATCTCCGCTGGAGAAGATGCGTCCCGAAGAGAACGGGGATAGTGCGAACGACTGAGGCACACTGTTTTCCAAATTACGCCAGTGGTCTCATGGATCTGTGGTAGCGTCTGGCTTAACGCTAGGCCTCTCGCGAGTGTCTGCACATGAGCACCAGAGCTGTCTGGCGTTCGCCCACTCGGCTTCCCAACCGACCAATCAGATTCAGGGCCGAATCAGGCGTGGCCTGTCTTAAGACACTTCGACGCACGCACTTGGGACGCGGCTCACCCGGCACCGGGCGTGCCCTCGTCCGGTCCCCAACTTTCTCCAGCTACTTCTCCAATTATTCTGTACAGAATATATTATCTCCCACGGCTCTTTCCATTCGGGACCGGGTCTGAATGTCGTGGTAGTCAGGATCTCACGCTCGGCATAGCCTATCTGCGATAGATCCACAAACCGGTAGCATTGATCGGTCCAAATGTTTGATAGGATGTTTGCTACCTGGCGCCTTATAAGAACCGAATAAAAAAGAAGTATTCATTCAACTGTGTAGAAGTCGACGACCTCGGCGGGATTGGAACCCACGACAGGAAGGGGAATGATTACATATGGAATCCTGCTTGGGCAGTCAGCTTACTGTATCGGGTTCGGTGGATTGCATGCGTTTCAGTAGGCTGGGGGTATAACTTGGCCTAAATGTGATTGAGTTTACGGCTCTCAATGGGGTTTTGAAGCTCAGGTGACGAGAGCGTTGGCCGTACTCAAGCCTTTCTCTAGCTGTCGAGTGTTCGAATCCCGCCAAGGTCACCGACTTTTTCACAATTAGGTCAGAATGAATTATTCAAAATCAGCCAAAAGGGCTGCTAATAAAGTTGTATTCGGCAAATGTTTGTGAAATTCTAACAAGAACTGCGTGAGAGACTATAAACGAGATTGAGCCAGAAATCTGAGTGTAGTCGTGAATACCCTGATCACGGCGACTGAATAACTTCGCGACGGTTAGAGAGGTTGAGGAGTTTTTCCACTGCTCTGCTCTCACAGAAGACAGGCTATGGACCGTCGGACTGATCACAATCTGAGCGTTACCTGTAGCAATACTGTGTGCGGAAATTCAAAGCCAGAGGGACAGGGCGAACTGGGGATACTTGATCGAATCAGAGCTCGCGAGCGGCTGGCAGAACTTAGTGACTGAGGTGCGTCACTAGCGCTGGTCAGGGTGAGTCGATGTCGAGCTACGGTCGACCAATCAGCCTGCGGCGACAAGGCCTGAACGAGGAGATTCCGCATTGATGACGATGAACGCAGCAGATTTCCTGTGGATCGGAATAAAAAGACATCCATCTAGAGTTCACTCATGGTTGTATTGTGTCCGTGTCTGCACGACAAATTCACCGACTGAGTCACCTGCGCGTTCGAGCGCTCGGTCGGTTGGCTAATTCGGAGGCGCAGGGTCATGAGGCATTAAGGGTGACGAGTATTTCCTGTCGCCGCGCATGAGACGGCACCTGCTTATGGACCATGTCGTGATCCGACGCAGTTGGACGAGGGCTGCGGCGTGAGGAGTAATCGTACGATAGCGGCAGGATCACAAGTGATCTCGGTTATCTCGATGATCGTCTACCGACGGCCGGAAACCGGGAAACGGGACGCTTGAGTGCCTCCCACAGTCTCCAATGCTGTGTCATTACCGCTTCTTCTTCTTCTTCTTTTTCTTCTTCTTCTTCTTCTTCTTCTTCTTCTTCTTCTTCTGCCCATCTGAGGATCGCGCAACCGCGTTTTTATGGTAAACAGACACGCAAGTTGACGTAGACTCGGCCATCTTACGATGCTGGAGTGGTGTTCTTGTGGCAGTCCACGCCAGTAATCGCCAGCGCGGCCTCTCGTCCATGCCGCCTTCGATTCGCCCAACTTCCCCTGTCATTTCGCCGCCTGAGTCACAATTGACTTAGCACCGGCGTGATGAGAGTTGGACGTCAATCGACGCGGCCTCCTTCGCTGATTGGCTGAAGGCGGACAAGGCCCAGGCGCACGCTCGCGCCTCGAGTCGAAACTAACAACCTAAAATGACTGGACTCGGCCGGTGAGAACACTTGCTGTCACTGCCTGCTGGGCCACGTGTACGCTCGCTGGCCTCGGTAAATCCCGTCCAATAACTCTGCTGACTTTCGATTTGGGAACGTTGCGTTGCCAACCCCTCACACTACGAGAGACTCACTCCAGAAATCAGTCGGCAGTCGTAGCAGTGTGACAACAGCTGAAGTAGAGTGCAAGCCCTGACCACCACGACCTGCATGTCAATAATAAATTAGAAGTAAACAGACATCCGGAAAAGAAGGTTTGCGGTCGTAAAGAAGGACTGACCTATAGTTGGGGTAATCAACTCCAATCGGGTATGCGTCAAGGTCAGTGTTTTTTGCGCGTCGACCCAGTCAACCCAGATTAGTGTAGGCACGCTGCTGCATTATGACAGTTTCGTTATATGTGGCTACCGGATTGGTTAGTTGGATGGGAAAAACATCACACAATACCCCAAATTTCACATGAACGAACTGCACTTTGTTCGTGCATGTGAGAGCACGAGGCAGGCCAAGACAGTCCTGTGACGGATGGTGCGGGCAGCCGGGTCACCATAGTCTCACTTGTGGAGTGCATCCTCGCCCACTCACATCCGTCGACTGCAAATTTCCTGTCCTACAAACTGGTGAATCCAGTGGTAAGCTCTGATCCTTAGTAGGCAAGTTCTGCGGCATGCAACTCTAGAGAAGACCGAAGCTATGTGGGATTTCTGCTCTGACCACATCTCCCAGGGAGGCAGAGTCCTGGACCTTCTATCAGTGCTGAGTTGAGAAGTTCGACTACCTCCACGTAGGCTGTTCTTGAAGCATCCTCTGGGTGAGGTGGCGATGGCGGAAAGAGTACACTAATATCGCTAAACCTTCTCGCCCACTGGTAGTAGGGTGCTTGACCTTGGCCCAAGAGTTTGTCCTCGAACCCCCGGTCTCCCTGACTGAGATCGAGATGTGGCTGACTGGGTGTCAAAAATTAGCCAGAAATGGCTAATACAGTCGTTCCCAAACTGTCGGCATTCCTTCAAAATTCACTGTCCTTCCTTATGCAACCCCTTGAAGGAGTTCGATATTTCGCTGGAGGAAGAATCAAAATAAGCATGCTCCTTTGTGGAATCGAATCGACGAGGGGCCACTTCTATATTTATTTGCCTGTTCAATAACATGGGTGAAGCAAACTCAGTTTCTAGGAGAGTCCACATCACTAGACCATCGTTTACCAAAATGGTTGCTCTTCGACAGCAGAAGAAGAAGAAGAAGAAGAAGGAGGAGGAGGAGGAGGAGGAGGAGGAGGAGGAGGAGAAGGAGGAGGAGGATAAAGAGGACCTTTCAATGGGAACCAACAAGACTTTCTTAATACGTCACACATCAAACCAAGTATTCAAGACAAGGGGCGCAGGACTGGCGGCGTGGTCGCATGCTGTGAAAACCGGAGCACCATACAACTGGCAGCCGTCATTACGACACATGATGTTCCTGTTCAGTACCGCACTGCGTCGAAATCATTCACCCTGCCTGTGGTCGGTTTCAGACTCGCTGACCTTACAGTCAGACCGACTGCAATGCGCGCGCACGCACTCATATTCCAACTGGACGGGCCACTCCTGAGTCAATGCAGCGCAGACCATTTGGACGAAAAACCCTTAAACTCGTTTCCAAAAGCCCTTAGAAGCTGCTGACACCACCGTCTCTATCTCTGGCTGGTTTAACACCGTTGCCCTACGCCCAGGACTCGTTGGTGAATACTTCTGCCTAAGACAGCGGCTTGGAGTTCTGCGTACGATAAATCCCTATTTTCGGCGCCTTCTGTTCTCTCCTACCATTGGGGACTTGGCTTGTTAACTGCAGTGTCCCAAGATACAACCATTAGTAAAGCCACCAAAGCATCATCAGGGGAGGTAAAGACAATGTATACATGAAGTGGGCTGTGGTGAGGGAGGCCGGGAAGCATAGGAGACCCAGGGGGGAACAAGAGGAGTATGTAACGTCCCTTGAACTTAACAGAGTTGGTTGAATGATGTGACACTTTTTAGGCGATCAGGTATAATGGAAAGAGACGGGAATTGGAAATAAGTATAATAATGGTTAAGTGTACAAGTAGGATAGGTTACAGCAATGGAGTAACCTGTCTGGATGGAGAGGCGACTCTGACATGCCGGCTAAACAATCGGTTGGGTATGTAGCGCTTTGGGCAACTGCAAGGAAGCGACGAGGGGTGTGCCGACGTAGAGAGAGAGAGCGATGCGAGCGTAGCGATAAGTTGCGGGGAAGGGGGTCGGCGGTAGTGAGATGAAGGGACACCGGACTTGTCCGCTATGTAACGTCCCTTGAACTGAACAGAGTTGTTTGAATGATGTGGCACTCTTGGAGGGCGGATCCAGGTTGAAGATGGTGTGACCGCATGTCGGCGAAAATAACCAGTGTTCTGCCCTCGCATCCCCGCGGACTCCTTTTCCGCTGTTACCGCAATTACTATACCGTATCTCTGTCTGTCTGTCTGTCTCTCTCTTTCCCCCTCTACGTCGGCACTTCCCACGGCCCCACCCCTCAGGCCAACAGCGCTGCATTCCCCAGCGGTTGTCTAGCTGGTTTTTGGTGTCTCCTCTTCATCCAGACGGATAATCACTTTTGCTGTATTCCTCATTGCCCTCCTTGTATAATTTGACATTTTCCTACGTGTTTATGCCGCTGCTCTTGGTATACGTATTTCGCACCACTTGACTTTTTCTACTGTCAGCTTGGACGAGATCGATGGCCCGTTTAACAACTCTCTCCGGATCAGATTAGCCAGAAATTATATCTAGTGCTCCACGTTACCCTCTGTGTGCCACCCTCAACGTCTTCGGCCGCTACGGGTATTCAGCTTGGTTTTCGCGTTAGCCGCCTGATTGTACGAGGTGTTCCTTCCACGCTGATCCCACCTACTGACCGGGATTCATCTGCTACTCCACAAAGGGCTTCCATGAGCGTAGTCACTACGTTCCCAGTAGACACTTTGATTAGCAGGTGAACTTCAACTATGGAGGTGACCGACGTGCCTCCAAAACGGCGGTGACCTCAACAGCAGATCATAATTCACTGACACACTTCCACTGAGTTTCAATTCACGTAAAACGCACACACCCTGTTGTATTCCTCTTCCGTGACAATATCACGTGAGTGCCATAAACACGGCATACCACGAGACAACACGGCTTGTTTTATTGTTGCACACTCTTTAGTCAAACAGACCCAATACCCCCGGCGGACTTAAATCAGTACTATTAACGTTACTTTTACGCCCGCAGTTATATGGCTAAAATCGCCTCATCAGATGATTTATGAGCCTGAACACACGCGTAGTTGAAGCACTTTCTTCTTGTACTCTTCTAACTGGCAATCATCCCGTAAACGTGGCATCTGCGAGGGTAAGTTTTATTAATTTAAGCTCTGTGCTAAACCGAACTGGAACTTGGATTCCAAGACTGAATATATTTCAGTCAGCTATTTTTATACTGCCTACCGCTGTACGGAATCCTACACCAATTCTGCCTCCCAGACTTTTGATTGAGGACACTTTTCGTTGAAGAATCCCAAAAAAGTATTTGGCGAGCGGATGCTTGCAGTCGGCAAATTCTCAGCAGGTCGGTTCTTTCTCTCCCACGTCGCGTGAGGCTTATTTGTCTGGCTTTCGCCTTTCCGACATGCAGTAGTGCACTGATTAATATTCGAGTTTTTCGCTATCTCTGGAGTACTTTTCCACCAATCTGCTTCGGGGATTGCCCTCAGCTGATTGTCATTAACTATGGAAGGATGTTCCTGCTCTTTTTTCCCTCACGTGTTCCTGACTTACAGCGCCCCTTACCGAATACTAAGCTAGGATTCGCTTCATTTTCGCCATTGCTAACCCAAGTTTGATCTGGCTAAACAGTGTTGCCTTAATTTGCATTTTTCACAGCTGTGGACCATCTACAAACCGTGAGTGGGCCTGTTTGTGTTTTTGGTTGATGGCTGGTCGAGGGCATGAATAATCCTGAAAAAAAAAACAGCAGCAGCCACATCCTCCCATCCTTGTTTTAAGTCGGTAACGGCTGTTGAGGTTAGACTTCCACCAGTCACATTTCGACGCCTGTTTGGCCTTCAAAAATCGATATTTTCGTTGTTTGAACTTTGAGCGCGCATGCCTGCAGGAAAAAGGCTGGATCTTTCGGCGTTGGGCTACCTCAACCTATGTGTCGGCTCCCTTACTTGCTACTTCCTCTGCGTGGCACTGCTATATGTGAGCTTTATTCCTCCGGGAAGACCATTGTTGTTGCCGATGGCCCTAATCGCTGGCAGCTTTTCGGCAGTTGCCACCTTCGTGTTCTACGTCCTGTATAAGCAACGCCGCAACGTTGGGATAAAACCGTCTCCGGCGCCGGATGCGGTTAAATTGGATACCGAGGAAGCTTTACAGTGATCTTCAGCTCGGAGTCAGAGCAGTTCAGTCGACAAACTTCGCACCGTGCCAATAACCCCCCCCCCCTCTGACCTGCTATGTGCTTGTTTTGGTATTTGATAGTTAATAGACAAAAGTTGTCCTACCCTGTTTTGAATCTCATAGCCTCGAGCTGTTTTCAAATTTTTGATGTTGCGCATAGTAAAGAAGCTAATCGACACTGTTCTCGGCGAACAAAAGCTCGAAAGACGCACGAAAGAAAGTTCGACGCGCTTCCCAGCATCTTCATTTCGGGATATCACGAAGCTGAGTCTCAGAGCGACCTAACTGGAAATACCGTCCACAAGGACAACAAGAGCCCTCACCAAGGATTCTCAGTCCCTCCTTAGCATTTACTCGGCAGAGATATCAACTTCCTATTGATCTATTTGTCTTATAATTGTCTTATTTGGCCGAAATTATTGCCACAGGTCAATCAAATAATAGACCTTATCGACTTTCGAAGGAATAAGTGCCCACAATTGTGGTACAAAATAAAGTCCGATTTACGATAGTCATACTAAGGATAAAGTCTGTAATAATAGAGCTAAGAGGTGACTTATAAAGCAAGGGTTTTGAAGCGATCATCACGAAGCACTGGGGTGGTTTAGTCGCTGCCTAATGGGGTAGGCTGAAATGGAAGACTCAGCGTAAACTCCGCTGTGTGGGTGTAGCATTAGTTGAACTAGTCTGAATACAGGGCAGAATAGCAGCATCCTATGTTGTTCAGTATGGTCGAACTGTTGGACAACCGTACTACTTCCTTTTTATCTAAAAATCAACTCAAGACGGTTTTATGGGGACACTGGTGCACTCCTACAATAATTTACGGCTTCTCTACAGCCGTAGTTTGGCAAGTCACGATAGACATCTTGAAGACATGCTTGATTTAGCAAACTTATGACTATACGAATACGTAGCTTTGAAACTCATGAATGCATAATTTAGGCAAAAATTATATCTATACTGGTTTTCTGGTTCGAGTCCTCAGTAAAACCTCTCTATCCTTTGGCTGGCTAGTATTTTTGCTACTACTGCTTGCCAATTAAATTCGACCCCAGTTAAGGATTTGTCAGATAAACAGTGATCTTCGACCTCTTCTGGTGTTCCCGTGGATTTTAGAGAGGAGAGAAGCCTAAGTGCAAAATAGTGCCTCGTTGCTATCCTCCAAAAATGGGCCTGTTTGCTCCTCGTCGGTGAAACCTTTTGATCATCGTCTCCCTGTCGCCAAGCAAGCTTCTGCCAGAACTCTGGGCAGGAGTTCCAAAACAAAACGACCCAGAACCCAACGACCAGTCGAGCGCGGTTTCTGATTTAGTCTGCCCGGCCCGGGGCTAGTTGGCTGGGCGACCCCAAACAGGTCAGAAATGGTTCTATCATTTATAGCAGGTGCGCCATCCGTTCGGTCAGATAAACCAGCACTTTCCATCCGGAATGACGTTATGAGAAGACTGTCCTGTCTGGCGCAGGACATCAACGACCGCCTCATAACTTTGCGGAAAACCCAATTCGCGGCCTTCATCAGCGCCTCCCACAGTGACCGGATATAACGGCGTGAAGAGCAAGTCCTACGAAGACCTGGACGGCATCGTAATGACTGGGGACAACGTTATTGGCCTTGGGGACTGCAGTGCCTGCGTCGGCATGGGCGGGATCGGCACCTGAAAAAAACAACGGCCTCCTCCTCCTGCAGTCTTACGCGGAACACAGGGTCTCCCCCCCTGACCAACACCTTCCGTCTTTCGCTGTGGGGGAAGGCAAAGTGGATGCGCTCCCGGATCGCGGTGCTGACAGCTGCTGGACTACTTTCACATCCGGAGACGGGGCTGGCGTGACGAGCTAGTAACTGCAATGCCGACGGCCGGAAGGGTTGTGGACCTGTCATATCCAAGATGAGGCTGTGAATCAAATCCCGCAATAGACCATAAGGTAAGCGGTCAACAAGTAAGTTAAGTACGGTTCCGTTGAATTTAAATGCATACGGCTCGAATTTCACCAATCAAGTGACGAATCGTCCGAATCATCTGCACCCCCCGAACGACAGCGCCAACGTAGACACGCAACGATCCCTACAACGGAACGTCGTCCACTTCATGAAGAAGGAAACAGGATCATTGGAACAAGAACTTTATTTGCCCGACGGTTCGGTTTCCTGTTCGAACCCATCATCAAAGACAACAGCAGATAGGGGTAATTCATACACAAGGGGCTGCAGTATCTATAAGATGCAGTCGCCATGTTGTCGCATACCTATGAAAATTCAAGCCTTCCCCCACGGTCCCCAGTCTATTAACGAGTGCACTGACTTTCTCATTCCATACTGGGTGCTGGGGCCGCCTATGCGGAGTAATTAGCCACGCGGGGAGCGCACAGGTGAACACTGTTCACCTGTGGGTCGGTGGGTCAGCTGGTCGGGCAGTCCTCACACCAGCATCCAACACCCGTGATGAAAGTGCAGCGATTAACGACGCGAATGTCGACCATCAAACGATCATCACACCAAGAGACACAATCCCCGAATTTTCATAGGTATGTAGTAACAGGGCGATTGCATCCTATAAATACTGTTGTCCCTTGTGCATGAACCACCCGTATCTGCTATTGTCTGTGGCTGATGCAAAATGTTTGTGAATAGAAAGAATGAGAACTGCGAGACCTGCAACGAAACGCCGACTTTTTCCGCACCAATCAAGACCCATACCAAAGGAAACGCGCCGCTGCTCAGTTCTAATTGAAAAATACCCCCCGTGGAGAGATCGAAGCTTCTGAAGAGTTGGAATGGGCATGTCAGAAGCGTCCTCAAACTGTCATCCACAATCTCCGGCAAAACAATCGACTGGCATCCTCAGCTGGAAACGAACAGTGTCCTAAACCCGCTGCCTTCCTTCCCGAAACAATTAAGACAGGTTCCATGAGCCGATGTAATCTCGGCCGAAGTCTACAAGTTTGACGGTCCGCAAATCATGGTAAAGCTCACCTTGCTGTTTCAGGCGATGTGACTTCAAAGACAAGCTCCTGGAGACTTCGTGGGCGCTACCATTGAGTATATTTATAAACGCAGTGGAAAGCGCTAACTCTATATTAAAAACCGGGGCATGCCCCCCCCCCAACATCGCTACAAAAATCTTCGTCCGCGTCCTCATCAACCGCTCCAAGAAGCACCCCAAGTAAGTAATGCTTACGAAAATCTAGTGTGGAATTCGACAAAGCCACGGACATGACCTTCACATTTCGCCAACTTCAGAAAAATGTGAGGAAATGAAGACTGACATCTGTTGCCTTCGTGGATTTGACGAAGACCTTTGGCACGGTAAACTGCGATGATAGTAGACAAGTGTCGGAAATGGTAATACTTATATATATCCCAACATCCCTTCGGGGCTTCATGATCAACAGAATATTTCTTGAAGAAGTGTATAGCGAAACGCTCATATAAAACGTACGAGGCTCGGGTGTTCCACACTTCGGGCTTGGGTATGGCTGGCTGACGACGGCTAATACGCCAGAAATGGCCATTCCAGTCTTCCTAGTCTTTGTCGGTAATATCATTCTGCCTATATATCATGCGCCGCTGCGCGGCTGCTGGTTGGGCTCGAGCGAGAGCCCTTAAGGCACAACGGAACGAGTGAGTTCCGTATGAACGATCGGTGAGCGCCCCCTAACATAAAACGTGCTTATGTTGTGCCTCTACTCGGGGCCCCTGTCTCTACTCTGGGTCCCTCGCGAGCGTCTGCACGTGTGCATCAGGGCTGCCTGGCATTCGCCCACTCGGCTCTCCAACTGGCCAATCAGATTCAAGGCCGAGTCAGACGTGTCTTGGCTTAAGACATTGTGATACATTCATTCGGACACGGGACACCGCTCACTCGGCGCCGGAGATACCCCTGTCCGGTCCGCAACTCTCCCGAGCTGCTTCTCCAGTTAGTCCGTACGGAGTATATTATTCTCGCCACTGACGTCCGCCTTCTCTGTCCGCATTTTCCGCATTTTTCATGTAGCTAGGGGGCGGCTGGTTCAAAATGGAATCCATAATGACCAAAATGTGAAAAACTCGGTGCGTCGATGGTATAGGAACCTACAACAGCAAGGGGGGGGGCTTCAGTACAGCCAACGCTCTAGCTACCCGATCTAAGAGGCTGGGCGGGTAACTTGATCCAAATGTGATTAAAATCACGTCTTCCGGTAGGTCCCCGTAGCTGAGGTAGGTAGAGCGTTGGCTGTACTAGTGCCGCACCCTTGCAGTCGTGGGTTTGAATCCCACCGATGCGTCGAGTTTTTCACAGTCGGATCAGTAGGAATTATTCAGAATCTGCCAAAATATCTGTCATCTGGGATTCACATCAGTCATCTGGCAGAATATCTTGCTCAAGGCGGTTTAGTCGATTCAGTAGAAATTGGTCGTAGATTTCACTTACAATGTTGAGGACGGAGAGACCTCTCTGGTTATCCCAGAGATATCAGTTGCCCTTTACTTCTGAGCAGGCAGAATCTGTTGGAGACTTTGCAGTCCTGGGGGCATTGGTCTTGTCTGCACATCTCCTGAAACAGTCAGCTGAACTTGTTAGTGCCGACCTCTCGTACATTTGCGCCGGAATTGGATCTGCACCATATGTTTTGCCGCCCAACGTCTGCTGTACAGCGCTGTGGATCTCCTGTTAGGTGGGCAGACGGTCTCGGTCTGCACTCGTCTCCTTAAAGAGGGAGTTTGTCGGTGCCTCCCTCAGATGAAGTGGATGGTCGATTGCGGACGCCTCTGAAGTGGTCAGTCTAACGCCTCGGAACTCAGAACTGTTCTGTCTGGAGGGTTGTCTGGTAGAAGATGAACAGCGGCCAGTCCTGGTGTCCGCCAAGGAGTTCTTAATTTCAGTACGGTCTGCGTACCCATAGTTTTCATCAGCCTCAGTAGGCCGTTTTGTGGATAAGGTAGGTCATGTGAAGTGGATTATTCTCGAAGAGCAAGTGACACATTTCCTTGTCGTTCGGTCAAACCAGCCTTTCTGATGACGGCATGGGCAAGCGAGGCTTTCCGAACCGGTCGCGTCCACCATACTGCTCTACTGCTTCCCAGCATTTTCACTCCTTCCGAGTTCTTTCAGCCAATCAGTCTAAGATCCATTTGGCAGCCGAAAAAGAAGCGCAGGTTCGTCGTCCGAGTGACTCTGAGGCTAGCGTCTTAAGCGAAGGCATGTCTGCGACAGCCTCGGGCTTGGCTGGTCAGTTTGTATAGCTGCGATTGATCGGAAACCAGACTGCTGCTACAACGTTCGCTACAAAGTACTCGCTGGGGGCGCAGTTATGCAACAGGCGCTGGGACTAGGGTCACTACAAGCTTTTGACTGAACTCCTGTGAAACTGTGGAAACCAGACCTATGGGAAGGTCTGGGTGATTTTCTCACCCTGTCGGCTGAGGGCTTGACTGCAGCAATAAGGAAGAGATGGGCTAAACGTGATTTCGATCGTACACAGGTGAAAAGCTGATGATGTATGGCCTTTTGCAGACGTAAGTGGTGCCGTTGGAATAATCTGCCTTGCGATTTAGGACGTGTTTTGAGCTTGCCGCAAGCCGCATTTTTCGCCCGTCCAAGAACGCTCGCTGGGCAAATCACCAAAACACAATTCAACAGAAAGGGTGGACGAAAGTGTGTATTGACGTATTCTGACAATATACAAAAGGCGAACAAGGGATTGTGGGAATGTCCATCGTCGGATTGAAACACGACCAATCAGACAGTCCTTGAGTAGCTGTTATATCAGATTGTGAGCGTCCGCTATGCCGTGATCGGCAGACCATGGGTCTCGCAGCTAGGTGCGCGCTGGCACTTCTCCGGTACCTGGTTATCTAGCTGCATACACACGCTTGCGCTGCCCCGGTTATACGGGTCGTGGGCATGGCTGTTCAACCATCCACGTCCTTTCTGTTGGTGTCGTTGTTAGCCAGAATTCTAGTCAAGTGTTTGTTGAGAACCAGGGGGTTTGGAATGAAGCACCAAGGCGCGGGTTCGGCAGCGCCACCTACCTGCGCTCTCCCCGCCTCCGGTCTTCTTGACTCTGTCTCGACAGCGGGCTTAGGTGGGGTGGAGGAGGAGGAGGAGAAGGAGGAGGAGGAGAGAAAACGGTATACTCTGCGCAATTCTACCCCCATTATGAGCTAATTCAGGTGCAAGTCACCGAGCCTGCTTCACCTTGCTGTGGAGCCCACGGTTGACACCGTCGGATGCGACGACCGAACTATCACCATGCCGGCTGGACTTCTGGCCCATCTAACTGATTGTGTAACCAGCCAATCCTTTCGGGAATTGGCACGACATCAACGCGCGCACCGTGTGTGAGCAGACGGTTGGAGCGGCGTTATAACAGAATGGCTGGTTGGTATCTATGGTATCCTTTTATTTCCACCAAACGGCTGTTCCTCTGTGGTGCTGAAACCGTTACCCACAAAGCGATCCCTGGTCTGGGGTTTCATAAGTTTGGACGGCTCGTCTGTATGCACCGGTCTTCAGACCATATGCAGGTGTCTCTATGGATTACGCTGTCTCCGTTGGTGATTGTTCCTAGTTTGCAAATAAGTGCTTGTTCCTTCAAGCCACTGCCCTCAGGAATTAATTGAAGTATTTCGTTTCGATTTTGCAAGCCTAAAGGGAAAGTTAGGATGTTCGGGGTCTCACCTAGCTCATGCCCGCATTTTAAGTAAGCAGCTTTTAGAAAGGCGGAATAAGTTAAGAACTAGAAACCGGTGTACGTGGTGCCAAACCGCAGAAAGCGGATAGGATGTGAGGATCACCTTGGGCTCCCTGTCTAAAGAGTCCTGCCCACTCAGTGACCCGCGGCCGGCTAGGCTACTTGGTGAACGTCGAGTTTCTGCCACTGACACGGGTCTAGCGAGTTCTGTTTTTGCACAATTCGGCTGGGTCTTTATTCTCCGCTGTGCTTGACGTAACTCTATCCCTTCACCACCCTGACTTAGAAAGCAACTGTTTTGAAGTTAGTCGTGCCTATTCAGTCGGTCATAGCTGCAGCGGCGACAGAGGCCGAATACCCCGTGTCAGTTGACTGCTTGTCGATGTCGCAAAGCCGAACGGTACTTTGGTCATCACGGATTGGCCGTCCTCAGGCATGACTCAGGCGCATGCACATACCCCGCACTTGAGGACACGGCATTGACGGCTTTCTTTCGGCTTCATCAACACTTTTGCTGCCGACGAATCCCGAGTTTTTTGGCCGCTCCTTCGCTGCAGTAAAAACTGTCCAAGTAGCTGTGTATTTCTGGCTTTTATACTTGAAAAACATCTCATTGTCTAATGATTGCACTTCGCCACATACCTAATCAACAACAACTACGGCCTGAAAGGCGAGCAAGCACACTCACATTGCAAGCAGGCACAAAAGATGGGGCATCGGCACGATCAAGTCGAAGTTCACTGTCATCCTGCGCCTTTTCATCTCCACCAGAGCGCGTGTACTAACTTTTTGTCTCGTGTGCTTTTAGGTGACGGCTCGTTAGCGGTTCAACCGTCGTTAACGACGATGTCCACCATGTGCCCAACAGCATTATGAACGCAGAACGGGGACATGCGCGTGCACTAGATCCTAGTGATAGTAGACCTACACAGCATCTGCCGTGCCTGGATCCGTACCTGGATCCGGCGGCAAGACAGCGTTAGGGCGACCGAAGATCGGCTCGGGTGCACTGTCTGACGAAGCTATAAAGCCCGTCTGCGCGTGCCACACATAACCCAATTACCGCACTGTGGGCCAGGTTTTCACGGAAAGAGGCGGCTCGGAGTCCACCTGGGCGGATGTTTCCTCAAAGTCACATTAGAAAGGAGCCATTGAGCCTGATTCTCAGTCCGCAAACCAGTTATCCCAAAGACAAACCTAGACCATGAGGATCGGGTTATCTCCTTTAGTTGGCAGCCTTCCAAGCTACAATGCATTATAGTGAGGGTTTTTGATCTGAAAAGCAAGATGATGGGTCGCGCACCTGATTTTGCGCGTTAAAACACTCCCATCTCCTCAACGCCCACCCGGCTAGCTACTTCCGCCTGAATAAAGACCCCTTGAGTAGGAGGAAATCCCCTGAACGGGGCAAATTCCTTCTCAAGGAATCTAGTTGCATTTCTCTACGTGGTCTCAGAACAGATCTCTGCACAACGCTGTAAGCAAATAGCAGCATTTGATGAAATCGCGTAGAAGGACATGTCCTCCTGGCAGCACGTGGCCAGCAAAATGAGCATTTGCATTTAACCCTTTCTCAGTGCCTTACTGCGAGATCGCTTTTGCCTTCCCGTCTCATCGAGACACATGCGGATTTTGTATGTGGCTTGCATGCGTTTGCAGTTAGCTTTTGTGAAACCTACAGTAGGTCGCACCAGACTGAGAACTAAACGACCCTCTTTAAAAGCACGTGAAATCTTAGTGAAAGTCATGTACGCTAGTTTTACCGACAGTAGGGAACGAACATGTCCTTTGACGGTTCTAATTCTTCTTAAAGCAAACAATTTTAATTCATTATTTCGAATAAGATCTATTCAATCAGGAAAACACAGGTTACAGTACGTTCCTGTCCTTCCCCAAAACCAGGCAAGCTCTGTTTTTGCGTCCAATTGCCGCGACGCTGCATTCAGCGTAGATATAAATTGTACCAAAGAACCTACCGTAGGTGGGTAAAAGGACGTTTTCTTTCGCCTTGGAATTAACCATAGGCGGAACCCTCATAGATGAGAAGTAGTCAACAGCGCAGTATACTAGCGACAGAACAATGGGGCAAGGCAAAGGAGAAGGAATAGTCGATTCCCGATCCAGTACCACATGTGTCCCAGTTGCTTTGTGGTGAATTTATAGAAAATATCAATCTCTGAAAGTTCCTTTTGCCAATCACACACTTGGTTCCCTACCGTCATCTCCTTCCGCCTAGTCTATGATCCTTCTGTGTCATTTTTATAATAACCCGGGGGTTGAACTTTATATCCATTAAAACGGGCTGCCCTGTTTCGGATGGCTAGTCCGAAGAACCTTACATGGTCCTCTGAATAGAGGCTCGTATAGTTTTCTCATGCACTGTCTGGCATCCTACCTAATAATGCATCTATAGTAACATTAGAGTACGATTTTTTGTGTCAGTATTTGACTTGCCACTTACCACCTAACATGAAAAAGGTCTGTCAAACTATAGTTGTAATAGCAAGTTAAAATTTTCATTTTTTTTCGAAAAAAAATAAAAGACGGCTGCGGTCTCGAAAAAAAACACTCCGAAAGAGGGTCGTAGAGGTAAATTCACTTGTTCCGCTGTCTATCACTTCTATCGATGTCTCTCTGTCAGCCGCTCTTTCTCTCTAACCGTCAGCAATTCCCCATTTTTGGACGAGTCGAGTTCGAACTCAGGATTACCTAGGTCGTGGTCCAGAGATGAAAAAACCAACAGTCGAGGCCTCCCTACGCTTGCGATTTTTCGACTGCGAACGGG
>CACRXP010000742.1:123065-146034 GCA_902702965.1 Spirometra erinaceieuropaei
GGGGGGGCACAAATATAACATGTATAAGACGCATTTTTTCGAATGAGAAAAAAACAGGAGGGACGGCAGGAAAGTAAAAAGTGTCTGACACAGACATCAGCCGATTTGTCAAACGATAAGACCAAAGTTAGCGGAGTGTCTTGCTGCAAACGTGCGTGAAAAGATTTAAAAAGAGCAGAAATTCAGTAGGCTCGAAGGTTATAAACCCACAGTACGTCTACCTACTACCTCCGAGAGTTCGACCGTCGCATACGACGATGTCCATTGTAGCGCACGACGTGATGGGCACAGGACGGTGACTTGGGCGTGAATTGGTTTCCGGTGATAGCAAACTAGCGTAGCACCCGGGCCGAGTGGCAAAGCTGAGTCAGGACAAGCGGAGGCGAGCTCGGCGCCTAAACAGACCGTCTACACGTGCAACGCACGACCTGGTACCCCCGCAGTGTACCGGGTTTTTACGGAATGGGGCGGCTAGAATCTCGTCTGATAATAGTGCCATATAGGCCACAGTAAAAGCCATTGCACCATGGCACTCCGCCCTGAGAGGACCGAGTTACCCAGGCGGTCTGCAGCCCTCCCAGACACCACTTTTGGTGCATCGTGATAGGTTCAAACGCTCCAGATCTATTATTGGTGGAATGCGCTGAAAGAGCCGTGCAGACTGAGTCCTGGGGGTACACATCACTCTCTCTTCTCGACTGTCCGCGGTGTAAAACCTACGCCCAGGTGCGCCGCCCCCCCATGTTCGGCATTGGTAACTGGATGCGCGGACTCTGTGTGACCCATTGTGGAGAACCCACTATCCTAATTCACTTTAAAACAGTTTCAGTCAGGCGATCTGATTAAACTTTTGAACTTGCGGGTTTTATCGCAGACTGACATTCACGAGTTAGATCAGGTGAGCATTGCTCCATAGACGGTTTACCAGTAGGTTGTTTTTTGATATATTTGCATTTGCTGGGAGCATTATGGCAGGATTATTGTGCCTTTCGTCGCTTGCGTCCGCCAGGTTGCCTAGATGCGGCTTTCCCGTTGTTGCCGAAGCAGCTAAAGAAGTGCTACTCACGTTCGGCATGGTTTTACTTAACCTGTATGGCCGAAATGACCCGGATTTTTCATAGTGAGACGCGGAGGCAACGACTCTTGCGAGTTTTTAAGATACGGTGGGGGTGGGAAGGTCCGGCATTCCGATCAAACAAATTCCATGATGATTCGACTGGGGTGTAGTACCATGATAGTCCTCCAGACGACTAAGTTACCTTGTCGTTGACTGGCAGTTCAGCTTGTTCGTTTCTGGCCAGGTCTATAGACTGTTATCCTTACAAGCAGTAATGCCCTATTGACAACGGTTTCCTGCCAATGAGTGTCCCTTATCTCGGTTAAAATGGCCGTGAGGACAATTCGCGTAGCACCAGTCCCTGGTTCTTAATTTTCACATTCCCACCAGAGGGAACACTGGGGTAAAACATGCGCTGTGCAGTAATAAGGCAGCCGTTATTAAGGCGCGATCAGACAGGAGGCTAAATGTTCCAATGGATGCATACAATGCGCAGGCAGCTCGCATGCCTGTGAGCGGCTTCTCCTGGCCTGTTCCAGTTTAAAAGCACATTCCGCCGGCGAGAACTGGGGCCGTAAAAAAGACTCCATGCAGGCCGTCTCGTTTTACGCGCTGGCGCATTTTGATCGGGGCGTTGATTGATTGATTGATGATGATGATGATGATGATGATGATGATGATGATGATGATGATGATGATGATGATGATGATGATGATGATGATGATGATGATGATGATGATGATGATGATGATGATGATGATGATGATGATGATGATGATGATGATGATGATGATGATGATGATGATATTGTCGCACAGACGAGGACATAAAAGGGAGGGGCCTACTTTACTCTCAAACCCTAGTGTTGGGTGCACACCACGCCTTTCGGTCAGTCAAGACTCTAAAACAAACGAAAATGAAACTTTTGGAGGGGACGGGGGTGGTGAGGTCAGCAACACGTGTAGGGGGCATGCACACAGGCGTCAGAAGCAGAGAAAAAATAAACTTTTTTCCGACTTTCGTCGGCAGTACTCGTGACGGACCACCGGCTGTGATGACGGAAGGAGTAGATGGGGAGGATGAAAAGAGGCTTAACCTAGAGGCAACAAAGTGCGCTTCGTTTGACAACGGCGGTGAGGGAGTTTTGGGGGGAGGGGGTGCCTGGACGACTCGTGCAGGTGAATACATAACAGTCCGCCCATCGCTCTTCGCTGGAACACATTCGTGGATATGGATTACCGGAGCGCAAGATGCGTTATATAGGGAGGAAGCCGTGAGCAGTGCTGAAGTTGATCCATGAGCAGCAGACGGATCACTTAAACAGGATACCTGACTACTGTTTAAGGTGGCTTTTCGGTTAGATCGCAGTTGGTAGCTAGGAATGGGGAATCGGACGGCGACCTTAATCCTAATCCTAACCTTAGCCTTAAACTTAACCGTTAACCCTAACGGTAACCTTAACCCTAACCGAAACTTTAAACCTAACCGTAACCCTTGAGCATAAACCTAGCTTATAAAACCTAACCATAATACTGAAGCCTAATCGTAAACTTAAACCCTTACCGTAACCCGAAAACCTAAGCCTAAAGGACATAACCCTAACCTGAAAATCGGACACCATTAAACGGTACCCTAATCCCAACCTCAAACGTAAAAACGGAAGCCAGATGGACCAGATATGATTATGTAGCCCCACAAAAGGCCCCCGAAAACAAACCCCCAGCCACCTGTAATACGGGACGCGGCTACCAACTGCGATCTGGCCGGTTTTTCTATGTGAGACATGGCTGAAGGAGATGGCAGGCAAAGAAATCAAAAGGACGATGGAAGGCGACAGAAGGAGTCTCCCTCCGATACCTGAGAATCTCAGGGACCAATTCCGGGCATGGTGACCCGCCGCGAGAACAGAAGGAACAATACATGAATCGCAAAAAATAACAAGAACCGAACATCCGGCGGTGTTGAAATCAACCATCGCAAGGGATGAGAACCCCGACTGTTCCGAGGGTAAAGGGGCGAACTGAGCGTCAACTCGTCTGTACTGAAGCGAACTCGCGCAGAACCTATCACGCCCTCTTCTCCCACAGCCATCGTAAACTACTGGCAAGACAATGTGGTGGGGTTTGGTGCGGAGGCGAGGTTATGTGGTGTCCCCGTTTAGCGCATGACCCCTGCAATGATCCATGTACTATTCGGTCACATGCACACACACATACGAATTTGCAGGAACGGTGTGAGCAAGTAAGACTGACTTGACGAGTGTCGACCTACGCTGATGACAGTGGTGTTCTGCAATCCTCGCACGATGGAGTCCCAAGTGCCCGACCAGGCCAGTGATGTTGTCATTTGGTGGGCAACCACGTCTGTCAAG
This sequence comes from Spirometra erinaceieuropaei, assembly GCA_902702965.1. Classification (NCBI taxonomy): domain Eukaryota; kingdom Metazoa; phylum Platyhelminthes; class Cestoda; order Diphyllobothriidea; family Diphyllobothriidae; genus Spirometra; species Spirometra erinaceieuropaei. The sequence goes on from CACRXP010000742.1 coordinate 126,495, forward strand.
CACTCAACACATGACCACTCGGCCAACGTATTTAAGGCACGGAGGTAAATCTGAGTAGATATTCGCCATTTCGGAGGAATACCACTATGAAAGCCAGACAAGAGAATCACCCACCCACGCCCTCGACTCGTTCCATTACTGGGGTCTGAGCAAGTTAAATTGACTAACGTCGCGCTCACCCAGGTGTCATTAACTTAGTCAAATAAAATGTGAAGTCAAGATTAACGTCGAGAAAACCTAAAGGAGTTCAATCAGAACGAAGGGGAAAGTGTAAAATTGGAGGTGGAACGAGTGATCTGCAGAGGCCCTCCTGATAGTACACACTGGTGTTGCAATTCATCCAATGTGGCAGGGGGTTCTGTCAAAATTCTCCCTCAAAACTACTCCCGCGAGGGAGATTTCGAGAGTTTCAGCAGTGACTAGTACGATCTGCGGTAGTAAACGCAACTAACAACACCGCCCTCCAAGCAGTTGCGCTACTTCTAGCAAAAGTGACCCTAATTGAGTACCGTAGGACAAACGTTAGTCCTCCTTTTGGTTGGTAAAGACTGGCCTGAATTTTGGGGCATTCATAAGGTGCACCTCTGGCTGGCTGGAATAAATTAAGCCCACAGCGGCAAATCAGCGCAGGCCCTCCCTCATTCCCAGAAATGGACTTGTAGGCGAGTTTTAAACAAAATGTCGAAAAATGGGGTTGCCTCAGAACTTACCGGAAGTACTGAAGGTGTTCCGGATTAACGGAGGAGGCGGGATTTATCTGGAGAGAAAAGTTGTTGTCACTGGCGTACTCGAAGAGACAGTACATGGGGTTGAGCAGCTGGTCGGACAATTGGAAAAACCACTCCCTGTAAGAGAAAAAGAGAGTGGGGTAACACGGGGGGATAATAGGATAGACAATTAAGGAGCCTGCCGTTTATGTCTGGGGAATAACATTGAGACAACTAAAGGTATTATTAGAGGAAGATAAGAAAGGGGGGGATCGTCCAACTCTCGCTGGTCTGTGGAGTACCATTACGAAAACATGCAATGCTGTCAAGTGGACGTCCGCAAACTTAGCTCTTGGCACCGGCAACCACACCGCAATGTCCCCCTCGTCTTAATGCCACCTGCCTCATGGCACCTATCGCCGATGTGACATCGGAGTGAATTCTGTTCTTCGCGCCAGTAGGTGTGCTGTTTCCCTTGTCGTATAAAGCCCTGGTCAGCGTACGTTTTGCACCAAGGGATGGGATATCATGCCCAGATGTGGGTTTTCACCGTGTCGACCACCTACGCTATCTCCTGCCTCTGGTTTTCTTGACTCTGTCTTGACACCGAGTCCAGGCGGGGGTGGAGTGAGTGCGGTAGATGCATCGAAAGTCCGCTACCACTTTAACTCATGCGCAAGTCACCGTCCCTGTTCTCACCCTGCTGTGGAGCACACGGTGGACGCAGTCGGCAACGATGATCGAACTGTCGTGTGACAGACGGATATTTGGTCTGCCAGTGTGCTTTAGCCCATCGTCAGTCATGTTGACTTAGTCGAAGCCTAGGAACAGGGGATGGTTTCGGCAAGAGACGAGTCGAGGATGTGTAGGTCATTGTTGCTCTCCGCGCTCATAACGGTCCCTGACGAGTTTTTTTGAGAAATTACAGCATGAACAGGCAGGAGGTGTCTTTACTATTAGTTTAAGTCGCTGTGCCGAGACGTATTCCGGTAGGAGGGAAAGAGAGAGTGGGAGAACATACCTAGCAACACCACCGTAATCAAGACCTTCCTCGTCCTTGAACGTAATGAAGAGACGGCCACGAAGGTTCTGCGGCGGAAAAGTTATGAGCTGCCGGAAGGAGTCCACGAGGAGGTTTGTCCGACTCACGCGAATCTCCACCTTGGAGGAGGTGACGGAGTTCACGTGACAGAGGTAACGAAAACTGGCCACCTTCCTGTCCAGCGTCCACTGAGTTGTGGTACTGCGGAGGAGCCGGCAGGAAAAATCAAAAAATAAATACAAGACAGCCGGCATTTCGATTTTAGGAAGCCTTTACCCGTTTTATTCAGACCTTGCACTCTCTGAACTCGTGCCTCAGATGAACCGCCCTACTCGGGTCTTTTTTGCACTGCACCACTCGACAGCCGTCTTAGGTGTCTAGGCGACTCGATTCGGGGACACACTGCATGCCACCTCCATGGGGCGGGGATTAGAAAAACGCACTGAAACTTGCTGGTCTACGCACTCTACCAAACTGACAGTGGCTGCAGTAAGTCCAAACAGAAACCCATTCTTCCCTATCCGCCTGCTCTTGCCGACACAGAGTGCGGCTGCGTTCATAATGGCAGCTCCTCGTAAAATAACCCAACGGCCGCCTATCAGAGGGGGCTGGCAACATGCTAGCTGGACACTGCCGCCCATAGCCAGACTCCCTTCACCGAAAATGGACAGGACATAACTTTTCACGGAGTCAGAGTCCTCAGGGGGCGTTCCAGAGAGCTGCTACAGGACGTTCACAACCGCCTCATTAAGATGCGCCCTTCGCAAAGCAGATAGAAAACGCTTACCAGCACCAGAGGGTACGCCTCCAGACCTCAAACACTCAAGGTCCAGCGCGCATCTACGTGCCGTCGCGGTGTCTGTGACAAAGAAGGACTAAGTCAACTACTCTGTCACCCTTCTAATAGCCAGCGGCTAAAAGCCACGCTACCTGGGAGGGCAGGTTTCGTCACCACCCTATCGGAATCTGCAACAGAAACGCTCCTCTACTGCTTAAGACCTGCACGCAACACAATCGTGTCATTGCCAAAATGGTCTTCAAATGCCATACGCATGCAACCTCGCCGGACTACGTGCTCGTCAGGAGGGAGGAGGCTGCGTGGACATACCTCCGACGAAGGAAATGTGCAGTGCCAAATGATAGGAGTATCACCATCATCACCTTGTGTGAGATTCTATTCCTCGAACATGGACAACGCAGAGGAGGAGGAGGAGGAGGGGGAGGAGGGGGGAGAGGAGGAGGAGGAGGAGGAGGAGGAGGAGGAGGAGGAGGAGGAAGAGGAAGAGGAGGAGGAGGAGGAGGAGGACATAAAATTCCATCGCGGCATAATGACTCGCATCACAGACAACAAACCAACCTCAGAACCATTCAATCCTCCGTATGAAATAACGAAACAATTACTCCGGTACATGAACAAACCACAACAATCACTGACTCTACGCAAATGCAGGCCACAGAAGCAGACACAAAGAGTAGGTTTCGCTACTTGGGTGATAAGATAAAGGCCAATGGGAGTGGGCGCTGTGATTGGCAAAGTTAAAGAGTGCATCTACGCATGCCGCACACGCGACCCGCTTCCGGACTGCACGGGTTTGGATAGACTTCAGATCTGACAGATGCCACGAAGACCACACGAGGGAGTCATTGCGGCCCGATCCCTTTTCTTCAAGGGAGGGTCGAGTTATTTCACCAGACGGCAGTCTCCGGACCGCGACTCTGAACGTCTTTGGGGAATTCCAAACGCATCAGGCTTGTAGAACGCGCCGAACTGCCAAGAGGTGGGGCGCTCTAGTGTAGTGGCCTCACTTCCTTTCCCTCTTTTTCGTCTATCAGTGGTCTGTTTGGACCCATCCACCACACTGCAGACAAGGCCGGGAGTGGAGGCTGTTGTGGCTTGCGCCCTTCCATTTAACGTGTGGCGCATACATTTAAGTAGACAGTTACAGACACATAGAGGTCCAGTGCAAACCGGACAATGCGGGGTATGAGTCCGTGTTGGTTCACGTTTTGGTCTGGCGTGAGAACGACGCAGCCCGTCGGAGAATGAATCAGATTGCAGCAACCTAGATAGGGTTTTGACTACTCACACTGTAACGATTGTTGTCTACGAGGTAACTTGAAAGCTTTTGATAGGTTTGGGTGAAAAAGAGAAAAAAAGAGGGAGACTGACGCGCCGCCGGGGTGACGAGGATCCTTAAAGGTGGTCGTCTTGGTGTTGTGATCCACGTAGAAGGGGAAACCGTCAGAGGTGTAACGCATTTCCCAGCCGTCGGGGAGGGGTGCGGTGGATTGTCGCGGGTCCTCCCATTGGGTGGTGCGGGTTATGTGGTTCACGTAGTACACACGACCGTTCGGATCTCGTCGACGTTCTGGAAGACAAGACAAAACATCAGTTGCGTTTCAGTATGCGGAAAGTTACAGTCGGTAACCAGCCCCTGATCATCGTGCGGCACTATCTCGAGATATTTCAGTCAGGCCAGAATGTCGGTCTTTAACTGACCTTCTTCTCGGCCGACCGCACATTCTTAAAAAATGGCTACCTAAGCAGTGTAAATTTTCCCGTTGATTTTCTACGCCCTTAACAATTCAAATATATTTTATAGAAAACATGCACAAAAGTATTTTCCTTATTTGGCGGCAAATCACGTTTAAAAAGTGCTACATGACCTGAATTACTTTGAACCCGATTTGCCGCTGTATTCCAGTTTACGGGGCCAACAAGCTGCTTAATTAAGTGTAGGGAAGAATTAAATACTCCATCTGGTTGGCGAGCAGTTGTTTAAATCAGGATGCAGAAAACAGCAAGGCGCTGTGAGACGCAAGTTTTCTACTGTAAACACTAGGGAAAATATTCCCTTGCAAAATAAAATGGTGTGCCAGTGGCCGTGGCCGCTAATAATATTTCAGTTTGACAGACAATAGCTGGCCTCTAGATATGCGACTTTATGATACGTTGCCATGTGACCGCGCCAGACAGGATGTTACGCGAAGAAACAGCATTTTTGACGGACTATCCCGCTTTTCGCTAAAACTCTTCGTTCAATCTCAAGTGAGACAGCTGCCTGTCGTACGTAGAACGCTCAATAGGATAGATGTACTATCTGTCCCGCGTCATCTCCTTGCCAAAACATCCGCATGCGGCTCCCCTGTCCGGGTTATTTCTTGTCTTAGATAGTATTTTACTTTCCGCACTCAATGTGTCCAGTCTGGCAAACGGAAATCTACCATTCTTTCCAATAACTGCGGAGTCTTTCATGGTTCTATTTTATCCCCTCACCTCTTCCTTCTTCACCCTGATGACCTGATATCGCCCAATGACTGCCTGCACGTTAAGTAGGCTGGCGATGTGGTTGTTGATCATCCTCTCAAAAAATAGGACTCATCTCCACTTTCTGAAGGATGGCTTGGATCACGTCACCCCGCATGGTTTATGGAGAATGGTCTCCTACTTAACCATCAGTAATCATTTAAGAAGTCAGGTTTGACAGTCAAGTCTGTACAGTAAAATAAGGGAGGGCAGAGTGGCAACAGTTTGAACAGCCAATAAACAGTAAGCATGGGGGATAGGGTTAAGGGCGTTCAGTGACCAGCAGTTATAGTCTAGTTCTGTCAGTTTGTGTTTGGACTGCGATCCTCTCCCATTCCTGAATCCTTGGAAATTCTTTCCAACGAGGGATCCTCTTTCTGGCACCTTGGTGTTACTCTGTCCCCAAATTTCTATTTCTCCCCTCATATTGAAATTCCTTTCACTAAAATCCGTAAAATTATTTATTACATTCGTCGTCTGTGTTCCTATCACTTACGTCAACCCCTAATCTGGAGATTTATTGATGCCTGTATTCTCCCTCCCAGCCTGCATTGTCCTCCTGTTACTTTTCCTGCTTTGCTTAAAAAAGGACATGTTGACTTTAAAACGGGTACTCCGAATGTCCTCTTCTACTGCTGGTGTTTCTAATGGCTTTTTAATCGATATCATCATGTGGCGACATTCCCAACGGTCAAGCTATTCGCTGTGTCGAATTTTGGATGACGTTGTACATCCCCTTTGCTCTGAACTAATTGCCGCGAAGTCCTCCCACCCCATGCACCGCGGCTTCCGACAAATCTCCTGTCGTACTTTCGAAACATCAGCAATCTGTATTGTCACTTCCGGCACGATGCCTTACGTGCAAAGAAGGCGATGCACAGAAGCTGAGACTCAAACTGCCCCGTAACAGATATTCAATTTCCTGCTAGCCTATGTACTTTTGCATCATTTGTAAATGTTTACTTTGGCCAAAGTTAATGGAGTCATTTTTGCTTGAAATTTTGAATAAGCGTGTTCGTTTCAGTCCTTTCCCTCCCTTTCTATCTGCGCCCTCTGGAAAAGCGTTCGCTGTCGTCAGCAGCCAGGGTGACGGGTAGGCAGAATGAGATCCGGCAAGATTCCAACTTCAACAAGTGAGGGTCACGCGCCTAATTGGCAAAAAACTGTCTACTTTATGCTTTGCTCACTCAACCGTTGTGCAGTCATGTGTGGCACACTCACGCAAATCGTGTCTACTCAGTCTGTATTCTGGCATTTCCGTTTTTCACTGAAAATTTGTGCGACCGGACTCAAGGTCGTTCCGGTAAGGCATGGGACTAGGAACCTCGCCCCCTCCCCCTCCCGTCATGTAGCTAAGTGCGTTAAATTCCAGGAAGGGCACCTTTCCCGGTGATCGATGCACTTGGGTCGACTTCTGAACCACTAGGGATATCCCGTGGTTTACGGCAGGATTTGCCTGTTTCGTCACTGCACTGCAAGTGTTCACAGAGCGGTACCCGCTAGTAGACACTAAAAGGCCCTGACAGGAGAGGAGACTTCAGGTTTGTTCGCGCAACTTCCTTGGACACCGCTCGTTGGAAACTCGGCATGCTGCGGTGCGTGAAGTTAGCCAACACTGCGCCCCTTGCATAGAGAGTCGCTCCAATGCCAAAGTCGCCGGTGCCTTCAACCCGTAAACTGCCGGAAAATTTATTTTTCCACCGCCGATTGTCCCCAGCCGCCCGAACCGGGAATGACCCTGGGTACAGGCCAAATGTAAAATAGGCAAATGTTCACGTCTGGGAAATAAGCAGTCGCAGACAGACAACTACAATAACACCAGGGCATGGAGGGCTGAGGGCTGGCACACCGAGTACCTTATAAACTACCGCAAAGCGCCACAACGGCACCGTGGCATGCTGATTATGAATCACAATTAAACGCGCTCGCTTGCGCCAGCCGGTCTGTGGTTAGGTTCCAATTGAGGCGAAACGTTAAAGGAGGCAACCTCAAACAACCTTGGTGGTAGTCAGGATTCCAAAGAAACTTACTTAATGACAGACCACTGCATTCTGCTCCATGCCATAACCACCACGGGAACCGACGTAAGCCGCGAACCCAGTCCAGTGCAGGGCGAATGGTATGCGGACTGGATTACTTGATAAAAAACGGCTGGAAGCTGAGGTGTTCAAACATTCCTCAACGGTGATATCCAAAAACTTGAAAGTGCAGTCTTTACTAACTGCTGCCTGCCCGAGGTCCAGATCCCAGACTCGAGCTCTAGTAAATTCCAGATTCCTCGTGTCAGTCCCACTTCCCTGCTCTAACACAGGTCTCCGATAGGCTCGTTTGGTGGCTACAGTTTGGCGATCTCCTACACCGAATAATATGAGCCAAACAGTGCTTGCGACCAGTATATGCGCATACGACGAAAAGGTCACTCTACCAGGAACAGTCGTCATTTCTATCCACGCCACGAGCTCAGTTGCCAAGGTGCACGATAACGATACGTCTTGCTAACAGATATAGAAACTAGTTGACGAACTCCCTTACGTGGCATGCAAATCGTTTTCGGTGTCTGAAATGGCCTTACTGGGCCTTGCCAATTTCCCAGCAATCACCTCACTAGCCGTGTCGAGCCTACTTCCAGTTGTGAGACAATGACGAAACACGCCTGGTATTTGCCGTCTGGAATCGGCTGTTTGTATTCAAACACTTTCTTCAAGCATCGCCGAAAAACACCCGTTGAACTGGTGTTGTTCCAAGGATGCATGGGCGACCAACCGAATTTGCTACATTCTAGTCATCACAAAATTTCGTAGCCGCGCGAATGATAGTGAATATGTGCCTGGTGCAAAAACAGGTAGCGACTATGAAATCAGACAGCGTTCTCGTCCTCACATGTCCAGAAGTTGACCTCTCGTCCACGCACAAAGTGCTTTGTAAAACCATAACAGGTCAGGCCAAATAAAGCGTTGTACACAGACATTTGGTCCAGCTCTGCACCGCGAATCGATGTGGCAGGCACTAGGAACCGGTCACCTCTGAGGTCCACAGTTTTCGAGGCCGCTGAGATGTGCTTGTCAGAATTACCCAGTGGCGCCGCAATTAGTGGATAAGCCCAAGAACTCTGCAACGATCTGCCCAAATGCTCAAATGAGGGCTGCCTGCGCCGACTGCAGGGAATGACGACAGATTCGGTTAGAGATTACCACGACAACCGTCGAACCAAATTGGCAATCTCCTCCATGCGGCAAGCTCCAAATGTCGAGAGACACGAAAGCTCCACCAATTGTGTGGGTGAATGTTCGAGATGTCGGTGGAGGCTTTGCTGCTTACAACTCGGACAAAGTTGGGCGCTTCGCCATTTGATTCCCTCAGAAGAGGCGTTCCATCCTTCTTCAGTCTGTGTAGTGTCGTTTTACTCTCCGTCTCGAAAAAAAGAAATCACAGCCGCGGCCATGAGATTACGCATTACTAAGGCGTCCAGACAAGTCGACATCACTACGAAATTCGCAGAAGTCGTGTGTGGCCACGCTGGCGTCCTGGCTCTCCAAAGTGAATGAGACGGCAAAAGGATATGAGATCGACCCTGATTTCTGGGGCTCGACGTAAATGTCGCGTCGGAAATCTATTCGACATTCCCGCAAGCGTCCTTATTGTTGTTGTTGTTATTTTCAAACGGTCTCCAAGTGTGTGTAACACGACGACTACACCCAACACAGCCGAGTTTCAAGCTGGACTTAGATGTTTTGACTGAATAATTGCACTGCGAGACATTCTTAAAGTCGGTCAAGAGTAAAATCCAACAGATGATTGGGATAGCTGCAATGTTCGATCTCGTTCATCGGAGCCTAAAGGAGTTATGGTGATGGCAATCGCTGCAACTGCGACCTAAAATCACTCACAACTGTGCGAGCTCTCACTAACAAAAGTCACTCACAACGGCTCGATACTAGGTCTGGCGTCCGACACTTTCGCATCATATCCTAAGTGCTACCGAAATGCGGTTACTGGCTACATTCTAGGGAAACGTCTAAGTGGCTCTGGTCACGTCGCATTTGGACCTGGGTGTCTAATATGCTCACGATATCGCCCTGTTAGCGTCAAGCGGACGACCCACAGAGTGCAGTGTCACAAGGGAATGAAGTCGATAAGACACCCGGTTTATCCCCAACAACGCTGCGGAAAAATGGTCCCGAGTTGCGTCTTTGGTCCGGAAAGGGCAATTCACGTGACTAGTGGCTGCCTAGTTGAATAAGTGAAAAGTTTAAAATATGCAGTGGCCAAGCTACCGCCAAAAGGACAAAATGAGAACGATACCGTCGCCCTAGTCCACGGCGCTTATATGATTTTACAAGTATTCGGGGGTGTCCGTGAATCCGACGTGATGCCTCAATTTCGTGGTCAACTCCTCCCTACGCTTGCGAATGCTGAACTATGTGAGTAAGGGACCAAGTGAGACTAGAAGTCTTCGTCACCATCGTTGCCTGACAGCAATCGCTCGAGTGAAGCAGATTGGTTACGTTCCCAGGGCGACAGCTTACAATCGCTGGAACAACCTTGTGGGGATATTTCAAGTCATCTAGGAAATACGACCGAGGGGGCCTGGGCATTTCCCTCGTCGATCATCCGCCCTATGAGTTCAGCGCTGCTGCTCTAAATCCAACAATGAGAAGTGGAGAGGGTAGGGAAGAGGTCAGTTGGCTCGATGCAGTCCGTCAAAACGCGGAGATGATTCTCGAACCTGCTGGCACTTAGTCCTTGTCGCTGGGGAATAGGGTTAGTCAAGTTCGCCGGGTTCGCTGTCGCTGATCATAGCACACAAGGGAGGCACTCAACGTGGCGTAATTGGGACCGGTCAGGTATGATTGCAGCCGTAAAAAAACAAAATCAGAATAATGTGTACGTTTCCGAGAATGGCAATGCCCTCCCTCCCCGCACGTCACTCGTCACTTAGGATCTTCCGTAAAATTCTGTTGTTGAGTAACTACCTTGTGTGACCCTCGGGACTTTTTATAACAAGTGTCTATTGAACTGCAAGTGTTAGGTTTTGCGGAATATTAGGTCACCTGATTCTATGACAGGCCCATTTCTGAAGGCTAGGATGCCACTGTTGCGCTTGTTATTTCTAAGAAAGGCATCTACCCGACTGGATTAGAAACTAGGTTCTTTAGAACAGCACACGTGCGTCAAACACTTGGTCGGAAGAAAAACAGCAGACTAGTAGCTTCCACGTGCGTAGTAAACGTCCTTGCAAGTTGGTCGCAAGACGCATAGGATTAAAGTAAACCTGCTTTGGGGACGAAAGCGCTGGAACAGTTTGTTTATTCTTCTGAGCTTTCGAATTCGTGCAGGAGCCCATCGCCAGAGATAGTGGCAACAATAGAATGAGCAACAATTATAGGGCTTGCTAGCCAATCATCGATATATGGCGCAAGACTGGAGATGACTGCTCAGGGCTCTGTACGCCGGCACCAGATCGATAAATCGATTGACTGAGTTCTCATCCGAGGCCCAGGCTTCAACCAATTCTCAGCTTGTCTTGCTTCCGACGTGAGCGAGTATCTTGGTGACTGTGATGTTAGACTCATGGCCCATTTCGTAGAAATGGGTAGCCACTTGGGATAATTCGTTGGCTCGTCGCACAGCCAACTCATGCTCGTGCATACGTGATCCGAGCATGCGTCCGATTTGATCCGTGTAGTTACAAGGACAGTTTTGCACGGGATGTGATGTACTACCCCAGATTACTCCTCGGGATTTAACCGATCTTTAATTTTCATGACCTTGTTGCGCATAGTGGTTTTGAGTCGATGTGCAATTCCAACACCTAGTTTCGCAACAAGACGCCCGGTCGCTTCTGAAACGTCATTAATGTGTGGCAGAGCATGTCATATCATTTATGGTATTGCTGTCTAAGTCTTTTGAGGGTGACTGTGTAGGAAGTGATCTATAAATGCCTTCTGATAGCCATTCTGCATAAACTGGTCGCGGAGATAACGGGGCTCAAGTGCTCCCTCCTCCGGTTTACTACAATGAGGCTGGATGCTTTTTACGAGGGTTTGCACACAACTTTGTTTGTGAGCCACCGGACGGTTGCTGTGAAAACTGAAAAGCCGTGTAGTACCTTCGTACAAAGCCCGGTGCAGCCACCTCCAGTCTTGCGTCGTCGATCTGTGGTTCGTTAGCATTCCCTATAATTGTCGTTCTTCTGTCGCTACCATCTCTGGTGATGGACTCCTGCATGAGTTCGAAATTTCGGAACAATAAACAAACTGTTCCGGTGCTCGACCAGTCTTCTTCTTTACTTATGAATCTGCTTTGCCAATCCTATTCCGCGCAGGTCTATAATTGAAGGAGGAGAGGAAAACGAACAAGGACGATGAGAGGTGATGCCCTCAAGGCAACTACCTGATCTTAATAAGGACTCACCGTAGCCCTCAGGCAGGGGACCCAGATCATCAGGCATGTAGGCGGCTGCAGCAACACTAGCGGCCAGGGTAGAGCCTGCAGCCCAACCTGAGGATGCATACCGTTCGGAGAGCTGGTTGCGCATCTGTCCTGAGCGAGCGTCGTACCACTGGCGCCAAAGACCGACATTCTGCAGCAGACTGGCTGAGGGCGGATGCCAGGTGGTGGTTCGAGTGTTGTGATCCACGTAATAAACCCGGTTATTGGCGTCAACACGGCGTTCCCAACTGCCGACACCATGAAGAGAGGCGAACAGAGGGTGATTAAAGTGATTGGGTAGGCATACCTGAGTTACAAACAGTGCCGAAGTACGGTGAGGGACGCTTAGGACTGGCCAAAGACACTCACGCAAGTAGGCTACCTTTATCGACAGAATGAGATGAACTGAAAAACTAGCCTAGTCACTCAAATCATCACTTATAAAAGCTTGGACCCACTAATATAGACAAGAATCGGGAGAAAACGAAGAGGGCTAAAAAGACAGGGCACACAAGCGCCGCAGAGTCTTCTGGTGAAGGAGGGTGGCGAGCGCGAGTAGTTGGATTCTTCCTAGCCGGTTAAATTATGTGTTTATCCGTTTAATCGCCGTGCCCGCCTGCCTCCACTCCGCCCCCCCCCCCTTGTCGCTTAGGCCCGGCCTCAGTAAAGGGAGGCTAATGTAGCAGGCACACAGTCCACGACTCAAGCAGGGAAGGACAATGTGAGGTATATGAGCCATCAGTCAGTAAGTTTAAAGGATGGCTGAAAAAAAACAGCGAACTAAATTTTCTAAATGAGAAGCCGTGCAGGTGATTCCTATGGTCACCAGGTGGGATCCTGTCACCGGATCAAAATACCTTCGGCTGCAATCGCTCTTGCAGCGCACAGCCTATCTCTGCTAATTGCAACCATAAGCAGCTCAGATCAAGAGTGGCCTCAGCGGCTTCTCTCCAATGTTCCACAGTGTCCTTCCGGAAGCAACGATTTCCGGGGTGGCCCTCTGTGTCACAGGCCGCCAATTTCAAGGGTGCAAGAACCACCGCATGCTCCGGCAGATTTTCAGTTTACCAGCTTTACCTTGTTTTCCGTGAGGCGTGAACGGCAGCCTGAGCTTACTCGATGGGCGAGGAACAGTGCACAAGAACGTCTGCATTTCTCAATTGGATTAAGGTATTTCCCCGAGTTTGTCTCAACGAGGACGAGCCACCAAACTTATTACTGAAGGATGGCCCCTAAGCTCCGAGGCTCAAGAAAGTCCACTTCTTTTCCCTGACGGAGTAATAGAGAGAGTGACTGACCTAAACTAGAAGCAACTGGAAAAGTTGACAAAGACCCTTCAGAGCGCAACGACACCTTCCCTGTTCTGTACATGTAGGGGGAAGGTGGCCAACAAGTTTGTGAAATTGTCCAATCCATCCCCGCTTGACAACACCCTTTTCGCCGGCGTTGTCTGAGAAATTGTCTCATCTGTCGACCTCAAGCAGTCTGCTGGTCGGACTAGCTTGAGGATCGACGGCCATTCAGGCAACTAGGTGTCTAATAGGCTGTATTTGGTAGCCTATAAGCGCGTGGTATTCCATTTCTGCTTGACTGCAGTGGTGAGCACCAGCGAACGAGGGGTCAGCAGAACCAAAACACCGTAGGTGGCGAACGCAGTCACAGGCCAGACCGCAGAGAGGGCGGAGAAGGCCAGCCACTGTTTCAAAAAAGACCAGGGAAAGGGTAGGCAAATGCGAATAGTTGGGCGACGCCGTCCTCACACAGGGGGAAGCCAACCAGCCAAGATGACATCTCAAAGCCTCAAATCCACGGAGTCAGTCGCACGCGTTGAGAACGGCTCAGTCTGTGCGAGAATGCTCGCACAGACTGAGAGGCATCGATCATAACCTCGACTGGCGCTGCTCCGCGCTGACGGCGGCGGTGGTGGTGAAACGAGTGAGCGCACAGCGAGCAGAGTGAAACGTGTGCAGGTTCCTCATTGTATTTGTGATCGCTGCCACCAATGAAACAGCAGGTAGGCACTAATTTGACGTCTCGGCCCCACAGGCGGTTATAAGGATTGTCAGGGCTGATGGTTCAGTCAAAGGAGGCGGTCTCTTTGTTTGCTTATTAAGTGGAGGCAAAACCAAACTGTCATGCCGGAGGCAATCGCTAAAGCAGACTCCCAACACCGAAGGATAGCAAGGAAAACAGAGAGGGAGAGGCAAGGAGGGGAGGTCGGAAAAATCAAATGAGACAGGTACGGCGACTTAATTTGGCATTCCTACCCACCATATGGCGTTCATGACAAGAGTGGAGTACAGAATGGCAAACTATAAAAGTAAATGCTGATGTGGGCGAGGTGAAAAAACAGGAGATCACACGTATATGGCGGGGTTTCCAAAAAGTGGCAAGCGTAGAGTTTGGTCGATTCTTCCTACCGACAGCGTGAAACGTTTCAGTCGTTTGAGGTACAACAGCACCCAGACATCTGCCCTCCTTAACCGCGCCGTGCCGGATTTCGACAAAACCAGCCTTTTTTCGGGGTCCGAAGCAGGTTGACTATTAAGTTTAGCAGGTCATCTGGCCCACTCTCTGTCTGTTGGAGGAACCTGCGACTGGTCTAGTTGACTTCCGTGATGTGTCCGGCATATCGCCTGGTCTAGCTGACGCAGATCTGTGGATGGCAGTAGTTACACTCGTGGAACAACGGGGAGCAACAAAATTCCCAATCACCCACCCTGGAGGCAGGGCCTGCGGAAGTTCCCACTGAGTGCGCCGGGTTAGATGATCGACGAAGTAGGTTCGGCCGCTGGCAGGGTCAATGCGGCGTTCCCAGTGAGGGGGCAAACCATCTGTGTCGGGTGCTGCATTGGAAGTAGAGGTACCATTACGGGGCTGGTGGTGATGGTGGCGTAAGGAATGGCTGCCGGTGAGGGAAGAGGTGCCATCGTCGCCCCGACCTCGGGTGTCGGAGCTGTTACTGCGCCGCGTATGCGGCACTGTGAGAGAGTTGCTGGAACTGGACTCATTCCGCCGGGTTGCTCGTGGCTATAAAGAAGAGGGATGCAGGCATTACCAACTGCAGCGACAGGATAGATTCCAATACCAGCAAGTAAAACCCTCAGATGAAAAAAGACGCCGTGCTCTCGGTCACATGTGATACAAATAATTGAGTAAGAGGCAGAGTAAGACATTCTGCCATGTCACCTGCCACGAGCGAAGTTTCGTGGGATACCCCAGCTCAGACAGGAATGACTTAAGTAGACCGCAGACACGAGGCAGGGTGGTAAAAGAGAGTGCAGCATAGTGGACGGACGCGGGCTACTGTGCGATTTTCGCCGGACGGGAGGAGTGATTTTGCTTCAGCCTGGCCGGTGGCAGGCAGTACGTCGAAGTCCCTTTCTCGTTTTTGTTATTTGGTAAGTAATTCACAACGAGCATGAACATCCGGCGAGATCATGCGGATTTCCCCGTTCTAGGAGAGTGATGACTCCACAATTGTTGTACAGACGGTTGTAACAGAGAGTTATGGTCTGTGGAAAGAGCGGATTCTTCCCCGCAACCACACAGCTTGTGTCGGAGACAGCATAAGCATGCAGGGGTAGTCAGCAGGTCCCCTACCACTGCAGACCGCAAAGAATGAAGTATTCAAGAACGACTGCAAGCATTGACATGACAGTTCAACCGTCGCGAACGGCGATCTCCACCAAGTGCCCCATGGCATGATAGACGCGGGACGATGGCTTGCACACTGATTATTTCATAGTGATAGCAGACTTGCGAAGCACCCGTCACACATACTCCTCTCCCCCAACACTACGTGGTCCCGATTCAGAACGACCGGAGGCGGACTCTGGTGCACAGTGGGATGAAAACGGTCAGATACAAGCATCCGAAAGCTAGATTTACTTTTTAAAGGATGAGCATGTGCAGTCAGATTACTGTCAGCTACTAACGAGGTCAGTGTTTGCGATTGACGTAGAAAAAAATTTTCAACCGTCCTGGTTCGGGTCGAATGGTGTCCTTATAAATTCTTCCTGAACCCTCCTCCCATATATCGGTTGAGGAGCAGATAGGCTTAATCTACGGCCGTTTAAAAACCAGGACACAGGGTAAGGGCCGGGTGTCGGTGGAGATGCTAAGGGCCGACTTGCCGAAAAAGGCTTTATGACTATGCAAGTTCACCCAGTAAGTCCAGGAAAAGAAGGTACTGCAAGAATGGAGCACAGTGATCCCGGCGTCCCTTTTCAAGGTCACTCGAAACCACCTGCTGCAAACGGCCTGGCAGCAGCAGTGTTATTAGCATTGCTGTTAATCTCGACAAACTCGTCTTGCGAACGTGGTTTTAGACGATCAGGACAGTTAGGCCTTTGTGATGGCTAAGGTCGTGTAAGTCAAATTTTGAGCATCAACTCTGTTGATAACACCAAAAGGCGATCCATCCTCTTTGCCTTGACATACTTTCGTTCTGTTGGCAGAAAACCCTCTTGGTTACCACTCGAAGCAACGGGCTCGGTTTGGAAGCATGTTAACTTCACCGAAGTGCATGATTACCGGTCTACGGCAGCCTCGTGCATGACACTGGAGTTCGCTATGTGCGATTCTCAACTTCTTTTCGACTGTTGGCCAGACTGAGTTCTCTAGGCGGCCCTGACAAACAGCAAATGAACTTACGGTAGTACTGATGAATACCGAATCGATGCTAGCTACGGCGAAATTGCTATGACACTGCCCGCCGAGTGCTTGATAAAACCACTACTACCATTATGCTGTAAATAGTTGTAGTCTGTGTTCGATGGTGCCCAAACCGCTGCCTTCTTTGAGCTTTGCCAACACACGAAGACGGACTACTTTTCATGCCCAATGCTTATCTGCGGATGTTGTCCTCCTAAGGCAAGAGGCTTTTGACCGTTGACCGGGGCGGCTCGTCTTCTGCATCTGTCCACACGGCCTTGCCGTGTGGGTAGTCGACATACGGCAACTTGCGCAAAACCCACCGTCCTCTTCCTCTCTTCCCTCACCCACCTGGCTCTGATGGCAGCACAAAATTAACACAAACTAGGATGGGTGAGGACGTAGTGGATGACAAAGTTAAACAGTCCGTCAACGGGTGCCACGAACGACCTGGACCCTATTTGAGGTAAGTAAGCCTACTGGCGATTCGAATATCACATTTGTGAGAATTACACAAAGATCACATTAAGATGGAGGGGGACAAAGAACTGCAACCCTAGACGGGATCGTAGGAGACAACTTGGACCGCCTGTCCTACGACCTCGGAGATGGCGGTAGTGGTAGTCCCCTACTGCCGCCTGCTCTAGATGTGTCCATCACACCAGGACTGACTGGTTCTAGGGAATGACGCGGGGAAACTAATGAAGACGGACAGTGATTCAAATTTGGACAGGGTACACAGCACTGTGGTTAAGACCATGTAAACCAAACTCCGAGAAGGCGGATTGAGAGTAAGACGGCCAGAGCGTCGAGAAACTCGGCCAGAGGTAGCAAAAGTAACGGACAGTTCGACCGTCGTAAACGGCGACGTCTGTCGCGTGCTCCATGGAGTGGGCACAGTATCGGTGACTTGTGCGTGAGTAATTTTATGGCGAGGCAGCCTTGTGAGGGATCTGCCGCACTCTCTCTCTCTCTCTCTTTACTCACCTACTTAGCTCCCATAAAAAAGCAATGTTAAGACGGTGGGGGGCGGGCGTGGGTGCAGTGGCAAACAAAGCCAGCCAGCTCGTCTACGTGCTCCGCACACAGCCCGATTCCCACGGCTCGTACTGGACTTTCATGAGGAAGGACCGGACCTTAAATGCGGGAGAGTGCCATAAAGGTCACATCCTGGTGTTATTGCAGCCTGACTCAGTCTTTAGGGGGGCCGAGTTACCCGGTCAGAGGGCAGACTTCCAAGCCACGACTGATTGCGCCTCGTCATAAGTATATGCACGTCAAATTCATTATAATGAGGAATGTGCGTTGACGTGCCGTGAGGATGGACTCCTCAGTGTCGGCCTCTCTCTCTCTCCCACGCACCAGCTGAATGTCGGTCAGTCAAATAACTGGTGATCGGATTAGGCGCAATGGCTGACGCATCGCAAAGGCCACGTCTAATGCGTGCTGCTACCATGCACATGCTTGACAGCAGTTATAAACTCTGTACGGTCAGGTAAGCAAGTGCCCGAACTGATCCGGTTCACGTTTTGTTTCGTCATGGGGGTCAAACACATTCCGAATAGACGGAACACGACGGGGCGAGGTTCAGATACGGCTATTTTACACTTAGGTGAGAGCAAATGTCGGAAAAACCCGAAGACAGAGGCCACCGGGGTAAGTGGCATAATGAAAAAAATCCCAGTCACGAACATCTACAGTCCATAAAGCGTGAGCATGTCTGTTCCAACGCATCTTGTCATCTTATAACCCCGTTGTGCAGATGTGAACAGGTTTTGGGAGCGGAGTACTCATACTGCAAAAGTGTACTTGATATGTCGCCGCTGGATCGATATTATGTTCCAAGAAGTTATCATGGAACAAAAGCGCGGCGGGAATACAGTGTCGCAACACTTAGAATTGTCTATTCCCCCACCAGCCTGTCTTACGGGCGGACTACTACTACGACCACTAATACTACTACTACTACCACCACCACCACTACTACTGCTACTACTACTACCACTACTACCGCTGTTACTACTAATACTACTACCACTGGCGGGAATACAGTGTCGCAACACTGAAGAAAACTTTTTCCCCCGTCTACCACCCCTGATACGGCGAATACTACTAATAATCCTACTATTAGTACTACTACTACTACCACCGCCACCACGGCTGCCAGTGCTACTCTACCAACGCTTACAGTATGGGTAACTAACTGCAATAATACTAGCATCAGTAACAGAGTTTTGCGACACTGGTATCCAACCAAAAGCGCTAGTGCCTATATGAACAGTTCGTCAAGAACTAGTCTAAAATGGTCTACTATGATCCATCACTGTTCAGAGTGAGGCTACCGACAAAAACATGAGGGATCGAGCCCTAAAGCCCAAGGAGACGAGTAGGTCCTGTAACGCGATCGGTGAGCGCCTCCCTACGATAGTCCGTTATTGTTCGGCAGTAAAGCACTCCCCTCTCGGTGTCGCTGGCCCTTAACAGGCCCACCCGGTGCGCGCAGACAATGGTCCCTCGACCATCCAAAGACCAAGTTAATCAGTGGATTGTCGAACAGCGGTTGTTTGGGGCGGCGTTTTGCAGGGATGACCTGCGACTTCAGACGACCCCATTCATTCATTTAATAGAGGTTACGGCAATGTAGATACGGAACTGTCAGTTGGATTTGTGGAGGCTCGGGGCAGTCGAGATTCCCGGTCGCACCCAGGTAGAGCACTCCTTGTGGGAGCTTCCATTACATATGAACGGAGTAACAGGCGGGTCAGCTTTTCATGCTTTTTTGGCTCTTTGGTAAAAGCAAGACGGCTATCGTGAGGTAGAAGAGGTCCAGTAAAGAATTAAACTGTCACATACCGATCCAGTAGACTGGGCACTGGGGGATCTGGAAAGGCTTGTCGCAACAATGGCAGCGCTGACGGCGCGAGAATTGGCAGAGATCTGGAGGTAGAGTTTACCAATGAAGCCCACGGTTTCGCCCTCAGTTGTGCGATCCGAAGGAAGGGAATTAATATCCAGGGTGAAGGCCGTATCATCTACTGCGAAAAACAATAAACAAAATTTATGAAAGTGGAGAGTCACTGAGTGGGAGATTTTGCTGCGAAAGATGAGACGGCAGAGCATACAGTCCACTTACAACTATTGCCATGGTTGCGAAGGGCATCACGCACAGCCAAACGGGAATAGCCGACCACCACTGGGGGATCAGAGTCTGCAACAACACGAAACTCGATTTGCGAATTGATTGAGATGGTAAAATGGGTCTTGGCGTTGAAGTGGGGATTCCAGGTGTTTTTGGTGGCTGTAGAGCCAACATTGGAAGTTATCTGTTGATTTGTGGGCGACTCCGAGGGAGGGGGAGCGTCCCAGGCTGTTGTGTTATAGTCTAACCGGAAGGCA
>CACRXP010000742.1:146106-164234 GCA_902702965.1 Spirometra erinaceieuropaei
TTGCAGATTCTGGCACTCACAACTGTTGGAAACGAGAAGGCGTAGAAATTAGTTTAAAAAAAAAGAGGTGAATGTGCCCCTATCAGTAAACATAACGATACAAGCTGGAGCTGTTAAAAAACTTTGTGTAAAGGCGAGAAAAACCTGCCACTGAGAGAGAGAGAGAGAGAGAGAGCTGGGACTCGAAAGGTAATTCTTAAGCAGTCATTCCAAGTGGGTGTTGAAACAACAGCACAAGCTCGTTCTGAATAGGTGATGCGTTTGGGTTGCCAGGGCTTATGTGCACTGGGTCAAAGAAACTTGAAGTAGATTGAAGTAAACACGAAAAACTGCTGGCGTTTTACGATCTACTCATCACTATGTTACTAAAAAGATTGGTGTGGTTTCAAAAAAGTGGCTAACTGCAAGAGCATGAAACCGACGAAAAGAGTTTCGATGCATTGAGCGGTCTAAAAGCGTGTCCGGCAAAACGTGCTTTTTTCTGTAACGGAGTAAGTGACCGAAGCTGGATTTTTTTGTTTTTTTTTGTGCTCTTTAAGAATGTCGTCTGGCCTATCTCATGAAACTTCGGCTAAAATTCTGAAGTGTGTTTCGAGTAGAAAGGATTACGTAGGTGAGCGAGTAATACCCATTATCGTGAATGATAATCCTAAGACATTTCAGTCACTCCGCGATGTCCGCTTTTGGATGCGCGCCCTTCCGGCCACCCGCAAAAACCACACAATAAAAATGGCTACTCATGTAATGTGAATTTTTCTTACTGATTTTCGATGTCTTTGAAAAGTCAAATATATTTGGTGCAAAAGACGCACAGAAGTATACTTTCTTGTACTTATTTGGTGGCAAATTACCTCTTTCAAATTTTACGCTTGGAGGGTAGCTTCAAATTTTCTTTAAAAAAAACCTTCCCGATTCCCGAAAAATCACGAACCCGACCTGCAGTTGCGCCAGTGCTTGTGCTCACAAAACTACATGCTGCATAGTTTCGGACAAGCATATACTTTCCTACACCATTAGGAAGACGTCATATAGGGTTTATAGCATTTTCCAATGAATGTGGACCATGTTGTACGTTTCATGAGCAGCATTAATAAACGGACGGATGTAATGCTGTACGAGTTTACATTTTGTGGTCTTAAAATCTCGCACGTGTGTACTTTTGCAAACCGAAAGAAACCCTTTCTTCGGACACATACTTGGAAGAAGACGTGATTTTCTACTCAATGGGAACAGAAAAGCATATTTTTGTGCATGTTTTCTATAAAATGTACTTGTATTCATAAGGACACCTAAAAGAAATTGGACGTAGTCATTTTTTACTGAGTGTAGTTTTTTCAGGCGGTCAGAAAAAAGCACGCTCAAAAGCCGGCATCCTGGAGTGACTGCTCGATAATCAAAATTACGGTCCCACCTAAATAGTCCTTTCTAATCCAAATATTTCTCGAGACAGGTTCGATACTGTACTACGTTCTCGAAGTAGACGACACTTTTGCGTTAACTCTTCACCTCAACAATGATAACATCTGCATTTTTGCCTATGTTGGACGGTGGATTTCTAGAAATTTTTCGCCGAAATTAGTCCAATTAAAAGTAGAAACACACTCTTTCTGCCCCCGAGCGACCGACAAGAATATGCGACGTTCACGTGTCGAACCATCTAAACAAGTTGCGGAGTAAGTGAAAAAGGATGCCGTGGATGAGTATGACATCAGCTGCCGAGGCCTGCCCGTTAAGTCAGCCGATCAATACTCAGCGCGGCTGTGGTTGGAAAACAGCGCAGCAGCCTTCGATGATAACCAATTAAAAAACAAGCGCAGTTGAGTTTGAAGAAGAGGCGGTGGCGGATTAGAGGTTGCAGAGCACCAACAGTTGGGGTCTGGGTGATCGGTAAGCCACCCATGGTGTCACATGATCCGGTAGTATGGCGACCACGGATGTCCATTAAACGGGTACCCTCATAACCAGAGAACAGAATCACTGTAGGACATAATCTCGAACGAAAACCCGGCGGTTGCTGGGAGACATCGAGCCAAAAGCCTTGAAGCGATATCACTGAAGGATGGTTAATTCACGCAAGGGCGCTCGCTGGGACCAAAATACCAGACCCTGGACTAAACTCCCAGTTCCTCCGCCACAGCGATGCATGGCAAGACCTCGGAATACAGGAGGCACAGATCGAATTGACCAAGTATTGCTTGTACAATTGACAGAAAATTACCAATTGGCGTGCATACAGCTGATGGGATAACAATCTTCCATAACCTCAGCCGTATCTGTCAGAGTGGTAAGAGAGACTTCTAGTCCTACCTGCAGGCATTGGCTGACGAACTCTTTTGTCATTATCACCTAATTGTCCTCTGACTAGAATGACAAGGTCCGGTGATGGTTAAAGAATCGCCTGCTGGTACGCTTTGACTCGACGACTAGAGAATACTAATAATAAAAACTGGCTGTTTTTAACCAACACGTCCTCCGCCCGCCAAGGCAAACATACACTGGACTGCCTCTACAACGATGGTCATGGAGGCCGCCGGATTGGACAGACTCCGGTTAATTGAAGATTACGCAGCCTAATGTCGAGTAGTAGTGGGGCGAGAAATTACTGAGAGTGGCTCCAACGCAAATTTGTTCCCAGAAAGTTCAAAGCGTTCGAAAGCTGGTGTACCCGTAGAGTATTGTGGTTTGCACAAGCTGACGAAGCAGAGAAAGGTGTCCATTTAAGATGATCCGGTCACGCGCTCCATCAACCACAGGAAAAACCCAAACGCGATGGCATAGCTGCACAGTCCTTTCTGAAATGGAGCCGTCGTCGCCGACACCGCAGCCGCCGCCGCCGTGTTTAAGACGGAGTTGAGGGAGACGCCAAGCTCGAAAATCCTTAGTGGCCCGAGATACGAGGCCAACCAAACCACTGCTATCGAGTTTAGTCGTGGGCTACACAACGTAGACCCCCGTGATTCGCGACACAGCGGGCTTTAGATCGGCCAAGTCACCAGTGGTAGTTGATAAGAATATGAGGAAGAAGTGGGCCCAAGCAGGCAACGCTTTTGAGTCAAATCGTGTCCTCACCCGAACCCGCCGCGTCCAAAAGATCTCGTGTTAGCCACGTAAATGTTATGAGACCACGACAACCCATCATAGCCGAGACTCTGAAAGCGGAGACCTGAGCACGCTTACCGCTCCTAAACCGAAGGTAGCAGCAGCAAATGGTCATCATTGAAGTCAACATGTCAAAACGGAAAGCGCTTTGATCCAGCCAGTGCAGTTGAGGTGGCCGAATTTAATTACTCGTGACATAACTAGTAGATCGGAGAGCTGGATGCGCGCTTCAAGATGGCCTTCTTCAGCAATTCCGCAAAACGATGATATGACTCCAAAAGTCGTTCAGTCAGAGTTGGGCCTCCGTGAGGTAGACCTCAGACGCCAATGACCTTAAAAAATCCCATCAAGTTACTCCCCAAATTACTGATAGGTCACATTCAATATGCAACTGTTTACAACGTGAATAGTGGCTTTTTTGATGACAGCTCGAACAATGTCGAACTCTGGTGGGAGCACTGTGAGCACCTCCCCAAATTTGATGCTTAGCTAATCATTATCCCGCTCAAAAGGTGTGGGTTCCTTCTTTCCCAGTCCGTACAGTGTTGTGTAACTACCCTTCCCCGGAAGAAATAGTCTATACCATACTGCGAGTATAAAACATCAAGGTTCCCGGACAGGAGATACTCCTTACTGAAGTTTATGAGTCGTGTAGATAACGACGTCTTGGCATTACCGCACAGGTTCTTGACACCGTTGTTATCGGGTGGTATTAGTGTGTGCGATGCGAGAGCAACACCCAATCAAACAGCGTTTGAAGTAGTACGTGGACGTACAGACAGAGCGAATTCGCAAAATTCACCATGGCTACAAACAGCAGACAGTCGTTTGCCTCGGTAACTCCCCTGCTGTGTCGGATTCTGTTCATCGCGAGTCCTTATGGTTAATAATGGAGGCGAGAGGTGAAACGGCGGGGGACTGAATGCCTTTTATTTGTTCGTACATTTGTCCACCAAAGGTGAAATAGGTCTTGAGGCAGTATCGCAGAAACTCGAGCAGATGTTCAGACTTCAGGGGCTTGTCCCTCTCTTCATAGCGTTCTGCCAGTAGTTGGTCCACAACGTCTACCGCTAGTTGCTGTAGAATGGAGGAGAAGAGCGAAACGACATCAAAGGATACCATGGATTCGTCTGGCTCTGACTTCAGATGCTTTATGCGCTCGAGGAATTGGTTTGCAGACGCTACTGTTGTTGGTGAGCCTTCTGCCAAAAACTTAAGAAGACCGAACACCCATTTTGCCAAACCGTACGTCGGAGTGCCGCGAAGAGATACGATTGGCCTGAGTGGGACATTTGCCTTGTGTACCTTCGGTAGACCGTAAAAACGAGCCGTGGCGGTGTCAGTGGGTTTCATGGAGAACCAGTCGTTGGGCGTAATCGCCCCTTTGGCCCTGAGGTTTCTCAGGCTTTTGTTTATCCGGGTGATTAGATTTTTTATTTCGCTGGCACGGCATTGTTTGTAGGAATGCTGGTCTTCGAGTAAGTCCTGTACCTTGTTCTGGTAATCCGATTTGTCCAGTACAACTGTTGAGCGTCCTTTGTCAGCTGGTAGAATAATCATGTCCTTGTTTGCTTTTAGGCTTTTCGGTGCTCGCTGTTCCACATTGTTAAGAGTTTCGCACCTCTGGTGTCGCATAAGCAACGAGGAAGTTTGGTGACGGATCAAATCTTTCGTCTCTTCTGGTGCCCTTGTCAATTGGAGAACAGATTCGAAGGCAGCAATAAACCCTGTGGGTGCGGCATCTGCTGTGTTAAAAGTGGCTCCCCGTTCAAGAACTGCGAGTTGTGTGTCTGTGAGGGGTTTGGGGGAAAGGTTGTGGACCAGGACGCCTGACGAGTTGTCTGGGTTCGGTACTCGAAGTTTTTCCGATTTTGTAGATAATTCCTTGTCTCTTTTGACACGTACTTTCTGAGCGTGTTTGAGAATCGTCAGCTCAATATCCTTCGATTCTTCACCGATAGCTGTCCAGAGATGACATTTAGATTGCTCTATCTCCAAGTTGTAGCGTTCTAGTCTTTGATGACAATCGTTAATTAGCACTCTCGTCATTCTTCTGCTCAGTCGGGCTACAGTCTCCCTTGCTAGAGAAGAATTCACAGGAGGCTTGTAAGTGACGCTCTTCGGGGTCAATTGGTTGTCAAGGCAGAGGTGGAGGAAGTGCAGTTGCGCTCGAGTTGACGCAATCCGCAGGGCGAATTTCTCCCAACGGCGCGCTGCGCGGAGCACTGATGGCTCAAAAAATCTGTTCAGATTGGCAAAGTTGAGAGATCCGGGTTGATTATTTGAGGCCGTCCAACGTGACACGCCACTCGGGATCTCTGGTGGATTGAGCGCATTTCACGCTTTGACAATGGAGAGCTGACCAAGCTCTTCGAAACGTCAGCATCCTAATAAACCTGTTCCGGTGCGCCCACCTTCTTCTTTAAATTCTCAATCATGCTCGAAAGGTACGTGCCAAAACGGACAAAGAATTATCTGTAAAATTGGCCAAACTGGACCAGCTCGCTCAGATCACTCGTCGGGGGACGTTGTCCAAAACCTTTCTTCTAAATCCCTGACCAGCACACAACTTGTAGTCCTGGGACGTGGAGCCACTTTCAACACAGCAGACTCTGTACTTCCACAGTTCATGGCCGCTTTTGAATCTGTTCTTCAACTAACACAAACGTCAGAAGAGACGAAAGAGTTGATCCGTCACAAAAACTCCTCTTTGTTAATGCAACACAAGAAGAGCGAAACTCTCAGCAAAGAAGAAAAGCAAGCATTAAAAAGCCTAAAAGTGGATAAAGACATAATTATCCTGCCGGCTGACAAAGGTCGTTCCAGAGTAGTGCTTGACAAATCTGATTGCCAGAAGAAAGCTTTGAGCCTAATCGACGATCCACAGTCGTATAAACTTTGTCCAGCCAGTGAGATAAAAAATCTGCTTACTCAAATAAACAAAAGCCTGACAAAACAGACGTTGTGAGACAACTCCTGGCTGATCGCTACGACGAGAGAGACAACCCCCTGAAGACCGAAGGCCTCATGGTGCTCTTACGGTATTGTCTAAAAACATATTTAACCTTTGGTGAACAAATGTATGAACAAATCAAAGGTGCTGAAGTGGTTTTTCAACGGATAGAACACTAGATGTTCACCAAGTATCAACCAAAGTTCTGGGCTCGTTACGTCGATGACGCCTTCGCCATTGTCAAATAATCTGACGTGGAGCACCTTAAAGAATAACTGAACTTGGTTGATTCGAATATCCAATTCACGATGGAAGCCGAAACAAACGACCAACTTCCCTTCCTCGATGTCCTTGTACGTCGGTGTGCAACTGGACAATTACAAACTACCGTTTTCAGAAAAACCACCAACACAAGACAAAGACTACACTTCAACATTAATCACCCTCTCTCTCTCACACACACAAACGCAGCTGTGTACGTACTCTATTTCAACGAGTTGAAACACTGCAGCACACCAGCCGACAAAAGAATTGAACGACAATACCTTCATGACCTCTTCCGAACCAATGGATACCACAGCTACTTCATCAAGCAAAGCTAGCGCCGAGTGAACAGACGACGGCCACAAGAAGAACAACCCGAAGTCTGGAGGACTATTCCTTGCATTAAATGAGTCTCCGAGCCGATTCACGACTGTTACAACCCGCCAGGGTAGGCATTGCCCATCGAACCCAGGCTACAATTCGTCGCCGTTTGATGCAACCCAAAGACATGCTGCCACTCACTGAAATCTCAGCAGTTGTCTACTAAATACGTTGTAACGATGAAGACTGCAACTATGTTGGGGAAGCCGGACGGAAAATGCAGACCCGCCTACATGAGCACAAACTGGCAACTCGGTGACTAGACCCAAACTCACAGCTTGCGGCTCACATTGGGGAAACTGGTCACAGTTTTGATTTTCAAGGAGCAGCCGTCTTAGGCAGGGGCGCCTCAGGGACAGAACGTCTCACACTTGAGGCTTGGTACTCAGATGCCAACTCCATCAACAGGCATCTAGACCTTCCTTCGGCCTATAAAGTCCTACGTCACTACATACGCTGTGACGAAGACAAGACGGTCATACGGAGCCTAAGACTATCGAGAAAACACGTCCTGTCGACCAATTCACCCAAAAGGGGAACGCAAAAGCAACTAACCCCAATTGAGGTGACGACACACAGTACAGGAGGCCACTAACACTCACAAGCGACGGCCAGTAGGCCAAGGCAGCGAAAGAAGAAAAAAATCAATCAACCCACGGCCAAATAATTCGGCTGTCCATTCAAGATTCTGACTAATTTTTTCAATCGACGTTTTGACAATGGAGAGCCGGCCAAACTCTTTGAAACGTCAGACGAACAAGTCTTTCGATCCGGTGAGCACCTCATTTTCCTCAGATTACTAGGAAGATCCGCGTATACCGGACATGCGCCCTTTCAGTTTGAATATGTAGCATTATAGGTGCACAAGATTATTAAGGACTGGGGGTCTTTTTTCACCATTGCTAGAAACAATCCTTCAAGTGAAATGTCCAGACTCAAACTAGACAGTCCATACTTGTTGCGACAACAAGGAAAATATCTCAGACACTAGGAGACAGTTTCAGTGGTTGGGACATATTGTTCATCACTGATAATGAGCTAAGAATTGCTTCTTAAAATCCAGAGCCCCTCTTTCACTGGAAGCGACGATGCGGTGCCCAGCTAGGATCCCGGTCCTATAATGTTAAATGTTGAGGTACTTCTTGAGACCCTGGTGCTTGATGTCCGACGCTGTGGAAGAGTATGACCGGCTCATCATTTCTGTAACAGATCACCAAACATGGGACGGTACGGTGGAGGTTACGTCCGGGACGGTCGGATTAGACGTTATCGCAGTCGTGACCATGCCTTAGTCTTCTTTTAAACAAAACTAAGTATTTACGAAAGCAGGTGTGATTTCGCCTGAAAAGCATGGTGGTACAAGTTGTAATCCTAAGTATTTTATGATAGCTAGTTAGCAGGAGCGAATGTGTGTTTGTGGACAACTGGAATTGAGAAAACAATGAATATGACATTTTAAAAAGAAATGAACAGCCCTTTTGGATACGATGGACTAAGACTCACTTTTGACCTTCAAATTAAATGTAGTGTTCGCATCTCCACTGCCTTCGTGATGGGCAGGCATTTCCTGAAAAACAAAATAACCCTCTTAGCGTCTGATCGCGAAAAACATTGTGGGGCACAGAAGACGTAGTTAGCTAAAAACCGAAAATGACCTCCGTTCAATAAAAGGATCGCCTAGGCATATTTAAATTTCTGCTGTCAGTTTCACATGCTAACATTTTACTGCAGTACAAGACTGCCGGACAAGAAGTTCAGAAGAGCTTCTGCAGAAGCTCTTTTCCACATATGTTAAAGGAAACTGACGGACAACGATGTTTTCCACAGTTTAAGTGCATGAACCCGAAGTACTATCTTCTCTTCGTCGAGCACAGGCTATAACTAGCAGTCTTACATTTCTACCGGATTCATGCATGCGAGAATATATTCTTGCAGAGACGCGTGAATACATCCAGACGGCTTTGTATTTCAGGACTGGCAACAGCCGAATCGGTTTTAAAATAAGTGATGGCCCACAAAACAGTGCTCAGGTGGGTCATGATTGAAAATATTAATTTAACAGAAGATCTCAGAGCACCGCTAACCTAGTAGTTGGAGACGTACGACGCGATAACTTACTGTAAATCCGACTCTCATCCGATCTGGCTTATAAAGCAGGCCAACCCAACTGCCCCCCGCTAATTGGGTGGTTTATAATTCCCCAAATTTATTTCCGGTAGGTAAAAACAACTGAACGGCCTCTTTGGGTCAAGGGATTCTTACCCCACATTCTAGTGACAATTCAAAACTGGCCACTCTTAACATGGGCAATTGCAGATGAGCCTTCAGTCTTGAGTGCTGTTAAGTTATCGTGCTATTGGCACAGTCCCTAAGCCATTTATATCCCTTTTAGCGTCTGCATATCGACCAGATATATGTATATCGAGTGGGTATCCCTGTTCTTACCTTATGGAACAGATGGAAAGCACCGTTGGGAAGGGCGGTCGGATTCCCGAATGTATACTTTGTCCGATTAGTACATACCCAGTACATCAATTACGGACAGTCAGCATGAATACTTTTAGAATGGTAAACTTCTATTGAAAAGTTGGAAATAGAGAATATGAACATGGCTTGGGCGTATTTCACCATTGGCCGTCTAGGGAATTCACACCGAAACGCTGTCATTACTCCGCTGGGTACCCTGATAATCGACCGGGTTTTGGGCTACAGGACAAATTTGGTCTTGAATAGTTCTGTGAGATGCGCCTACCATTTGAATGGGTGTTCGCCTGTTTTCCTAGATTATCAAGCGCTTGTTTCGGTCATTTTCTGGGGACGATTCAAGGTCGGTTAGGAATGTCTTGCCATCTGAATTCCACGCCACAAAGACCTCTGCGTATTGAGTAAGGACGTTCGAAATTCAGTTGGCACCGATGATAACTTCGTGTGAATTCGAGCCAGGAACACCTATCTTTGCTATACTTCTTTTAAAGTTTATGTTGAGGCTGATCTCGTTCTCAATAACCGCGTTAAATATGTACCAGATTAAGTTGTCATGTGTAGAAGAACATTTTGCGATTGGTAGCTGCCTCGAAAGACCGCAAAAGTAAACAAAGATCCGTCACGGTGTCGAGTGTGCTGTCGTCGACGGAGAGCAGCTCGTGGACTGTATTCATGAATGGCCGCGTTCAGGTCTGTGTGCACCGGCTATTGAGAAGATGTCTGTAAGTTCTATTGGCACTGCGTGCCTCCGAGTGCTCAACACGGCAGGTGTCCATCACCATGGCAGGAAACAGGAGGGTGGAGACTGCGGGAGCGAGTACGCAGCCCTGCTTCGCCACATTAGTCATTACGAATGCTTCCTAAACTGTCTCTCTGTCTGTGACGCACGACATCCCGTCGTAGTTCTGACGAACCATGGGCGTGAATCGTTCAAGCCATCCAAGTTCCTGCCTAGATTTCCAAAGTCCACCGTGATTCACTACATCGAATGCTTTCTTCAGGTCCGGGAGTGCAGTTTGGAGGTGTGTGTGCATTCTCCGGCATTTTTATTGCAGCTGGCGAGCGGCGGAATTCATGTCAGTAGTTCCACGGCGTCGACGGTAGCTACGTGGGTTTTCCAGAAGAATTCCATGTTTTAGATGGTCGTTGAAAGGTTGGGAAGGATGTGAGCGAGTATCTTTCTTCGAATATTGACAGTGACGTTTTTCTGTGGGTGTTACAGAGTTGCCACACGTCTTTCCGACTGTAGGGATGGAAAACTGGCGCATCCTTGAAGTTCTGAGGAATTCGTTCTCGATGCTATACCTCCTGGAATATCGTTATGAGATGGCCCACCAGTCAGTGGGTGTCGTGTTTGTTGACTTCAGTCGGGATAGCGTCGGATGCCGGCGTTTTCCTGCTGTACGGTTTTTGTAGAGTTTTGATGGTTCCTTGGTAGGACAGCGGTTCGTTTCTACATGGGGTGCTAGCCGACGTGTGCGCCCGAGATCGTGGATGGACGGTTAAGAACACTTCTTAAGTGCCCGGCCCAACACTTTCGAATTTACGAGTTCTCCTTGGTAATAAGGATAATAATTTTTATTAAAGAGCCGTCGGGGTACCATGAAAGCAAGTAAAAATAAATTTACATGCGAACTTTAGACGAGGTAGACAGAATCTCTATAAAAAGCAATTCATAGTTTCTGAATTAGTAGTCAGTTGAGAGGAATGACTAGCAAGAGGTGAAAAAAACCCTTAAAAATTTAAAAGTGATTGGATTAATTTTACAGAAGAAAAAACCCCCCGCTAAAAAAGTAATGACAAAAAATGCGGGCAGGACTGGCCTGCATGTGGCGGTATATAACGGATTATAAGCGGACATCGTCGAGGCAGAAATAAATGCCTGCCTTGAGGGGTACGTATACGAGTCGGACAGGACTGGCCTGCATGTGGTATTGTTAAAGGGATTTATAACTGGCATCGTCAGGGCAAGATTGATACGCCGGATGAGACTGTTTGCGTCAAAGAGGCCAGACGAGAGGAACCCAGACACGATCGGCCACAGTAGGCTTCGAGCCCAGCCGAGGAGTGGGGAAGGGAGGTACGACCAAACTACTAGTAGACGGCGAATACTGAGGGTTCCGCCCTGAGCGTCGACAGACCGCATGAGGTCGAAATGTGGAAGATGACATCAAGAACAGCGAAAATCGTCGCTATGGGGTAGGAGTGATAGCAGTGGATTTAGAAACCAATTCAAAACAGGGTATCTAATGATATAATTAAGGGTTACCACTTGATCTACCACTAAATCCCAGGAGGACCCTTCTCAAGTCAAGAATCTGTGTGTTCGGGAATGAGACCGCTAACAGTGCCTTTATGCTTCCCGGTGTAAGGTGTTTGCGTAATTTCGACTTGAATACCAGTAACTTAGGAACATTATTTTAATGGAATTCATATTTGAAAGCAAAGAAGAGGAAGCGTTCATATGTAGTGCAAAGAGGCGGCGGAATCACCATGGAGGAGTCGCGCGTACCATAAGACCGATCTCTCGGAGTGAGAGTGTCAATGAGCGGAAGACTGGAGCTAAAGTTGATGCGAAAAAGGAAGCAAAGGCCAGCTTCGAGTCTTCTAACCCACAAAAACTTCATGTTCGCCAGCTGACATCTCTGAGTATAAGAAATACTGGACGAAGCCTGAGAGAACAGTTTCCGGGTGAAAACCCTCTGAACATTTTCGATCTTATTACGGTCGCAGGCATTCATTAAACCGAAGAAAGGACAGTAGTATTCGAGGACTGAAAGAACAAATATTTGATAAAGTTTTAGCTTCATTTCCGGGAGGAAAAATTTGTGCGATATAAACCCACATATCTGCGCGGCTTTGGCAAAGATTCTATCTGCATGAGATGATAAAGCAGATTTATTTGTATAACTTAAACGTAGGTCCTTTATGGTGAAGCATTCTGAGAGTGGGTTATTTTGAAAAATTATGGGACCAGGAAGTTTTGCAGGACCAAAAGATATGAAACTACACTCGGATGATGACAACTTCATCTGCCATGTTGAACCCCATCTGCTTAAGCGTAGCAAATCGGCATTAATTTTTTCAACACATACGTGTACGGTGTCCTTTGAATATGAGTAAACATTCTTGAGGTCATCTGCATAAATAAAAGTTTGCGAATTTTCGAGTTCAGTCAAAATATCGTTGATATAAAAAAGGCGGAGTAGCGGACCCAGAACCATGCCTTGAATTACGTCACGCGTGGTCGAGTGAGGTGTCGAGTAGCTATTACCGACCATGACTTTCTGATATCGGCTGGACAGATAGGACCTGATGAAGTCGAGTAGAGGCGGCCGGATGCCGAGGGCTTCCAATTTTACTAAAAGACGTCTATGGGGCACCTTGTCAAAGGCTTTGCTAAAATCAAAGTAAATAACTACCACTGACTGCCGCTCATTACGAAGAGAAGTGATTAGATTAAGAAATGCAAAGTGGCAAAGTTTGCAGGATCTTTCAAGTAAAAATCCACGCTGTCTAAAGCTCAAAAGCCGATCATCTAGACAGAAATCAAGAATTTCATCGAAAATAATCCTTTCAAGAAGCTTTATTGGAGACGGCGTTTTGTGCATGCCCCGATAGTTATTAACATCGGACCGAGATCCTGACTTGAAGACGGGAATGATAATTGACGTCTTCCTTGTTTCGGAAAAGAATCCTTTTGAAATATAAACCGAGAATAAATGACTAAGCAATATGGGAATGTCGGACACTTGTTTAATAATCGAATTCGGAATCCCGTCTGTTCGTGAGCAGTGTGAGAATTTCAGACGGCTTATATGTTTCCTAATGAGATCTGAGGAGACATCAATTGTACTAAGTGTCCTATCTGAAAGTGATCGAAAGAAATGGACCGTATCGGACTCGGTAGCAAGGTGTTTTGCAAAGAAAGCACTAAACGACTCCGCCTTGTCAGTGTCATCGGTGAGGAAGACTTTGTTATCATTTAGCATGGGTGGAAGTTCGTGACCACGCTTGTAGGAGGACCGATGACGGAAGATGTTAGCGACGGATTTGCCAGGGTTCGAACCACTGAGAGCAATTGATTCTCTTTGCCTGTCGCGCGCTTGGTGCATCCTTGAGGCCATCTCAAAAATCTCTGTGATTCCAAAATGAACTGATAAGGAACTAGTGGATGGGTCACGCAGCTGCCGTCTCAATGTTTCAGTCTGTTGTGAAGAAAATGAGGAACAAGGGAATTTGAAGAATTAGGCTTGAGATATCTACGCGGCACAAACTCTAGGATGTCCTTGAAAACGTTGGACATTGCGTCACAAATAGTGGTTTCACTTCTACAGGATAGGAAGCCACATCAATTGAAAGATCTAACATATTTATTTATTAAGTTGTTCTCTACGCAATCGTAGTTTATGTAAGTCCGAACGGTGCTCGTCTTTTTTGAAAATGCCAGCGGTAAGCAACAATGAATTAATACGTGGTCACTGTTAAAGAGGTCCTTTTTTAAAGCAACAGAAAGAGGAGCAATTTCATTGGTAAAGATTACACCTTAAATATGATTTTCTCTTGTTGGAGGACGCACCAGTTGGGACTAATTAGAAAAATTGGCAATAGCTTGAAAGGGCTGGAATCTAGGTGGACAGCTATTGGAAGGCCAGTCTATTTCATGAAGGCTTAAACCGCCAGTTATTATTTGAACATCGAAAGCTGCTTTCGAAAATAATTTAAAGATTTCAGAGAGTTATGAATCATCACTGGCTAAAGCATTTGGGGGACTGTAGATACAGCCAATAATTGCCTTTCTTTGCGGCGAGAGAATAACAGATAAAAAGCAGAAGTTTCCGTGAATGCGGAAACATCAAAGTAATAGGGAGAGTGTTTAAGGTAGGATTTAAGATAAAGAAGACAACCGCCCCCACTCCTAGTCGTGCGGACTTGACGGTAAAAATCGAAGGCATCTATGAGAAGGGCGGAGTCAGGAATTAGAGAATAGGTCCAAGATTCTGTTACGCATATGGTGTCAGGCGTCATTTCGAGAGCCATGGCTCTGATTTGGGCCATCTTGTTAATAACAGACCTGGCATTCAATAATATATCATCTAATGTGTTTCGTACAGCAATTCTATTGTCGACGGTATTTAAAAAAATTGGAGGCGGATATGTAAGGTGTGAATAAATGATGCCTGGAGAATAAGCACCAGTTAGTCTAGAGAAATTGACGTACGAGGATTCAGCAAGAGAAGTCTGAATATGAAACCTAAAGGATGTGGAGTAAAACTTTCGAGCATTGGAATGCTAGGGCAGTTAGAACATGGATAGGCGTGTTGTTAGTTAAATTGTGGAGGAAGGGGAGGAGGAGGGAGCCTAGAGGGAAAGTGGAGGCTAGTGCAGGAGGGTAGGTAGCTATAAGAATAAAAGGGTGGGAAACCAGGTCTAGGTTGGAAGTCAAAGGAGGTAGGTTGACGTACCTGAGAGCAACTGCCCTTAAGTGGCGGGAAACCTGAACTAGGTTGGGGCATAAATGACTTAGGGCAATTCATGTATGAATTATTTGCTGGATATATAGTAGGGCTTTGATATGTAACCGGTACGCAGGACAGAGAATTATTTGGGGATATAATTGGAGCTGCGGGGTTTGTAGACGTGCTGGGCTAAAAGGCTTTGTAGATCTAAGAGAAGGCGACGTACCCCTAAATGGAACTGTACTACCTTTCTTGTGGGTCGGGGTCTGATTCAGTTTTGGAATCTCACCATTCTGACGCCAAGCCTCGGGTGACTTAAATGTAGGGCTTGCAGCGCCCAGTTGAACAGGGGAAGTTATCGGTCCAGCTGATGTAGACGAATTTTCATGTGTCCCATTGGGGCTATCCGGAGGATACGAAACGACAAATGGGGCTGCTGCTGCTGCTGCTGCTGCTGCTGCTGCAGCTAGTTTAGGGGCAGTCAAATGCGTCAAGCGGCATGAGTGAGATGGAGATATAGGAGTAAGGGGAAGGAGGAAGTCAGATGTCGCAGAAGTAGGACAAGCTGAATCCTCACGGCCACTTGTATTATGACCGAGTTTGGGAGCATTAGACTGAGAAGCAGTGGGTTTACTTGAGAAGTGAGACCCGATTCTACGCTCCATAGAAGTAAGATCGTGATAAGGGAAAAATTTTGCATTTCTCAGATACGCAGTGACATGATCTCGATGGGCAAATATCGTGTCAACCTCGACCGATGAAAGTAATTTGACTGCGGGCTTTTCCTTCGAAGCTGAGAATCGACACGGTTACTTTGGCTGTGGGACCGCAGATCGTCTTGGTTGAAACAAATTGATTTTTGTTTCGATGCGGTCCGCGTACCCCTGGATTTCCTCGGCTTCGCAAGCCATCCAGGTATCCTGCACCTTTCACAGCTGTTGTTCCACAAGGCGACGATAGCGGAAGTAGGTCTCCCTGTTTGCGTTGATTCAATGGCCCATGCAGGACTTTTGTGGCTCTTGTTTTTCGGCTAGCAGGTTTCGGATGTCTGCCTCATTGCTGAACAAGGTGGTGGCGTCTGAAAAGGCCGTTTTTACTGCCTTGGTTCAGCAGTCTGTTCCGTTCAACGAACAGGCTGCGGATGTCTGCGTCTTAGTTTTCAAAGCAGTCCTGGTGTTGATGATGCGCGCGGTGGAGTGGACAACGTTCTGCAGTTGATACTACCGTGTCCCACGGTGGCGTTATCGCCTGGCGCTTTCGGGTTTTCCAGTCACCGGGTCAGTTGATTGCTGAAATCGAAGCGGTGAGCAGGCAAATTGGACGGGTCGTTCACATTGGGGACTCCTACGGGCCGAAAGAAACTAGAAGGCATTCAGAGACGGTTTACTAGATCTTTGTCTAGAAGTGATGGCATCCAGGGTTCATACTTAGAACTATATCATAAATACGGTCTTCGACCACTCTGGATCAGAAGACTTCAAAATGGTCTAAACTTCCTATTCAAGGTCACCCACGATCAAGATATTCTCAAAATGAATTTACTTACCAACCAAAACGCCCCTAGAAACACCAGAAATAGCGAGGATATTATAAAGATTCCCAAATTCACAAAGTCCCAACGATCAAATTTCTACACCATAAGATATGCGACTATCTGGAATTCTCTTCCAGGTTATATCCGGAAAAGTCGAACCCTAATCGAATTTAAAATAAAAACTAAGAAATTCCTTTCAAATAACAATACACATTTATTTTTGAATAAGATAGGACATTTTTCAAGTCAATTCTTTGATATTGAATTTGGTCCAAAAGGGCTCTGATGATGCCAGCCGATTGAAAAATACCGGAGCATAGCACTAAAAATAATCAAATTTATAAAAGATAGCATCATTGATAAACATAGAACAGATAATGATAGTCCTCTATTTTCCTCCCTTTCTCGTTTTCATCAGCTATGTCACCAGACACTAAATATCCCTTATAAAGCTAATAAAAATATACCCTTCGATAAAACCCTGCATATTAGTCGTGCGTATGTCTTTATTAAAGCCATATTAAACATATATAGAACTATATTAGGTCATAGTAAACAGTCGACCACTACTCCTATAATTTCACATTAACAAGAACAATATGATACATGATTCAATAGTATTTTGACAGTTTTGATTGTGACTTACCATTGAATGCTTCTTACTCCTGATATATATTCATCTTTTCCAGCTCTTAGTCCAGACAACGATGGTAAGCCTCCTGAAAAAATACGTCGGAACTGTGCGAGCCCCCCTTACAGCTGGCCAGATAGACTGACAACCAACAACTAGAGCAAACCGAAATTTACCCAACAGGAAAATAATTTCAAGGTCAGGCCGATATCAAAGTTCTTCAATTGCCATGAAGGACATATTATTCATGCCCCCGAAAACTACCAAACTGCAAACTTCAATTTTTATATTGTACATATCGTTATTTTTTGAAACTTTTGTTATTATTTTCCCTTAGAACTGAGGTTTTTTTTAACTTAAAACAAACTCTCAATTCGCGCTCTTTTGGCTAACCAGGCACCCGAAGCACATGAAGTCAAAGTGCAGTTGAAATTGACGAGTTTGTTTTAGGTTTTTTTCCTGAGTTCAAAGGGGACTGACAGTGCCTAAGGGGCGCTACAATAAACCTAAACCTATTCTATGTAGTCGGAGCCTCTCATTTGAAATAAAGAGGGGGTGATCGGTCCATTTGTTAGCGTCGCAGACTGTCTTTGTCATCAGAATGTTCTGTCAATCTCGCCTCCGGATGAGAACGTAGTCAAACAGCTGCCAGCTCCACGGTCAGGGGTGCATTCAGGTCTTCTTCCACATTTGGAGGTGGGGGAGGACGTTGATCATGAGGAGACGGTTTTCTGGACAAATTCGCAGAAGATGAACGTAGTTGTCGTTGCAGCCGGTGATTTTCTGGGAACTCAGCACTCCCCTTCAGGCAGCGGAATCTGCGCCAAGTCGGACGTTGAAGTCGTCATGGACAGTCAGCTTGTCTGCTTTCGCCACAGTCGACGGGAAGGCGTACAGGTTTTCGTAGAACTCGTTTCGCACTTCGTTGGATCCGGTCATTGGCGGATAGTAAACGGTGAAGATGGTGGCGAATTCGGCTCTTCGAAGAGGCAAGGGTAGGGTCATGAAGTGGCCGTTGGCGCAATCTGGCGGACAGGATATTCGTCCCACGATGTCGTTCCTAAAGGCAAAGATGACGCCTGCCAGGCTTTACTTCCTTTGAGAGGCCGCTCCAGAGATGGTTTTAACCGCCCCCCACATCATCCAATTGGCCATGCTATGATGAGCGGACATCGCTGAGAGTAGCCATGTTTACATTGCAGCGCGCCAGCTTTCGAGCGACTTACACCGTCCTTCGTTCCGGTCGGTTGCTCTTTGGATTTTTAAAAAGAGGGTGAATAATCCTGTCTACCAGTGTGAGCAGACTCACTCTAGCAGCCTGTG
>CACRXP010000742.1:203458-216508 GCA_902702965.1 Spirometra erinaceieuropaei
AATACCGTCCGTTCTATAAATTTATACTCCTTTAGTCCCCTAATAACGATTTAACTCGAATCTCGCGCTTTCCCTGCAAGGGCCACCAGCCTCTCCCCTTCTAGGTAATCTACTATTACAACTCCACCGTAATACGTTTCCCCACTACCCATCACAAGTTACCTAGGTCACACACCCAAGGTCCGATGTCATTGCAGAGTCAGGAAGTCTAGAGGGGTTCAGGAGCAGGTGGCTAGCACAGCGTAAACCCGCGCCTTGGCGTGCTATGGCCCAGTTGGTCCACGCGCTAGAGGCCCGAATGTTAGACAACGGGCAAGGGGGCGGCTCTGATCTTATCTGAGTGGGAGTGCTACGAAAGCCACCCCAGAAACGAGCTACATAGTCTGACTCTCCGTTCTAAGGGAAGGACCGATTTACCCCGTAGGTAGGCAGCCTTATAAGCCATGGCTTTAGCCCATTACGACAGATCCAAGCGCGTTAGATCGTTTTTAGTGGGAAATATTCGCTGAGAAAGTTGACTTCTCACGTTCTTTCTCTTCCCTCTCCAGTGCATCAGTCAACTGTTCGAGTCAATCTGTCAACTGAAACTGGGTGGTTTACAGAGCTGGGAACAGCCCGTCTGCGCATTCCACCCACGCGACCTACCCTTCATGCATCACACCAGGATCTCACACGAAGGGGATGTGCGGCTTGAATCTCGCATGTATTAGTGTCAGAGGGGTCATATAAAGATGTGTACAAATAACACAATTCCCACTTGCATGAGATGTGTTGATTCCTGGCTTTTGGTTGTTGATAGGAGACGGGTTCTTGCCTGGCGTATGTGCCGGTGAAATTGTATTCTCATATGGCACTTGAGAGACCGTGTTTTACCGCAGATTTTTATGGAGACGCATGTTTCCCATTAGGCCGATGCGGTGATTGGAATTTCTCGAGCTACGCAAGCAGTTGAGCTGGATGTGATGTGTGTATGTTGGTGATTCAGACACTTTTTTGTCGGTCACTGGGGTTAATTGACTAAATATAACGTTTTATTTAACACGCATAATATAACTTTCATGGTAAGTAAAAATACATTGTAGGGTGGATTTTAGAACATGTAGACAATCATAGTCGGTGTGCCGGAAGAATTCGCTAGAGTGATGAGCGAATTTGGGATTGGTGTCGCTCACAGACCCGAGGCAACAATACGCCGGCAAATCATGCAATCTAAGGACCCGATTCCCATCAGGCAGAAATCGGGGTTCATTTACCGGATAGACTGCAGTTGTTGTCAAGCCAATAATGTTGGTGAAACCGGCAAACAGGTACGCACGAGATTGCACGAACACGAGTTGGCTATGAGACGGAAGGATAAATTCACCTTGGTAGCCGCTTACGCCTCCACGCCAGGACACGACTTCGACTTTCAGTGCGTGATAATATTGGGCCAACCGGACGACCGAGTTGCTCGCCTGCTGCAGGAAACATGGCAGTCAACTGAGGACTCGATTAAACGACATATCGATCTGCTAATCGCCTATCAAGCACTGCGTGAGGAAATCAGCAGCGCAGCTAGAGGTCACCCCCGACAGACGTGAGCTGAATACACGATGAATTGCTCAGTTTTTCATTCCTTGACGATGGGCTCGGGTGAGAGTTCGAAACATCGGATAAATAAACAATTGGTCCCAGCGATCGCCTTCCCATCTTCTTCTTTACAACCATTAGTGTTTTCAGTTCGTACTTATGAAATAGGCATTACGAAATGAAAACCGGTTTGATAATAGCGAAAAATCCTAATGTTTTGGAAAAGGCCGAATGAATAGGGTTATGTTCGTTTTTAAAGAGGAAAAACTGTTGCTCATGAAAAGGCAAATATTCGAGTTGGACATGACCGTCCTGCAGGTGAAGTGTATTAGGGTTCGAAACGGTCCACGCCAAGGCAGAATCTCTAAACCAGATGGGGCTATTCGCTGCAGATGCGATCATCATGTTTTGGGTTGACGGTAGAAGCCACCGTCAAGGAGGCGAGACAAAATTATCCTTGTCAAAGGTCGCAAACGCCTTTTGATCGCATAGAGTACTCACATGGCGTTTTTTGAAGCCTTAGTGCACTGCAGTGCTGGTTTCATGTTGCTCTGTATCCAAACACCGGGATCATTCTGCGGAGATTCTGCGGGAGGTGTAATGTCTTTTAGGCTATGTGCCCTCGTGCTATCATCCACCCTACAATGTATTTTTACTTACCATGAAAGTGATATTATGCGTGTTAAATAAAACGTTTTATTTAGTCAGTCAACCCCAGTGACCGACAAAAAAGTGTCTGAATCACCAACATACACACATCACACCCAGCTCAACTGCTTGCGTAGCTCGAGAAATTCCAATCACCGCATCGGCCTAATGGGAAACATGCGTCTCCATAAAAACCTGCGGTAAAACACGGTCTCTCAAGTGCCATATGAGAATACAATTTCACCGGCACATACGCCAGGCAAGAACCCGTCTCCTATCAACCGCCAAAAGCCAGGAATTTATTTCGTCCAGATCTCCATGGATTTGGGCAGATCAGTGTACGAGATGGGCCGCTTTTGAATCTATACTAATGCGCATAAGGCAAGGTGTTTCATCCAAGATGACTCACTGGCTCTATTTTTATTATCTGCTTCACCAGTTTGCAACAGCTGCTCGTAGGACACACCGGTCTGAAGCTGCTTGGGGTTGCAGTTTGACCCTCCTTATATATGAGACTTGTGCTGATTTGCTTCCAGTCAGTGCGTAGAGCCGCAGTCCCCATCAAAGTTTCGAAGGTCTTGGAGACCGGAGACGTCAGTCGGTTTGTGAATTCATTCAGGAATTTCCAAGTATGACGTCCTGACCATGCTATTTAATGGGGTGTATTTGTCTCAATGTTTTCCTTACAGTTCCTCTTATGAAGTCCACTGCGATAGTTGTACGACTAGATGCGTTTATTTGAGGTTAACTGTAATCTTTTTGCCGAATTCGGCCTTTTAGTATACACGGACAAAAGGAAATCGGATAAGGGGCTCGCATTGTCTTAGTTATCAGACAGCACGTTTCCATAGTGATCCTCTAGACAACGCATGCAGTCCGGCCGTGTCTTGTCCTATTTAGATAACCAATGGACATCTAGGGGCTTCCCGGCATTCCTTTGACTACGTATGACGCAAATGCTATTCTAAACTCCTAGGCAGATTGTGACATATACTTCGTTATTTGTTAAAATCGGTATAGCGCTTTAGGTTGTGATATCTGACGTACTTCTTCCCACATCTCTTTTCCACCATTAGGTTCTTCTTTATTTCTAACGTTGCCCACTCGCGGTAGAAAGCTCTCGATCGTCTCCTGAGTGGATAACAGCTCCTTACCGAGTACCAAATTACGGTGTTGGAGAAGAGCCAGTCGGCTTCTGGGGCAGGCGCTTTTGCAGCGTTCCAATTCGAATCATGCAGCTGATTGTTCGTTTGGGGATGATTCCTTTTCGGACCATATCTTACCTCGATTGCTCAGACTTTAGGTACAGAAATAATACTATACTCCAAACAAAAACGCAGTGGTTACTTTGGCCAGGGGGCGCGTGAGTATTCTGTCCCAGGATGGCAAATACCGCCCCTAGTAGTGCTGAGATCCAAACAGTGTGACTACTGGCCATCGCAGAATCGCGTGTGCATATTGATTTGTTGAGTAAGGAATTCATCAGTTATCAACTCAATAAATTTATGTTCGAGGGTGTTTTCTGATTGCGTGCACTTCATCAGTTCTCGCTAGATGTCTGGTGAACTGGAACCTCCGAGTAGCATTACGTGTTTGCTATGACAAATTTCTTTTAACTCGTTAATGAGTGCATCGTACGCATCATTACGCTGTCCCGGTGGTCAGTGGACCACGAAAAAATTAAAGTCTGGTTGATTTTCTTGTCTCATATAACAACTACATATCTAACAACTAATATTCCTTTTACAGCGAAATTCATTCATGACGTAATAGATGTCATATCGGAAAAATATTGCGATTTATCTATTCATTTCGACCCACGCAGATAAGTTAAAAGCCATACAGTATGACTACTGCGTCTTCTATCCGCCCAGTCAACCATGTTACAGTTGAAGGTATCAAGTCGGATTAAAAAATTCGTCACGGTCGGTTTTATTTCGTCTTACCTGCTGAACAGACCTTACACATTTCTAAGCATTTTTATTACATTATTTGTAGTGTCGGTCCCTGACAACTTAAAACAATTTCTTACACCTTCCTTTATAGTTCGTGTGACCTATACAGTCCATTGTCCGATTTGGAATCAATAAATGTTTAAAAGAACTGAACAGCGGATCATTTGCCGCCAGCTTCACCGGTCGATACCATAAAATCCGGTTATTGTTCTACTCACCTAGGTTTCAATTCTGTTAAGTTTGTCGGTTTCCTTAAATTCTAGCTATAAGTCTGTAAGCGTATGCTATGCCGTTATTTAGCAAACAGTCTCTCTCGCAGCTTGGAGTGCGCTGAAAATACTTTGGCACCTGGTTCCCTGCCGGCAGATGCGCTTTCGCTCTCACTGGGTACACAGATCGTAAGCATGGCTACCCAGTCATCCTTGCCGTTCTCGACTGTTGTGCTGCTGTTGGTTAAAAACCTAGTCAAGTGTTTGTTGTGGGCCAGGAGATGTGGTGGCACGGCAAGGTGCGGGTCCGGACGTGCCAGCCGCCTGCGCCCTATCCCACCTTCAGCCTTCTTGACTAGGTCTTGACACCGGGCCCCTGTGGGGAGGAGTATGTGTGGTAGACGCTTCGCGTGTCCACCCTCAGAAAAGAGTAATTCACGTGAAGGTCACCGTGCCTACTTCACGCAGCTGTGGAACATAAGGTGGACCTGTTATACCATTATCTGACACTCTGGACATTCTTCGCTTTTAACGCGGGGAAGCCGGTACTTCAATGTGGTGTCTACCGAGGTAACAGCTCCTCTACTCGTCAGCTCCCAAATTTTTACATTAGGGTGTGCGATGTCCCAAAACTCGGCCCTTTATGGCCAGATAAGATGACTCACTTCAAGATGCCCTCGATTGAGGACCACTCTTTAATGCTGACGAGCAAAAGGATCTCGGTGGTCTACTGACCTCCTCTCCTTATCTGTCGTCTAGTTGAGCAAAAGCAGTCTGCAGAACTCCGCAGGTAGTCTTCGCACCACAGACAGTGCTTTAACAGATACATTTAGAACTGGTCGTGAAGACATAAAAAAGACTCGTTCGGTCCATTCGAAACACGATATACATACCTTTTGGCCGTGGTTCGAGAAGGACAAATAACTGCTTGACCAATTCTAGGCGACGGCTTGTTTGGTCCGTCTAAGGTGGTATCTTACAACAGTCTGTTTTTTTTAACTAGAGTGGAGACATCTACTCTGATTTAGACCGCAGTTCTGCCCGAGAAGGCCATGTCTTAGCATCTGTATAGATTGAATTTCGGTGTCTGATTTCGCATAATTCTCAACCTCGGAAAATATATTTGCCATGATCATCAGGGGACGTCTACATATTCTAAGCGTAGTTTTCTGCTCGCTGGGGAATTTTAAGCTCTGCTGTCCTGGTGCTATCAAAAAAATCCGTCGGGGCTGCTGTCAAGACACAGGAAGTTATTACTAACATGTAGATGTTTCAAATTTTCCAATGATAAACGCATTCAAAAAATTATTGCTTCACCCACTCAAGCATACTAAACCCACCGTAGTCCCCACGCCTTGTCTGGAACACAGAAGCCCTAAGAGTGCCCATAAAAAGATAAACTGATGTGCTTTATTCGGCTCAGAGGTTTGACTGGAAATTCCCGAGTTCCGTTCGTTACAGCAGAGATGACGAGGTGCTGATCACACCATGAATTTTCCAGGTGACGTGTGCTAAAATAGATTATTCCACGACATTCAAGGGTTCACAGAAAGGTTACTCGAGCCTCGAATGAATGCAAACGGTGAGTGATCGATTTCTTGAAACATCAACAAGTATAAAATATGTTTTCGATCAAGAAGGACCGGTTAAGCGCTGATGTAATATGGATTGTGTTGCAACATAACCCCCAGGATATTTCAGGCACGACAGGACGTTAGCGCATGAATACATTTATTTTTGGTCGTCTACAAACCCGCAATCTGTAGGAGTGGCCACTGAAATGGCATGAATTTTATACCGATTTTTCATGTCCAAATAAGTTCCAAAATATTGTATAAAAAGTGACCGAAAAACATTCTCTTTGTACTCATTTGATAGAAAATGGCGTCTTCTTCGAAGTTGAAACTGGAGGAAAGTAAATCCTTCGGCTTTAATGAAGTTTCTAATAATGATATGTTTTATGGCCTTGGAACATCCACTTAAGTAACATGGTATCTGTCCGCTTACTCATGAGCCCCTTATGATGTCACCTTAATGGCATAAGGGAATGCCTGGTCTTCCTTAAACAGAAAGTATACACACCGAGGACGAACAACCTTAAACGCAAATGCAAATGGAGATCAAGCCCAAAATGATCTGGGAATTGGAAAACTTTCTAAAAACTTAAAATATCTTACCGGTGTGCGCAAAATTCGAAGGAGGCGTGATTTGCTGCCGAAGGAGCGCAAGAAAGAATATTCTTGTCAAGGTTTCCTTAAAGAACATTTGAACTTATAGGGACATCAAAGGCCACTAATAAATGCATCTAAAAGCAAGTGTTCCGGCATATCTTAAATATCGTGGGATAAAATTGTATTAGTATTAATATTACAACGAACTTAAGAAATTCCTCCTAATCTAAGCTACGTTTCAAAATTTTGGCCTACATTTCACGAGATCAGTCACTGATTGTACGTCGAACAACTTAATCTTTTCAGGGCGCCATGGATCCCTGACACTGGTGATCCAGGGTAGTCGTAACCTGCACATGTCGGATAGCTAAGACACGCGATGATTCTACATGGTACCCCTAAATGCGGACAAAAGTATGGACTCATTTTGCTTTTGGTCATTGTACCGCTACGTGATTGCAGCCAACGCGTGGTAGATGCCACAGCGTTTGCACGTAATGTCTCCCAGCTTTGTATACATCAAAGCCTCTACATAACTTTCAAGGCAAGAGTTGTTGTTTTTTTGCCTTTTCGTTGTTTTCGTTCATGAATTAGTTGTAAAGACATTCCGCTTTTGGTGTTTCTGTTGTCAGCTACTTTGTTTTTTAACTACTTCC
Source organism: Spirometra erinaceieuropaei (assembly GCA_902702965.1). Taxonomy (NCBI): domain Eukaryota; kingdom Metazoa; phylum Platyhelminthes; class Cestoda; order Diphyllobothriidea; family Diphyllobothriidae; genus Spirometra; species Spirometra erinaceieuropaei. The sequence goes on from CACRXP010000742.1 coordinate 210,667, forward strand.
CGTGTACAATTGCGTACGCTTTCTTCGTAATCAACTATACTATGGACTGTTCTGTTGCCTTCCTCACCGAGACCGTTTTTGAGCGATCGAATACAGCCCACGTTTTGTTTCTTACATGTACCATTCCTGTGAAAAAGCATGAAGATTCCTGAATAAATCGTGCACATTTGACTAGAACCTCAAGTTTTGACTTTGAACCTACAGGTGAGAGTTGTTTGACTGAATCGCTTCCGCCTGGCGCGTCTGCGTTTTGTCTTTTCACTCTCCAGATGGACCTCAGTCTCGACGAGATAATTGTAAGGGATCGGCCTTTTCGCCGTGGACGTGGAGGTCCGGGTTCCATCAGAATGCGCGGAACACGTGGCGGTCGAATCCAAAAACGCAGCCCTGGCTTTAGTAGTGTATGTCGCTGGTTTTTTGCTCAACTTTCCGAATAAAGACCCGAAAACTTGCTGACAAATGGCAACATGACCTTTTCGAAGGCTCTGTTGGAGTGGCAGCTGGCGCCCCAGCGAAACTTCACATATCCAATTTGGACTTCGGTGTCAACGATGATGACATTCAGGTTGGTTATCGCCCGGTCTTTGTAAGTCTTTTAAGGAATTGTTCCAAGAGTTCGGTGTATTGCGCAGAGCTGCAGTCCATTACGACCGAAGTGGCCGTTCCCTCGGAACAGCCGAAGTCGTGTTTACGGTCCGTTCAAACGCTGTCAGAGCCATGGAACATTATAACGGCTTGCCGTTAGATGGCCGTCCTATGAACATTCAGCTCGTTGGAGGTGCTCCAGGTTAGTCGCCTCGCAATTCGCAGGCTTGGTTTCCAAGTTTGCTGGGGCTGCCCTATATCCATTGCAATTGCTCTTGGAGTCTTTGTACATCTATTGAAAACTGGCCTGCTTCCGGGCGTGGAGGTGCCGGAACCCCTGAATAGACCGCTGGAGCGTCGAGGCCAGACAACCAACAGTCTGCGGGACAGCCGAAAGGACTCAATCTGAGAGCTACTCCGAGGGCCATGGTTCAGATCTGGGTTGAAGGTTTGAACGTGTCCAACTTTTTTGCATTAACTAATGTAGTTTTTCATTTTGAATGGGCTTGGGCCGACATTATTGTCGACCGGTGGTCCGTCTTCTCTCAGTTAAGGTTGTGGTTCACCTCACAAAAGTTACGAGTCGTCGGACTGTACACAGGATTCGGGGCGTTTTTTTCACCGAAGTATTTAGCCCTTATATTAAATCGTGTCAGACACGTATTTTACCACGTTCCAGTCTGTAAGAGTACCTACGGCAAAGTTGCAGTCACGCGTGTTGCATACATCAAATCTGTCATTCCAATGTTAGTCTTTAGATGTTGTTGGCGGCGCTGCTGAAATCCGATTCCTGTAGTTGAATGCACCGGGAACGTGGCGGATGATAGTTATTCCCAATGACCACCCCTATTCGGGCCCACATTTTAATAGCCCCTCTCCACGCTGTCAGTTGTCATTTACGATATTGTTTCAGGTGCGCTCGGCCTAACCAAGTCGGTTACGTCGGCTGTTCCGTTCTTCAGACCGAAACATGGCAATAACAAAAGGAAGTTTGCCACCTAACGGCACCGAATACTGCCTCAGCCGGGGTACATCACCACTGCCGGCTACTGATTATCATTAATGGCTCATAGAGGCTGCTGGCGTTCCGTTGTCTTCTTTGCTTCCATTATTGGCCCGCCCTGGTAGCTTCCATCCAGCTTGCCAGCCGGCGGCTATTCCATTTGAAAGTACTTAAATTGGCTTCTTGAGTTTTTGGTGGAGCGTGCTCAGGATTAGTCGAAATTGCAGCCCGGCTCACTTGCAAATGTTCTCCCTCAAGTCCCAAGAAGTCGGACAATTTGCCGCACATTTCCTTAGTTCAGTTGTATTGGTGTTTAAATGCCGAATTCTTGGGTGAGCCTTCATTGTCTCATGTCTCTGCAACTGTTGGGTTCCGCACATCCACGCTTCCGGCTTTGCTGTGTAAGCTGTTGTTTTTAAAATTAGTGATGCCTCTTTTATACTGAGCAGACACTAACAACTCCCTTAGTATTTCACAACAGCCTAGTTTAAGTCCAACAGTCACATAATGGATGTAAATAAGTTTTCTCAGATATCTTGTGTAGCAAGACCGCGTTTTCCCACAAATAAGGAGTGACCGGAGGAAACGCCCGAGGCCGCCTTGGAACCGCTTTGAAGCGTATGAACATTGGCGCAAGCCCACGAGGAAGACTTCGAGGGGGACGTGGAGGACGAGGCCGTGGCCGGGGCCGATTTAATCGGCCTCCCGTAACCAGGGAACAATTGGACGAGGAGCTGGCTGCATACAATTCACAGGTGCACTTTTTTCTCAGGCTGATATTATTTTGGAATATTATGTCTTGGTTTCGTGCTACTTTAATCAACAATTTCGTTGCGAGGTTCCTGACGGTGAACATCGTTGTCTCCGAAGGCAGCATCAACTCAAACGCTACTTAGTTCCGCAGCATGTAGCCCCTTTCTCACATCCACAATAGTTTTCTGCCACGACAATCGGGAGTAGGCTTGACGAAGACAAACTAGCATCTTCGCGTGTGACGTGTGCTAGTTGTCCGTCCGGCCCACTTGTGAGGAGGCACCCGTAGCTTCAATTTTTCTCGTGTCTCCCCCACATGGGCGTTCTGTCACAGTTCCCACTAGTAAACGCAGTTTGGCTGTCGCCTACTCAGATCGCGCGAACCCAGCGGTGTTTGTGGAATTAACAAACGGCAAGTTGGTGTACGTACGAAAAAGGCACTTTCCAAGCCTTTTTACCACTTCCGTGTGCGCCGCGAACCCAGCTGCAAATTAACAAGATAACAATGCATCTTACTGGCAGATATAAGAATGGTTAACAGACTTCCTTAGGGAAATCTTCCCCCAGAAATCACCGACTTCTTCTGTCTTGGTTTTGGACGTGAAACTGATGGAGCACTAATATTTTCTGACCAGAATTTGCTGTTTGCCACCAATCGATCTATTCCCGCATCGTCACATGAAACCTTTTGGCCTGACATTCCAACGATATACATGCGGCTAGCTAAAGGTTTCGCAACTGGGTGTTCGATAACAACTACATGCGTGGTGCCGCAACAGGCTAGGACTGTTGTCATCCCTAACACGCCCGGCTGTTGGCCATTTGTCCACGCACTGAATGTCTTGTAAAATTATAAAAGGCGAAGTAAAACGAAGCTCTGTACACAGAAATTTGGGTTTTACTCTGCCGCCCGAATCGAAGTAACAGTCACCAGGAACTAATTGTCCTCGAGGTCCACAGTCTTTCAGGCTGCTGCGATAATTGCCAGATTTGCACGGTAACGCCGAAGGGAGTGGGTCAGCTCGTGAACTCTGCAGTTGTCAACCCAGACAGCTCACTGTAGATCTCCAAGTTAGGACTCCTTTCGCCAACTGCAGAAAATGATGACAAAGTCGGCTAAAGATAACCGCAAAAACTATTGGACTGAAGTGACGATTTCCTTGGGACAAGCTTCAGGCGTCGAGGCGCTCTAGACCACCATGTGACTGATAGGTCTCCCGCACCGAGTGACTGCAATGTCCATAGACATTTTATTGCTAACAACCTCGCCAAATTCGAGCGCTGTTAAGAACACAAAAAGCGTCCTCCGTGCTTAATAGATCGACCCGCTATAAGCCATTTCATTCTTCGGGCTATGCAGCATCGTTTTACCCACCACCCCAGGAAGAATCACAGCCACAATCATGGGGTTGCACCTAAGCTAAGCTTCCGGAGAAGTCGGCATCCCCACGGAAGCGAGTAAGTCGTGTGTCCCCACTGGCGTTCTGATCCCGAAAAGTGAACGGGAAGGCGGCGTTGAAATCGGTCCTGACGTAGCATGTTCTTTTGGAGGTCGTTTATTTTTAGTTTGCAGAAGTAAGTAGTCGAAAGGATTCCCAAGTTGAAAAAGTAAGGATGGTATCGTTGTCGAACTCGATGCAGTAGCTTGGGTTTGGAAAACCCTTCGAAGGTGCCACTAAACCCTATGCTCTACCTCGATATTTTCAAAGATTCAGATGTGCCGAGTGTCCGTTTTGTCGGTTTTGCTATACGGTTGTGAATACTGAGCTGTGCGCGTAGAAGACAAGCGGTAATTGGAAGTGTTTAACCACCGGAAAGTTATTCTGCTATGTGCGCCAGTGTCTTTAATGGAACAGTCCACATTCGCTGCAACATTACAAAAGAATGTCGGACCAGCCAAGAATGATTAAAGTGGTTTGGGCGTGTTCTGCGTCGTTCTCTGCGTTATTTTGCGTATCTGTTCAGGTCCCATCGCTGATGCTTGACTGGAGGCAAAGAAAAATCCAATTGAAGACTCGAATGAACTTAGCCCGTCTAGGTATGAAGCTAATTTTCTGGTGGGGAACGGGTAGACCGACCTCCAGACCCGTTGTTATATCCCCACACATCGATAGGTGTAGTCTGCGATATCTTTGGGTCCGGCAAGATCGGGTATAATCACAGCCATACCAAGTAAATATGCGCATATACGAACCGGACGCTATTAGAGGTCTGAGATTTTTCTTCAAAGGGCGTCGCTGTATAGGACTTGGTAAGAAGGAGCCATTGTAGTCAGTGTTCGGTGACACTGAGTTATTCCATAGGTTGGCAGCCTTTCGAGCGCCAACCCTTCGTGCATCTGGACGTTTGTAATGAAAATAGTAACTACTGGATTTATGTTAGGTCGATTTCTGTCTTGTCATCGTCTACTGATGTTGCTTTCACAGTTAGACAAAAATTGCGGTCGGGCACAGTGACTGGCCTGTCCTGAGACTTGCACTTGATACGTGCCACAATTTCGACTCCCGTCTAAGCTCAACAGCTTTGACACTTGGCATAGTCTGCCTTGGGATCTTTGTACTACATCACTTTTCGATCTCTTGTTAGTACCTGACCTGTTATGAGGTATCGCATTTTGGCCATATCGGTCCTCACATTCCGCTTTTCAGTTGTGCACACTGTGCCTGAATACGCCGCGTACTGGACGTTTTTCCTCACTAGATCCTCATTTTATGTCAGTTTCAGTGGCAGCCTTAGTTGTATCGGTGGCGCGCAAAATACTTGTAGTTTAATCATTTGCGTTTTCAAACAAGGCAAATGATATCACCTTAGCATTTTTTGTTGCTTGGCAGCCATCTCTCATACGGTTATTTTCCTTCCTTTGCAGCGATCCTGAGTGGCACTGCGTTCTGCGTTTTACGGACCCGCTACACATTTGTACTAATAAAATGTTTTACCCACCGCTCGATGTTTTACCTTTTTTGCCAAGTTACGCTCAATTCGCTTGCATCGTCCCAGTCCGGATTTCAATGTAAGATTTGCAGAGTTATCCTCCTGGTTCGATTCCAAGGTCGCTAGTGTAATTTAATTTTTTTCCGCTGTACAGGGGTCGGGTTTCGTTTTGCCTTCTCGAGGATAAACGCGAGCGCTAAACTCCCCGTTTTGCAGATGAACTGGATGACCATTGTTTCACCTCCGATTATTGCCGTGACTTAAAACCCAATTATCTACTCCGAGTCTTATTAACCCTGGCGCTCAAGGCATTCATATTCCCAGTAGGGATAGAGAGTTGTAGATGCTAGTCTTCCCACTCACGGCTATTTTATAAATGAGGGTCTTAGAGCCGGGAAAGTTAACCGGCCTAGATTTCATTTTACGTGTGACAGTTCGACCGTCGATTTCGACGATGTCCACCGTGTGCCCCACAGCTGCAGCAGCGGTCGGAGCAGGGACGGTGACTTACGCAGGGGTTTATAGTGCCAGTAGACTTGCGTAGCATCTACCTACACTCTCTCCTCCTCC
>CACRXP010000742.1:216546-227684 GCA_902702965.1 Spirometra erinaceieuropaei
TAGCAGCGCCCGTCTTCACTGTTCTCCTCCATGTCGGACGATCGCGGGCGAGCTCTTCCCAGTTGGTCGGGTTGATGTGCAGGCGCTTCAGGGAGGACTTCAGAGTATCTTTGTAACGGCGAATTTGGCCTCCTTGACGACGGGAACCCGTCGCGACGTCTCCGTAGAAGAGTCGTTTGGGTAGTCGCTCGTCGTCCATGCGCACCAGGTGGCCGCTCCAGCGCAGCTGCATTTGTCTCAACATGGAGTAGATGCTCAGAATTCCCGTCCGTTCCAGCACTTTGGTGTCGGGGATGCGGTCCTGCCAGTTCAGCCTCAGGATGCGGCGGAGACAGCTGAGGTGGAAGTGGTTTAGTCGACGTGCCTGCCTCGTGTACACCGTCCAGGTCTCCGCTCCGTACAGTAGCGTCGGCAGGATGACGGCATTGTACATCTTCAGCTTTGTGCTCAGTTGGAGACCATGACGATTCTAAACCGTGCTTCGGAGGCGACCGAAGGCTTGACTGGCTTTCGAGATCCTGTTGGCGACTTCGTCGTCGATCTTGGTGTTGCGGGAGAGCGTGCTGCCCAGGTACGGGAAGTTCTCTACCACTTGCAGTTGAGTCCCATTCACGTTGATTTGCGGCGCGTTGGGGGCTGTGGCTGAGCTGGGAGGCGGCTGATGCATCACCACCGTCTTCTGCGTGTTGATAACCAGCCCAAAGTTCTCGCAGGCGGCGGAGAATAGGTCCATGCTCCGTTGCATCTCCTCTTTCGAGGTGGTGTTCAGGGCGCAGTCGTCGGCGAAGAGAAGTTCGTGCACGGTGGCTGTGGATACACGCGATTGGATGTTCATGCGCCGGCGATTCAGGAGATGACCGTCCGTTCTATAGGCGATGCGGATTCCAGGGCGTTCGTCGCGGTAGGCGTCCATCAGCATGGCAGAGAACATGAGACTGAAGAGGGTAGGCGCCAGCACACAGCCCTGCTTCACTCCGTTGATCACTGCGAATGCCTCTGAGAGAGCTCCGTTGTCCGTGACTCGCGCCATCATACCGTCGTGCAGCTGACGCACCATCTGAGTGAATTGCGCCGGACAGCCAAATTTCTGCATAATCTTCCACAGTCCTTCACGATTCACCGTGTCGAAGGCTTTGGTCAGGTCCACGAAGGTAGAGTACAGGTGGGTCCGCATCTCCTGACACTTCTCCTGAAGTTGGCGGGCTGCGAAGATCATATCCGTGGTCCCACGATGACGACGGAAGCCGCATTGGCTTTCCGGCAGAAGGCCCTGTTCCAGATGGTTGTTGAGGCGGTTGAGCAGGATGCGAGCGAAGATCTTCCCGGCGATGTTCAGTAGGGAGATGCCGCGGTGGTTGTCGCAGACTTGGCGATTCCCTATGCGCTTGTATAGGTGCACGATAGTTGCGTCCTTGAAATCTTGCGGGACTTCACCTTGACGCCACATCTCCTGGAAGAGCGCAGTCAGGTGATCCATCAGTAGGGGACCTCCGTGCTTGTAGACCTCAGCAGGGATTGCGTCCGATCCGGGTGCTTTCCCGCTGGAGAGCTGCTGCACGGCCCTAATCGTTTCCTGGAGAGATGGCGGGAGGTCGAGGTCCGCGTTGGTCGCCACTTGCGGCAAGCGGGCGATGGCGGCTTCGGAGATGACGGAAGGGCGGTTGAGGACGCCTCGGAAGTGCTCGGCCCATCGCTGCAGGATTTGCGTCTTCTCAGTCAGGAGAGTGCTGCCGTCGGCGCTGAGGAGAGGAGCAGTGCCCTTCGTCGGCGGACCGTAGACAGCTTTGATCGCGGAGAAGAAGTTCTTCCATTCGTTGCGGTCAGCGTAGCCTTGGATCTCTTCAGCTTTGCGAGCAGTCCAGGCGTCCTGCATCTCGCGCATTCGTTGCTGAAGTTGGCGGCGACTGCGGTAGAAGGCAGCTTTGGTGGTATCAGTGGGGTGATCTACGTAGGCTTTGTGTGGGCGGTTCTTCTCGGCAAGCAGATTTCTGATGGCAGCGTCGTTGTCGTCGAACCAGTCCTGGTGTTGGCGGGGAGCGCGACCGAGGACGGCGAGCGCCGTCGACTGGACTGTGTCACGCAGTTGACACCAGCGGTTCTCCACGGAGGCGTTCTCGGCAGCGGCGGCGGCAGCGATAGGAAGGTTGTCTAGCCGTTGAGCTAGCTCATTGTTGAAATGAAGAAGGTGAGCGGGCAAAGACAACAAGGCAACATTCAGATTACCTGGAGGTCGCTTACCTTCTGGTCTCCTGCGAGGCTGTAGGCGAATACGCATCTTCGAGATGACGAGGCGATGGTCGGTCCACCCGTCAGCACCCACGATCGCCTTCGTCACCAGCACGTCCCGCTGATCTCGCCTCCGGACGAGGACATAGTCCAGCAGGTGCCACTGACGCGACCGAGGATGCCTCCAGGTGGCCTTCTCTCGCTCCGGCAGACAGAAGAACGTGTTCGTCAGCATGAGGCGGTGTTCTGCGCAGGTGCGGAGGAGAAGCAGGTCGTTGTCGTTTGAGCCGCGGAGACCGTGGGGACCCAGCACTCCCCTCCAGGCAGTATGGTCTGTGCCGACGCGGGCGTTGAAGTCACCAAGGACAATCAACTTGTCCGCCTTCGACACAGTCGCCAAGAGGGCGTGCAGATCCTCGTAGAATTTGTCTCTGACGGCGTCGGGGTTGGTCATCGTCGGAGCGTAGGCGCTGATGATGGTGGCGAATTTGCCTCCCCAGTGAGGCAGGCGGAGGCTCATCAGGCGATCGTTGATGCCCTGTGGCAAACAGGGCAGTCGTCCCACGATGTCGGTCCGGATGGCGAAGGCGACGCCCGCGTCTCGTCGCTCTGCCCTGGGTCGGCCACTCCAGAAGAAGGTGTAACCGGCACCCACCTCCTCCATTTGGCCTTGTTCGGAGAATCGGGTCTCGCTGAGTGCGGCGATGTCCACCTTGTAGCGCGCCAGTTCTCGCGCCACTAGCGCCGTCCTCCGTTCCGGTCGGTTGCTCCTCGATTGTCTAAAAGGGAACGAACATTCCAGGCTGCCAGAGTGAGCGGGCTCACCCTGTCAGTCTGGGGAAAACGAGTGGGGCGATGGGAAGGAGGTGGAGAAGAAGATGACGAAGGAGAAGAATAGGCAGAAGAATAGACGGAGGTAGAGGTAGAAGAGGTAGGATGAGGAGAATGAGTATGGTTGTTGTTGTTGTTTCGACTTTGATTGTTTCGACCGTGAGTTTTGCGTCTGCGACCACGGTGCGCCAGCAGACGACGTGGTTCCCCAGCAATTTTTGGGCCAGCTTTTCCAGGCCCCCCCGAAGGAAGCAGTGCCCTGACCCCTGAATAGGGGCTGCTTGATGTGCCGGCGCGGCCGAACTCCACTGTGGGCCACGAGTTTTTTTGGCAGTGGAAGAACGACTCGAATTTGCCAATGGCTTACGGCATTGCCGCAAGCCTGCGGTCTCCTACGGTGCACCAGATGGGCGCGTGTCGACGGTGCCAATTCGGAGATCCATCCCACCGGCTGATCAACGGCGTAGCAGGCGGAGCCTCGTCTAGGCGATGCCGATGCGACGTTCCACCACCAACCGGCTGACCAGCGGTGTGTCAGACAGAGCCTCGTCACGACGGCGCCGACGCGGTGTTCCATCCGACCAACCGTCCACGGAGTCCGCAGTCACCTGTGCACGCGGCACAACGCGCACAGGGAGTAACCGCCCTCACCTGGTTTAGCCCGCCGGTCGAGACGGTTGCCCGGGGTGTGGCCGCTGAGCAGAGCCCTGCTACGTGGAGCCACAGGTGAGAGTTGAGTGCCAGCAAGTGGACGCTAGGCGTAGTCTCACCTGCCAGCAAGTGAGCGACCACTACGACCTTCACGTGAACCCACCGCTGACACCCCTACACCCCATTTTACGTGTAAGCTGATAGACGCGGTATCAAATTCTGCATGTTTTTAGACGCTACGTTTGTTTTCCCGACTGTTTCGGTGCGTCACCATCAGTGGGCTGGGAGGGTCCAAGCAGCCTTTGAAGTTTTTGCAAGTCTTAAGACTGTCAAGAGCAAAAATTCCTGCACGCACCACCTTTGGCCACATTCCTGTTTGGTCAAATGTACTTTTTGACGCCCAGTTTTTGACGTTCGGGCGATTGCGACCTACCGGTGGACAAGGCACAACGGGTATAGAATAACCTGAACCGGCTGTTCGGAGAGTTAACAGCGGACAATAAAGTGGAGCTGCTGGGTAGTCTTCGTTACGTCTTGACATCGGCTTGTGACGACAGCCCTAACTTATTCTATCGGCTTCATGCTGCGGTCCAGCCTCGTCGGGTATGGCTGCCTTAGTTCGGAAGCCGTGCGTCATAATCTCGCGTAGTTCGGCCAGTTGGCGCACGATTAGTAGTGTGTGTGCTTATTACCACCATGGAGACTTGGCACACAGAAACATGTATGGCATAACGAGCGGTTACTATAATAGCCCAGCATCTGATATGTGTCGGTTGCCCTTCTGTTTGCTACTGTCTCCGGGCTCCGGTTGGAATGGCTATTTCTGGCCGTTGCTGGCCGGTCATACCCAAATCTCCAAGTGTGAAACACCCGGGGATCGACTCCGTGACCTGCCGGTTACAAGTCCAACGCCTCTGATCGCCGAGTCAGCGGTTCGTTGTCCTGTCGGTTGCGAGCGGATAGGGGGCGCTCTCCGGTCGCGTCCGTTATTCCTTGGGGCCCAATCTCGAACCGTTGCAGCAGCCGCACTGCGACGCGTAATGTAGGTAGAACAGCATTGTCGACAAAGATAAAGGAGACTAGAATGACCACTTGTGGCTTGCTAGCAGTAATCTGCCAGTCACACCCAACCTGAGGCTCAGACTGACGTTCTGTCGGAAGTTCAACGCTCGAGTCAAATATGTTCTTCGAGAAAAGAGCAAAGCCTTATTCGGTGAATTTTTGAAAGCGGTTCCTTAGGTCGACGTCAGGCATAGTACAAACGCAGCACAAGAGCATTTAACATTTATACTCGCCGAATATAATCAGTACCTGTTTTGCGTTTGCGTCGGTAAGCGGCCGCCGTATGCATCATCCTGTGGTGAGTGGCTCTTGTTTCCCATTTCTCCCTGAGGTTGTTTTACACCGCATCCAAGTCCGTTCGTCGGTTGGTGTGTGGCTCATCTGAGTGCATGGCCTCGAGGGGATCTCGGATTTTTTTCGAAGGGCAGGCGTCGACAATGCAAGTGTTTGTGCTTTGTATCTAGGATATGCATAGCCACATGGACCAGGAGGTCTTGCATCTTTACTGCCAGTTGATATTCATGAATGCGTGGAAGGTGAATTTCCCACCTTGGCCACGATAAACTGCATCGTGGGCATCGCGTTGAATCTTGTAGACAAAATCCTTCTTACTTACATAGCCAACCGAAAGATATTGGTGCACGTTTTATGAGTTTTGGATTAAATCGTCGTCTGCACACCGACTGGCCATCGGACGTGATGGCTTTAATAATCATCCAGAGGGAGGTCTGCTTACTTTTACTACGCATCGGAAGTTGAATGGTAATAATTTGACCAACATCAAAGCAGGAAGCCAGAGCACCGCGATGAAGGGGCTGAATCATTATTAGGTGAGAAAATCATGTACAGACTCTTGTTATACGGGAAGGATGCCGGTATAAGACTATCAGTAGGGCAGATGGACGCGAAAATGAACGGAATACGCAGAAGACAGTGGAGGGATGCGCACCTCCGCATATGTATGTTTACTTACTCCAACCAGGTGCCGGAATATAGAGCGCAATTGAAGAGGTGCGGATTAGAAGAGCGTAGACGGACGAAAATGGGTAATCCAGGGTCAGCGGTTAAAGAAGGCCGGGTCTGGTAAGACGGTATGTGACATAAAATCTTAAACCTGGCCCTAGGCCCTAACCCAGCGTTAACATTAGGTGTAGTCACTTTCGTAAGCTTGGTCACAAATGTTGCCTAAATTGACATGCTCATGTAGATGAACTAAGTAGGGAGGATGCATTAGTTTAACTAGAAGCTGTTTGTTTAATCGTCCGGTACTATTTTCGGTGTTTATCTGTATTGCAATGCCGACTAACTGCTATTCCATTAAGTGAGCCTTTGGAATGGAGAATAGGCCCGAATTTTAGGGGTTCAGTCAACTGAGAGACCTCTCCCAGTGATGACTTATTTTTTGCAATGCTTTCTCCTCTGTGATCCATTCAAGGGTCTATGATATTGCTTTGTGAGCCAATTACATGCCGTAGCACCCTGGCTTTTTGGAATCCGTGACCGGTTCGTACGGCTCTGGAGGGCAGAATCGCGTCGTACGGAGAGAGATCTCGGTCCTTCAGTCCGGAGGGCGGTTATAAAACCGTCCTCTTTTCCATTCATTTCTGATGGACAAAGCGTGCGTGCGTAGATATAACCATGCAGCCGATGAAATGCATTGCTATATCTCCCGCAGTCAATCATAGCCGGGCCCATAATAGGTCTTTATTGGGTGCTACACAGCGTCTACCCAAGACAGACTCACCATAAAACGACTTATACTTTTCCTCGGGATATCTTGGGTCCGCGTCTTCATAACTGACAGAAACAGCTTGTTCCACCTTCGCAGAAGAATAGTAAGAGGTCCTTGTTATCATCAGCAACCACTAGCGATCTGCTATTTGGCCGTCGTAAATCGTCTTCCTCTGTGAATCGCTAACCGAGCACCCACCCACTCTTCTCCACTAGCCTATTCCTGTCGTCTGCGGCTTGTTTCATAGTGGGTCTAGCTCAGAAGACTAATTGTTCGAGCCTTAGCTGCAGAAGCCCAGCCGTTGAGCAGAAAGTCACGTCCGTGTTCAGTAAGTCACAATTGGCACTTATTTCTCTGATCCAGAAATGTCGACATTGACGCTTTTGGACTTTGAAGTTCTACTTTCCTTTTTAAAACCAGAGACGGGTATTTCATTAGTTAAGTTGACTGCCTGTCCGCGTGAATTTATCTGTACAACGTTTTCCCTCCCGAAAACCGACGCTGATTGAATAAAATGCATATATATGGTCTATTGTTTATAATTAAGTAGGGGGTGTTTATAACTATGCGTTTTTATTGAACCGGTTTCCAACTGTGGGCGAAGGTACGACTTGCCGGTTACATGCAGTCCGAGTATGAGTGAATAAAGAAAATGGCAATCGTTTTCGTGAAGTAGCATGACATTCCACCTGGAAGTTTGGTCTCAATGAAAGTGTTCCAGAGTCCCGAGATTTGAGTCGCGTAATGACACTTCCGGGATGAAATTTCCTACATCAGTTCTTATTTTCCCAAACAAACTCTTGTTGGGGGAGCAGCTTAGCCCAGTGTTGAATTACGAATCCAGCTGTGGCACGGCTGACATACCGGCTTAGTTCTTATTGTGGTGGTGGCGGCTGTGCTGACGCGAATCTTGGTTATCTTAGCCGTTACTCCGCCGAGGTGAGGCGCGATTGCAAAGCGACCCAACATACAGCCGCAAGGAAGCCTTACGAGGTGCTTGCGGCTGACTGCCCCCAGTCTTCGCAGATAATTTTCTTCTAGGGTCCTCGAGTGGCTAAATTTGGACAGTACCGAGGACCTGAAATATTTCTAGTTCCATGCCCTCAGACTGCAGGTTTAAAATGTCGACGGCATCACAAGGAGACACTGGCAACACTAGTGTTTCTAGAAGGTTTTTCCTTTTAAACTGACTAGCATCTTATGTAGGTGATGCCTCAGCAAGTTACCCACTGACTGTAAAAGGGCCCATTCCACCGGGCTCGTGAAAACCTTACACTGAAATTTAAGGACCGCCTACGTGAGATTTGCATGTTATGGTATACGAACCTGCGCCGACCATAAGAACGACGCTGAAGTCGGTTTTGTGCCAGGCATAGACGGGCTGTCCAACTCTGTCAAGCTCAATTTCACCACCAGGTGGCCAACAGGTTTGAAGGAGAGAGTGAGGTCTTCAGGGGTAAATCCGTTACATAGCAAATCGACCCATTCCTCAATAATAGTGAAACTGTCGCGATTGTATTTATCACGACGCATTAAAAATCGCGGCTAGGAAGACTGGTAACTTAGAGAGTAACTCCGTCCGCGTGATAAGTACTGTTTGTGTATGCGAGGTGATAGGCTGGCCGACCGAGGATTTTACCCTGCGACCTCATCGTAACGTGGCCTCACTATGCGAGACCCCAACGGCTCATCACCAAAAACACAATTTAATCAATGGTAGGGGGCGCTCACCGGTCGTTCATACGGAACTCACTCGTTCCGTTGTGCCTTACGGGCTCTCTCTCGAGCCCAACCAGCAGCCGCACAGCGGCGCATGATATAGGAGTATGTTATTACCGACAAAGACAAGGGAGACTGGAATGACCATTTCGGGTTTATTAACCGTCGTCAGCCAGTCATACCCAACCCCGAAGTGTGGAACACCCGAGGCTCGAAATCACGACCTGTTAGTTTAGAAGTCCACGCCTCTAACCGTTGGTCCACGAGGCCGTTGACCTGTCGGGGTTGGGTATGAATTACTGACGACGGCTAATAAGCCAGAAATGGCCATTCCAGTCTCCCTTGTCTTTGTCGGTAATAATATACATTAAAAGCTAGAAGCCCCTTGCTGGACCATGCAGCCAACTTATCAACATCTTACAGTAGTTTCTGCGAATCATCAACACAGCCGCTTGTTTCCCGGATCATCATATCATCAGCAAACATGATGGCATCGCATTCAAGATCTGCAGTACAGTCGTTTATATAAACGAGGAAGAGGAAAGGACCTAAGACGGAACCCTGTAGAACGCTGCTTTCTACTGATACGCATTAGGAATCAGTGCTAGCAACGATTACTGTTTGAAGCCTGCATGACAGGGAACTTTTGATCTACTTAAAAATGTCGCCGTGTATTCCACATTCCCTAATCTTCTGCAGCAGTCGTCCATGAGTAAAGCTATCAACTGTCTTTTTGAAGTCGATGAAGATGAAATCGACTGGACGGCACTGGTCCGTGTGTTTTGTGCATCTTTCTTGCAAGTAAAGATTACTCGTAAAAGATGAGTAACCACAACGAAATCCGTGCTAAGCGACACATAGCAGGCTCCTCTGCTCCAGATATGTCATTAAGTGTCCCTTAAAAATTCCTTCAATGACCTTGCACAATATGCAGATTAAACTAGTAGGACGGTAGTTTTCGGGCTCTAGCCTGAATCCTCCTATGTGAGCGGCTGAAACGAAGGCATTTTTCTATTCCTTTGCCAGTTCACCTCCTTCCAAGGACTTTTGAAATGTCTTGGACATCGGCTTGCACTATACGTCAGCCAATTCTCGAAGGACAGGTTGATGAATTCTAGCTGGACTAGGCGATTTGGCAGGCTTCAATCGGCGTAGTTCCGTCCTTATCTACGTGGGTGAGGAGTAAAGATTGTCGTATAGCGCAAAAGGCGAAGGATTTTGCTGTTGGTCTGGGTAAGGGATCGGAGAGAAATTTGTCTCATGAGCGAATATTGACAGAAAGAAATGGGAAAAAACTGATGCTTTCATGTGCTCGTTCGTCTCAATTACTCCGTTTTGGGATCTCAGCGCCGGAATCGGTTACCGATTTCTTTTGCTACTACGTATGTAACCGTAGAGAATTTTAGGATGTTGCAAAGAGTTTTGCAATATGCGTAGCTCATTCTTCCTTCGAAGTCTATTAGCCTCATTTACGCACGCTCCGCGGTCGCTTATATTCCTTTAGGTGTTTAGAGCTGTCTGTTAGTCGATAACGTCTCCACACCTTATTTGTATTTTTAAACGTGATTTTTAGATCTCGATTTATCCGCGGCGGACGGTTGCTTGTTTTCTTTCGTATGAGTGGACAGTTTAGACTGGTGATTCTTTTGACCAGTGAGCTGAACGTGCTCCAGTAGTCGTTAGCTGTTTCCTGCAATGTGGTCGTACACGGCATTGCCAAGACTGGTCACTAGTACCAATTGGCGGGAGATCTTGTACATCCAGCACGCTCTCCTCACCTCGACTAGACGGATGTTGGGATCGCGCATACACGAACATAAGCTGGCTGTGCAACGAGGCGACACATTATATATAGTGTATTTTAGGCTAATAGGCAATGCCCTTAATGACCCTATTGAAAACGGTACATACCATGTAAATGTTAAATGCACATCTTACTAGAATGTTGTCAGTAACATATTTGTTTACGAAAACATTTTACAGGGCGAGGCTTCGAAAGGCGTGGCAGGCGGTCTTTTCAATGCACATATGAAATTTTAAGTGTAATTATATACAATCAGCATAAAGTGCAGCCATTTACGTATTTTTAGAGGAAAAATTTAAGTAAACGTCCGGGATGTATTACAAAGGAATGAAATCACGAAATTAAATTTATGGCTGGCCGCAGATGGTCCTGCAGTGGGTTGTCGGAAGCTCTAATCCAACAGAGTGGTTGCAGCTTGGAATGCTTTGCCTGAGAACGTTGTTATATCTGGATCCATAGAAATGCTTAAAAGGAAGCTGGATCAACATTTCAGTGCGCTCCAGAATGCTACCTGACTGCTACTGTCCTGATAGCCCTCGTTAAAATTTAATGCCATCATGCTACTACCAATATTTAAGTGACGTTTGCCAGTGTAATTTAGTATTTTTGAACCACGGGGAGCACACCTGCTTGCATTCGCCAAGAGGCTTGCACACTACAAATCTTACTACTTTTCCTGTAGCTTGGGTGTGCTTCAAATATGTACTGTATTAATCACCAAACCAAGTCCATATGCCGTCAAATACTGTGTTCATCTGTACAGTTTTTGATATGCCCCTTGTATTTCTCCCTTGCTGCTCCCTTCCCACTTTTCCCATACACTTCCTCTGCGTGTTACAAATAGGGATTTCCAAGGTAGACACCTGCTTTCCCTCAAATAAACTGAACTGAACCGAATCCTCCCCTCAACATGCTACTGAACTGTTGTCAGTGGTGCAGTTGTGATTATGTTTTGCGGCGGCACGCTTGACAGCCTTACATGCTGACTTAAAGTTCTCGGGCAAAATGCCCTAATTTATGACTTAACCAGGTAAATGAAGCGTCTAAGCCACAACCGAGGGAGGAGAAGGAGGAGGGGGAGGGGAAGGAGGAGGAAGATGAGGAGGAGGAGGA
>CACRXP010000742.1:256463-274710 GCA_902702965.1 Spirometra erinaceieuropaei
AATACACTACATTGTCCACTATAATTTTGACCTCGGCAGGCGGTGGTTTTCTTTCACTATCTCAAATCCCTCAGCTCGTCGGACAAATTGAAACCTCTGTTCACGTTTGCAGTTGTTGCTGTCGCTGGTGTGGTATTTTTAGTCGTCTGCGGACTAACTAACACTGGAATTAGGGTTAGGGGTTAGCGCAACTGTTTCTCAACCACTGAAAGTACAATCACGCTCTTCCAATAGCTTTTCTTTTGCATACAACTACTTGGCCTCATCACCTGTGCGTTCCCCGACTCCACCTGTCAAAACCCCTATTAACACTTGTCCCGTATAAGAGGTGACTGGGGTTTGTTTACTTCAGGTGGGGCTACATAACCACATCCGAACAATTACGTGCAACATCAACCATCAATGTGTATGACCTGGAGTTAATTAGTCAAAAAGAGCGCCTAAACTTCCTAGAACCATGGCCGGAATAAGCTGAAGTATGTCCGCGGAAAATAATCTGTCAAATTGAAGATTAGCTGTACTAAAGTCGCTTTATCAGGCAAAATGACCCATTGCTTCCAACGGGTGGGGGTCTAGCTGAACTTCTGTTGTTTACAAAGGTACGTTTTGCCGATGACCAGGTAATCCCTCAGCAGACACTCTTTGTGCGATTTAAAGGCGCCCTGTCTACTGTGATCATCGGGAAACTAGAGTTTGGATGATTCAGACTGTAATATACTCGCCTGAATAACCGAGAGTTATTGCCGGCAACGACAGAGGCGGTCGGGGGCGTCATTTCGATAATTCCATTCGACTTATTCCCTCCCGAAATCCAACCATGTCGGCGGAAACTGCCAGTACGTGACTTTATGTACTCCGTATCGCGGCCGGCAGAATGGGAGCCTTTGCTTCACAGGGTAGATCGTTAAGTTAAATGACGGGACAACCAAGTTTTAGACCCAAAAAATTCCCGACCAAGAATTAGCACTGATGACTGCAGGAAATGCAGAAATGGCCATGCCCACCTGAGCTATTTCTCGATTACTGCCAGCTGATCCCTGTACAACCACCTGAGACAACTCTAGACAGTAATCCCAGCTTATATGAGTCAACCTCCATACTCCGATCTGCAATTAGATCTGACCAACGAACGTCACCCACAGACGATACCAGTTTCCGACCGACTGGAAGTCTGTTTCACTCGTTTCCTTGTCAAATCAACTTGTACGATATCTGCGGCACGCCAGTGACGAATACGTTCTTGACTTGTGTGTTCTAGTCAGCTTATGCGCTAATTCCTCTTATAAATATATCGGTAGTGAAAAACCGTAAGCCCGCGCATATCTTCGCCTTATTTTTATCACATTTTTGATGCCTGCAAATGCAATGACTGTTTTCAAAAGAGCATGCTGCGTAGGTGGACCTCGTATGACTTCAAGGGCCCAAGTTTTTCAATACCTGCCCTTACTGTCTGCTGTCTGGCGCCCTTAAGCGACGTGGTGATGTTTTTAGCTAGTTACGACTTATTTGCACCTCTAGCCCAAAGTGTCAATCTTCTCAAAGTGCATTCGCATATACATCCTTTCGAGCATACCCTTCAAACAGACTGTTTTTGTGAACTCCGGGTGCATCGTCAGCTTTTTATGCCACTGCAAGTGAGCACCGATTGTTGGATGCACCATCCTGCCATCTACCTCTTAACTAACAGTCTAAAGAAGTACCGAGAGAAGCGAAGAGGCGAGCTGCGGGAAGTAGTCGGGGTCGCTGGGATAGGAGCTTTACTCACCCGACACCTTAAATTCACGCTGGAGTGCATCATCAGAGACAGAGTCAGGTAAGGGTAGTGTGTTGCCGAACCCACAGCAGCAGCAGCAGCAGCAGCAGCAGCAGCAGCAGCAGCAGCAGCAGCAGCAGCAGCAGCAGCAGCAGCAGCAGCAGCAGCAGCAGCAGCAGCAGCAGCAGCAGCAGCAGCAGCAGCAGGGACGACACCCAAATCCCTAGTCGCGGCTCATTCGACGAAACCGCGCCCCACATTTGTGCAATACATTGCCCTTATCTGATTCTGTCTGTGTGTTGAGGGCTTCGAGTGTCAGTCCAAGACTTCGGGTGACTGAAGCTCTTGTTCCAGTTATCATACCTCCGTCTTCCCAGTCTACTGATGGCCTGAAGCTGGACTGCCTTCCACTTGAGGTGTTCCCGTATAGGTCCTCCTACCCCATCAGAAGCCCTCACGGAGGCTGTCATAAGTGGGCCTTTGACTGGAGAACTTGAGACCATTATTTATTTTGCGGAGGATGGCCAATGAGATTACTTCAGCTGTGGGGGTGGAGGGCAATTTCGGCCAATCAAATCAACGCCTCCCCTGTTTGCGCGCGCACCGTCGTTCCTTTTCTGACAGTATCGACAGTAGACTATCTTCACTGCAGGAGCCTGGAATGTGTCCAACTTTGTCAGCCCTGCATGCGGGTACATCCATGATGAGTCACTGTCAGAACATGCTACCGTCGACTCGATAAATTTTATGGTACGCCGCCCGTCTTAACGTGACACTTTGACCGTCGCATGCGACGTTCCCATCGTTTGTCCCACGGCATGATGGGCGTGGGATGGTGGCTTGCGCATGCACCAGTCAATGGCCACACTCTCTTCCCCCTCACCTACTAACCTCTGATGGCACGACAAGGTCATAAGGACCGGACGCGGGCCAACAAAGCTCAGTAGCCCGTTTACGCGTGCCACACACGACCTGCTACCCACGCAGTTTACCGGGTCTACGCAGAAAGGGGGCCCGGATCTCGCGTTCTTGAGAGTGTCATAGAGGTCCTGCTGAGATGGAGCCATTGAGTTTGACTTCTAGTACTCAGGCCAGTCATCCTACAGGTACACAGTACTTACTATGAGGGCAGAGTTATCCAATCAACTCAAAGCTTTCCAGGCCGCGGCTTCTAGCATATCGGAATAATTCCAAGGCAGGTCTGGTTTACGCGTGCTACACACGACCTGGTCCCTCTACCAGCCCTAGAGCAGGAGAGTGACGGCAGAGAGTTCAGCCAGCATTAGTATGGGCAGAGGGACTGGACTGGCTATTTTTGACCTTTTTGCACTCATCAGCTAGACATAATTCAACCCTAGACGAAGGAGATTCGACTTATAAGGCGCTACCTAGGCAGATGTTTCCGGGAGACAACGCATGATCCCCTCCCCTCCCAGCGTATGGAACTCGAGAAGTCAAAAGATTGGCAACGAAATCAGCTGCGCCTGAAAAAAACCTGGCCTTTTTTAGGATCCCCGATACTACAAGTGATCCCGAGCTAAGTTCCAGGAGGTTAGGACTAGTGTTAGGGTTAGATACAGTAAGTCGGCTAACTCATAAAATGTCAGCTGAAATTCCGAAATGCGTTTTCATTTCGAAAAGGTTAATTAAGTAGTGTTGTAAAACTAATCGGCCTGCGGTATGATTCTGTAACAATTCAGTTCCCTCAGGATGCCGGCTTTCAAACGAACTTCCTGCTGGCCGCATGCAGAAAGTATACTATGTAAGAAATGATTACTTAAGTAGCATGCATTTTTCTCGTTGATTATCGTTGCCCCTAAAAGTCAAATTATATTTCATGGAAAACATGAATAAAAGCATTCATCCTTCCGCCCATTCGGTAGAACATTACGTCTTCTTTCAATTTTATACTCGAAGGAGGGACATAATTCTGTTTTAAAAAAGTTTCCAAATGAGACTTTTAAATACCATGAAATGGTCGTTCCTAAAACTTCATATCTCTGCATTTACCAATATGGCTTGTAAAGTCAACAATATGGATCAAATCCAATGCTAAATTTTATGAATCCCATATGATCTCTCCCCAGTACCGTGGAGAAATGTGTGGTTTTCCGTACGCGGAAAATTCATGGCTTGTAGTTTGGAAACCCTGAATGCAAGTGTAACGGCAGGTCGGGCTCAAAATTATTCGGGAATTAGAAAAGTTTTTAGAAATCGAATAATACCCTTCCGTCGAGTATAAAATTAGACGAAGCCGTAAATTTCTACCGAATGAGCGGAAGAATGAATATTTTGCAGAGTATAGTTTTTGCATGCAGCTGGAAATAAGTTCGTTCGAAAGCCGGCATTCTGAGAGAATTGAGGTAAATGCTGCAAGAGGACTGGTTTTACAACCCTACTTAATTAATCTTTTCGAAACGAAAACGCATTTCGGAATTTTGGTTGACATTTCACGAGTTAGCCAACCTACTGTATGTTAAAGTTAGGATATGGAATTTAACTCCAGGTCACCGGAAAGTGGAAATAGGAGTAGGCTTCGAGGTAGGACATGGGGCCAGGAGCGTCCCTGTTCTGTAGTATAGGTGTCCATGTGGCATGTTCCAGGGATATCAGGGATATGGATAGGGTTAAGGTTTAATTTGAGTGTACAGGTTAGGGTTAGAACACGGAAATAGGTACTTTTCTTGGAATTAATGCAAAGCTGCTTGTAGAACGGGGTGAATTCCTAGTCCCCTGTTTTACGGGCGGCCAAACTATGCAGCATGTGGGATCTTGCAAAAAATCCCGAGTTACTCAAAAAATACTCCCAATGCACAAACCAGACATAAGGAAATTAATGATCTTGGGTAAAGAGAAGACACGAGAGTGTGTGCAAAATCATATTAAGTCCTCAAAAGGCATTACTTTTTATAGAACAGGCATGCAGTGAATTCGACAATTTTAACCAGATTCTCAGAAGTAAGCTCAGGCAAACAGTTGAGCAAATGAAAACAGCAAGTGTACAATAAAGTTTACAAAAACCACTTTTGACCACCTTTGGTTCCCTCTCTGTCAGAAATATTTCAAAAATGCAGTATGACAAGCTGTCGACAGCCGAGGGCTGAGTCAAGTGATTTTTCAAAATGAAGCGCAAACTTGTTCTAGCAAAAGTTCACCTTTTCGCATTGGCCGAGATGCGGTTGATCAGATCGATTATCATCATCAGTGCTATTTACCTTCCTTACTGGCGAGGGTGTAGGAACAAAAGTTACCCTTACATCGCACGCTTAACGGCTAGCGATTGACTTTAAAATTGGGTCGCGGAAATAATAGCCTTCGCCTATGAGCATGCCCGTTTCTGTGGAGGTAGGTGATTTTTTTCTGGCGAAATATTTTTTTACATGTGGACGCTGACGGCTGTTCAGTCCGGACGGTGCCCTTGAGCTGCCATTGATTACTCTGCTCTCACCCCTCTCTCTCCCTCTCCCTCCATGTTCTCAATCGTTGCAGAAAAGAAGACAGTTATGGTGTTTTGCTCTTATCAGAACTACTAGCCAGAGTTTGAGGGCACTTGCCTAAGTCGTGTGTTTTTTGGGAACCACCTTTTTTCGCCCGACGATGGTTTTATAGGTCGAACGAAAAATGAAACTTCAATGCCAAGGGAAGTGAAACAGCACAACAAACACCTGTCAGGCATATACACTCATACAAGTAAAAACACTCTTTCAAAAGTGTTACCTTAAAAAACGCCTTTGCCACGTTAGTTTACAGGTGAGGACCGATGTGAACCGTCCTTTTCCGAACTAAGGTCAGAGAAAAACTTGTATATTTTTTTTCTTTTCCATGCGCCTGCCTGACTGGAAGTGAGCATCAAACTAAAAAGTTGCTGTCATGTTTACTTCGAAACCTTTTTCTGCAAATCCACTGAGATGTGCCCGTGTCTATCAGTCAAGAAAAGAAAAAAATCAGGATTCACAGTCCCGGCACTTTCAGTGTCTGGAGACTAATTTAACCGTACGTCCGTCGAGAATTTTAGACGGTGGATTCTGCAAATCATGAAATAAGACCAGATTAAGGAAAAATCTCTACTGAGTTGGAGACCGATCTACCTGCACCGACCGAAACTCCTAATGAGAAATGAAAAACCGTCAGTTAAATTAAAGCGCAAAAGGTGTTTGCAAAATTAATAATGTATTGGTTAATATGACAATGTTCTTTAGGAATTTCGAAAATTCCGAAAACGCGAAAATTCGTGCCAAGTGGTTTAATTTGATTTTTCAGAAACAAATCATGCATATCTGTGCAAAAGACAGAGTAAATAAAACGGCACAAACAAAATAACCTTTTAAAATGACACTTTATTTTAAAACCAGCATAAATGTCCCCCATTAGTCAGTGTAGTGTTTAGTCTGACAGCCAGTCAATTGCTTGATATTTTTCTCATAAAGCTTAGCTCTTTAAAAAGTACTTTTCTCGAGTATTTCTCCACCCAAAGGAAAAAAACTTAAATATTGTGCCCGTGACAGATACTGACACTTTTGTATTGCAGACGATAAAACTGTCTTATCCGTTTTCAGTAAGAACATTTACGTTACCTTCGATTATTAATAGGCTCTGGTCGGTAATTAAAAATTCGTCACTGAGTAGCCATTTAAATGCTAGGATGTTGCCCATATGTTTAAAGCTGTGTCCGTTAAATTTCTAAAGAAAATAGATTACGTAGAAAGTATCTCACATAATGCTCAAAAGTTAAAATTGTTGCCTCGTGGGCGGCCTTTTAATGTTTACTTATTGACTATTTGCATGTGACTGGGACCTATAGGGGCTACAACAGAAGATTACCTGTGGACATTATAGCTGCGGTTTTGGGGCTTATAAGTGCGCAGATATACAAGTCATAATTTTTAAAGAAGGACTCCCGCTTTTCTGCAAGCATTGTGTTTGTCCATACCTTGCCTCGTCCGATCTCACTGACTGAGGGCTTTGGTGAATGACATTACTGACAAAGAAAAGGGAGAATGCAATAGCCATTTCTGGCTTATTAGCCGTTATCAACCAGCCACACCCAACCGGAGGTTTTTCAACCCCTGAGGCTCGAACCTGCGACTTGTCGGTTAAAAGCTCAGTACTCTTGATAGGGTATTCCCGTCGGTTGCAACCGGGTATGTTATTAATGATAGAAGGCTACTCACTGATCGCGTCACCAAAAACACTCGCTCCCGTTGTACCTCAGGTCTCAGTCACGGGCCCCGCCAGCAGCCCTTCAGCCGCTAGTATCATAGGTAGAATTATATCACTGACAAAGATGAGGGAGGCTGGAATGGACACTTCTGGTCTATTAGCCGTCATCAGCTAGCCACACCCGACCACTGGTTTTACAACCCCTGGGGGTCGAACCCGCGGCCCGTTGGTTAGAAATCCAATGCTCTAAGCACTTAACCAGGGCCTCGTTATTCCGTCGGCTGTGATGGGTTGGAAGCGGGGCTCGAGATTGGGCCCTAAGGCACAACGGGACGAGTTCATCTCGTAACGTGATCGGTGGGCGTCCCCTCGCCACTGCCTTGATGGGTCGTTTTCTTTTAGCCGAATGCCCTATTCTGGTGAAACACGTACAGTGAGTGACCGATCTCATGAAATGTTGGCTGAAATTCTGAAAGGCGTTTTCGATTAGGAAGAATTGCTTGGTCGCGGTTGTAATAATGATTATCTTGCGACATACTGTTAGAACATTTCGGACTCGGCAGGATGTCGGCTTTTAAATGCACTTCTTTTCAATCTCCTGTAGAATGCGTACTCGGTAAAAAATGACTACTTAATTAGCATGCATTTTCCCATCGATTTTCGATGGTCTTGCAAATACAAATATATTTTATAGAAACCATGAACAAGAATATGCTTTCTTTTAGTCGATCAATAGAGAATCACGTCTTCTTTATATTTTACACTTAAGAAAGGAGTATAATTGGGTTTTTAAAAAGTTTCTAATTATGAGACTTTTTAAGACCGCGAAATGTCCATTCACATATTATCGTACCTGGCCGTTTACCACTGCTCCTCATGAAATGTACAACATGGTCCGCATCCATTACAAAAT
The DNA here is from genome assembly GCA_902702965.1 of Spirometra erinaceieuropaei. Taxonomy (NCBI): domain Eukaryota; kingdom Metazoa; phylum Platyhelminthes; class Cestoda; order Diphyllobothriidea; family Diphyllobothriidae; genus Spirometra; species Spirometra erinaceieuropaei. The sequence continues at coordinate 264,290 of CACRXP010000742.1, forward strand.
TTTTTGGACTCTCTATGATATCTTTTTAATGGCATAGAAAAATATGTGACTGAAATCACTAAGCGCTAATGCTACGAATGATCAGGCTCCAAATTATTCGGCAACTAGAAAACTTTTTTGAAACCTAATTATACTCCTTTCTTAAGTGTAAAATATAAAGAAGACGTGATTCTCTATTGATCGACTAAAAGAAAGCATATTCTTGTTCATGGTTTCTATAAAATATATTTGTATTTGCAAGACCATCGAAAATCGATGGGAAAAATGCATGCTAATTAAGTAGTCATTTTTTACCGAGTACGCATTCTACAGGAGATTGAAAAGAAGTGCATTTAAAAGCCGACATCCTGCCGAGTCCGAAATGTTCTAACAGTATGTCGCAAGATAATCATTATTACAACCGCGACCAAGCAATTCTTACCAATCGAAAACGCCTTTCAGAATTTCAGCCAACATTTCATGAGATCGGTCACTCACTGTACAGACGCACAGAGGATGCTAGCATGGAAAACTGCCATTATTGTAAAATTGTAAACCATTTCGTTCACTGGATCACTAAGGGAGCTATTCTGCATGGAGAGCAGACTTTTTCCTGAACATTTTCGGTCCGGGAAGAGGATTTTTAACGTTTGTGGTGTCCCGGAATGATCAGTTACTTTTCGGTAATCGCTCACCTCAAGTAATGTCATTTACGGTATGTAAACGTCTGATTTTCATGAATCAGACACATCTTAATCACTGTGGACACCCGTTTTGTCACTCTCCTGCGTATTAGCTAAACATGGGCTGCAGAAAAGAACCATTTTTTTGAAGTTGTTATGCATTTTCTCAGCAGGCACACGTCGCAGGTGTTTGCGTCAACATGGATTTTTGGCGTTTCATGTTAGGCTCCTGAGCAAAATGCACTGATTCTGCCATAAGTCTTAGTGATCCTCTGGATTTCGATCACTATGGTTACCATTGGTTTCGCCGCATACTGCGATTACATAGCAGGTGTATAAGTAGATATCTTACGCTAATTTGATCCGTTAGACAGGAGGGGGGGGGGAGTGAGATTCATCGTCTTGAATTTCCATCGAACAGGCTCACTTCAACAAACTTCTCCTTAAACATCTTAGCAGAGCTAATGTAATTTTTGCGAGTAGGCTAGATGGGTTCCTGCTTAAAAACCACTTTTTCTCCCATTCTTGAAGCTTTGGGCCTTGTGGCCAACGCGAAGCCGATTTGAAACTGTCCTCGACCGTTAATCCAACTTATTATATAAAGACGTAATGGCTGCCGTAACCCCCTTGAAGGAACACACGAATTTGAAATAGTCACGGTGTATTTCGAGAGTAGACTCAAACAGCAAATTGCGGTAAGAGTACAACCACTGCAGGGGTACAGTAGATATGGTGGCGATGATTCCTCCACTGATCACTGATTGCTACCAGTCGTTGCGACCAGAATGAAGAGAATGGAGGTGTCTAGGTTGGACTGCGCTCAGTTCAGTCCGCGCAGTAGGCTGCGAAACCAATCGACCAGTAATTCAGGCCCACCTGAACGTGTGAAGGGCCTCTGTGGCTATCCGCTTCTATGGCCACCAGCGCCGCCGCCGCCGCCGCTCATCGATGTGCCTTACTTTTCCCGTCAGTTCGCTACCTGAGCCACATGTGGTTTGGCATTGGCGTGGCAAGAGCTGGGCGACAATCCACGCGGCACCTGATTGGCTGCAGGTGGATATAGTCCAGGCAAATGCTCACGCTTCGAGCCGGAGCTACCAACTTGTAGAGGTTGGACTCGGCTGGCGAGAACACTTGCTGCCACCGCCTGTTGAGCTGCGTGTACGCTCTCTGGCTCCTCGGAAAGGCTTGTGCAACAACTCTGTCCTTGCCGACTTTCGGGTTGGGAGTTCCCGCATTGCCGATTCAGTGCAATTCGACACCTCCAAGGAATCCAGATTCTGTCAGATATGGCTCTTGCGGAAATGATGCAAGCCGGTAGCTAGGGTGGTGACCTAATGCGCGGTGGCCGGGGTCTTTCTGGCCTGACTTTCGCCTCTGACTGGCCGATGAGGAAAAAAGTTCAGAATTGACAATTCTAGGCTTTCTTGCCTTTGTTGATTACACATCACGATGATCCTTTTATTCGATCGATCATCCGAGAAAGGATTCTGTGGGTGTGGACGGCGAGCTAAAGTTTCTTCCTTCTTGCGATTAAAATTTGCTGCTGGGAAGAGGGTGCTTTTTTGCTGGGTAAAACAGTTGCCACATGCCTTGCAAAAACTCGACTGAAATTTTAAGGTGCAATTACCTGACGTAAAACGGATTGCTTGCTAATATTTTGATCTGGATCTGCCTAAATCGACTATTTTTAGGACACTTATATGGGGGCGTTCTCATGGAAAATGTGATGGGCTTCCAAAATGAGGCGAAGAATTAGATGGCCTATTGAGGAGGATAACTTCCCGCTTTGAAAGGTGCACAGCACTGAGTTGGAGTGCAACGGAAGGTAAATTCCACAACAACAATTACAACAACCACAACAACGACTCATTTCGGGACAGAGTACAGATTTCTTGTTTGCTATCGACAGCACACTTAGAGATCCGTCACGCGATCATTGCGTTTAGGCGCAAGCAACACTCCCGGAAGGCGAGATGCATTCCCATGAGATAGAGGGGGAATTGGAATGGAACATTCTGGCTCATTCCCCATCTTTTGCTAGACGCCATGTCGGAAAAGCCTGTAATGCAGACCCGCACCTTGTTGGTCATTACGCTTCTCGAATTATCAGTTAGACCAGGGACTCGCGCTCTGTCGGCTGCAGTAGGGACTAGTAAGTTACCCGGAGGAGGGGGAAGGTGGTGGGGGGCTTATCACCGGCCTATCTTGGTTTTATAGTGAAATGCAGACCTTCCTTTTGACATGTGAGCTGCTCAGACGACCCGCAAAAAAAAACAGCAGAAGCTGCTCGGCAGTCGCATACGGTGGGAGTAAAATGCTACCAACATCCTGTGCGACACGGCTGTCTGAACAAGAGCCTCATTTGCTTGAAATTTCGCATTCACACTCGAAACCATAATCAGAAGCAGAACGTGATAGGGTTACTGTGTCACAGTATTCATAGGATGCAGATGCTTGGCCAGTGCATGCCTATCAAAACTGATGGCTCCCGCATTCATCGCAGATTATTGCGCGTGGTGCGATAGTTGTTTAATAGCCCATAGCCGAGTCGTTAATTGCCGAAGTTTCATCACTCTTGTAGGTCCTTGGGCCATGTGGCTCACCTAAACTGGCCTTTCAGCCAGTGGTGGGGTCTCGTAGCCGAAGACTGAAACATATGTGCCAGTAGTCAATTATCGCACCACGTGCATCAATATGCTATGAATGCGGTAGCCGTCAATTTTGATAGGTGTGGGGGGAAGGGAGCGTAGCAGCTATATCCGGTTGGACACTGGAATAAGTACTCCCAGCACCACAGGCTACCTTGCGCTAAATCCCCAGTGAGTCACCTTTTCTCGTGTGCTGTCTTCAACGATAGCACTCAGCCACCATTCCCAACTTTAACAGTGATCTCGCAATTTAACGTAATGTAGTACGGGGGTGGGGAGCACTTACAACCGTGCCGAAACCTTCATCCCACAAATATGGCAACACCTGTGCAGCATGTCGTCCAAATCAGATTCTGTCACCGGTGATGGATTCGAGTGTGAATCCGAAACGCCAGACAAGTAGATCCTTCGTTCCAGCGATCGTGTCGCCTCCTTTCCGACCACTTCCTGGGGGACTCACCACTTCGCCTCTGTCAACGTCCTTCTCTCTATGTGATCGCAGCTTGTTACATGGGCCCCCTAACCCCACCGTTTTTCTCCTCGCCCCACCTTAGCCTGTCGCCTGCACAAAACCTGCCTGGAACAGTGGAAAACATGCGCTGAGACGCAGATGCAGGATCTGGCGGATGCTGCCACCACAATCAACTCTGCCGCCCTACCTCCGGGTTCCGATGACTGCTCGGGGAACTTTCGTCAATTCTCCGATGCCTTTTCTGCTTTGAAGAGCCTCCTTGACTGTCCGGAGTGTGGTACTTCTCGTCTGCGTCTGGCCAGGGTGACTGACAAAGGTCAGTCGAAAAATTACGCGAACTGGAGCTCTAACCTAAGCCTTAATGTGTTGCATTCACCTACATATTTGTTTCTAAAATGAGTAGTTTTAGTTATTAGTAAGGTTGCAAAGCAGTTAACTGTTCTTTGGTCTGACCAGTTCATTGAAAACTGTGGTCTGAGAAGTATCGAAAGCACAGATCTGTCTGAATGAACTTTCTAACATGCATTGGAGTTCATAATCAGGCAGCAGTAAACCGCAACAAGTGGTGTGATCGGCAGTTGCCTTTGTGAGTCTAATGGCAGTAATGCATGATAGTGCGCGTTGGTGGAATATCCAGGTGCCATTTGTTGACTACAAGCTCTCACATATGCTACGTACCTTGTCTGGTTAAGAACTGCCACGAGAGCCTGCAAGTTGAGGCACACTTCGTGGGTCTTGAGCTCGACAAATCGTTCTCTTCAACGAGCAACGTGCCTGAGATTCGAGCACTGGCTTCTGTTCATGCATGAGCAAACGCAAACCCGCTCGATCGCGTCGTTGTCTCAGCCCTGATCCACTTTTTCTTTAAAAATTTCGGTAGCGTCTGGGCCTCGATAACGTGAATCAGTCGAGTGCACTACCTCGAGGTAAATATGTTTTTTGGCGGGTGGGCGTTAACCACCTCCTACAGATGTCTGCCTCTGGCAGACTGGCTTTTCGTTTCTGGAGCATACATAGGCCCTTCCTCTCACCACTTTTAATGCATCATCATGCGACCAAAGGCTGATTTCTCCGCCTGATTTCTGTAACTTGCGACGAAGTCCGCGTAGGCTATTTTCATGATAAATTATCTCTCATTCAAGTACGTAATGCAGTCCTCAACACAAGCAGTTTGCCTTTGTCAGACCTTTTTTACTTCTATAACATGATGTACAGGTGGAAGTCTAGATTCGGGCGAAGAATGAGTGATTCCCTTGTCTTGTTCGTTCACAATGTTGACCATATGCAAGTCAAACTTCCTGCCCCTAGCACACATGAATACGTCGTCCGTGTAAAATTTCTTTGTCCAAACAGCCCAAGTAACACACATATATATGCTCGCGCGCACTGGTATTACCTTTCCGCACTTCGACAGAACACTCATCTGGGCATGGTGTGCGTTTTCTTAGTAAACCTCTGCAGATGCAGCGCTGCATAGCCTATTTGAAAAGTCTGTGCTTAAGACTCTCGTTTGATAGCTTTATACCATGTCATGTCATGTTAATCATGGCGTTCATCAGTCCTGGAAGATACCTGGTCCCTCTGTCTCTCTCGGAGTTGACCTTTGCACGTTTCCCACCCAGAGCGCACTCATAACCCCACCGTCTCCGCGTTCCGACAGTCTGTGAATTTAGTTTCTCCTAGTACTGGATGACTGACACTCATTCAGCTGCTCGTTCCCAAACGTAGGCTTGAAGTCTGCTGAGTATTCGACCAACAAGCCTGTCCCATGAACGGCATGTTTTACACTTAGAAATCCGCAATTACCCGTGCTGGCTCTAAAAAAACTCGAGAAATAGCAGTCCTTGTGGGAAAACTGACAAACAACTGTTCCAATTTTGTGCAACCGGGGTAGGAGTGGGAAGGATAAACTGCGAGGGCTTCTGATTTTGGTCCAAACCCCTGCGTCCTTCCGTGTATATCTAGACAACAGTACTTTTGAACACCTTCTTGTTCTGGGCATTGAGCGAGTCCGAAGCGGTCCGCCGTAGCTTTTCTATCTACCCCCCCCGCTATTGCTGATGGTCACTTTCCTCCTTAAAGTGGCCTCAATGGCACTCTCACAAACGGGCCATCCGAGCCGTCCCCTTGCGTTTGCGAAAACTCAGCACGTAGTGCGAGACGGGACCGTGCGTGGTACGCGTGGACGGCTGATTGGTTTCGCCCGGACTCTCCTCCAATTGGCTTGGCTCTGTCTTACCACCGGGGAACAGTTGGGGCAGATGTCGGGCAGGTCATGCGCGAGTCTGCCCGCACGATGTTTTGGGTCACACAGCGGACATCGTCGTTAACGGCGATTTGACAGTCATTAGTTCCCTGCCCCGGGGTGACCAATGTTGGTCCACCTTTTGAGTTTCACACCTTTTTGTCGCCTCAATCCCGACCTGGCAGTGAAGACAAGCACTTTGGGGTGCTTTTTACGGTCAACTTACTCCAACAGCCTCATAGTCAACAAACACGCATGGCGTACATCTCAGCTGCTCAGCAGCATTTACTGCTAAACTGCTGGGCTGTCCTCATTGCAAATGAAAACGCTTCGATGAGACGACAAACAGAATGGAAGTAAAACGAGAATGGTCTGGTCAAATTTACCGGAAAAACTACACCCAACCCTATGCGATCGGTCTTATTTGGCAGAACGAACCTTTATTCGCATTCCCGAGATGACAGGTATTCCAGGGAGACGGGGTAGGGCGCGCCCGGAGCTTCTAGAAGTTGTGGATGATGTCCAGCCTTCAGTGAAGGCCGGCCACCGAATAAACCTTTTGGGGTTTTATGAATGAACAGTAGTGGACCATGTGTATGTGGGATGACTAGACAGAAGACGGATAGTCAGGCCAAATGGCTTTTTCCCGTGGCCTTTATGACATTCACGCACCTGAGGTTCGGACTGTCCTTTTTGCGAAAACTTGGTGCATTTGGGGGGAACCAGGTCGTGTATGGCATCGGTGGCTTGGTCAGCTACTGTGTCCACCTCAGGTTGCCTTGACACTATCTAGCCATCGGAACCAGGTTGGCGAGGAATGTGAGAGTGCGGAAGATGCTGCACAAGTCCGTTTCACTATAAGCCCATTCATTCGTAAGTCACGAATGCTGCACCAGTTCCATGCGGTACATGATGGACGTCGTAGCATTTCGCTATAAAGGCTATGTGAGTTTTGCTGAAGGGTTTGCTAGTCGTCGCTTGGTACGATTACGAAACTGTAAAATGACACACTGGAGGGCTGAATAGGGCGCACACGTGTGAATCAAAGAACGGTAGGTTTCTACCCCTCCACTGAACCACCCCACGTAACCGCCTTCCGATGAGCCACAATTCAAGAAGCCCTTTGGGCGACAGGGTGGTTTTGCTCGGCACGTTCTGGTTGAAATTATCGGGAGCCAACGTCGTTAAGAGGAACATTTTTTGCCCAGAAGACAAAGTCCACATGCCCTATGGCTACATTCTTAGTGAGATCAGACGCGACTTTAAGAGTGAGGGTTTGTATTTTTACTCCGGATGCGGGAACTGCCCTGTCTAAATTGCACAGTAAAGCATTGTGTCAAACGCGTTTTTTGGTCTTTTTATCTTAACTCTTCCCCTACTTAACAGAGTAGAAACTGTATTCAACTCTGTCCTAGTTGCATGCGGTCTCTCAGTCAAAATCCAATGCTCTTTCGTGGTTGCTGGGGCTTCAGAAGGAATCATCTGCAAGATCCTATGTGACAGGCAGCCGATCTGTTGCCGTGGGACAATCACGCACGCCCACGTTAGTTTTACTAGGCTCGCAGCCCCGACTTCGCGCATGCTGCCGCGCACCCTTCGTGACCTTGAGTGTTCATGATGTGGATGATTGGTTTACCAGGCACAAGGTCGTCTCCGAACCTGAACTGAGTGAATGTGCGTCGTGCACGTCCCGTCCGCAGTGCCTTATCCGGACGTCGGCGATCGTCCAATTGTCGGCAAGGTCACAGCGCTAAGGTTGGACGAATTTTCGACAGATTATTTTGCATGATCATGGAGTCAGTTCTGACCAATTAAATCAGAGAATGGGACAGATATTCGCAGTGGATTACTTTTCCTTAATGCTGATTACCGTTAAAAGGCTAAAGATGAATAAATCTAGCGCAGTGGCGAGCTTCTGTGCATTGCAAACTGCGAGTGGGGATAATGTGGTTCAGTGTTTGACAGTTCGCCGCCATTCGATGGTTTGCAGTTGCTTAAGATACAGACTAAATAAAACAGTGGCTTCTATTCATTGTAATCGCGGAAAAATTAAAACACGACGAAAAAATGACAAAGGCCAGTACGAAAAGAAAGCAATGGTAAGATAGGCTAGCAGTTGGTAAGGCCTTCTCCTTCAACATTAACGCCTCGAGCATGTCTGTCAGAACTAAATTCGGTGATTTCCTGGCATTTCTCAAACAGCATCTTCATCGCCTGCAGGTTTTTGCGACCGGGGCAGAACATGCGTCCTGATATGAATGACCGATCTCATGAAATGTAGACCGAAATTCTGAAATGTGTTTTCGATTGGGAAGGATTACTTAGGTGGGGTTGTAAAATCGATTACCATGCGGCATAATCCTATAATATTTCGGATTCACCAGGATGTCGGCTTTTTAATGTACTTCTTTTCGACCTCCGGTAGACACCGCACTCCGTGAAAGATAAGTGCTCACGTAGCATGCGTTTTTCACATTGACTTTCAATGGTCTTATAAATTCAAATACATTTTATACAATAACATACACCAAATATGCTTTCTCGTTTGGTAGAGTATCACATTGTATTCACATTTTATACCCAAATAAACTGTGTATTCAGGTTTCGAAGAAGCCTCCCAATTCCCAAATAATTTTGAGCCAGATCAGTCGTTGCATTAGCGTTAAACGGTTTCAGTCTACAAGGTGTATGCTTTCCGCGTAAGGGAAATGATTTATTCCTCTAGGCCTTTAAGGAGACACCATAAAGAGTCCATAAAAGTTTGCAACGGATGCGGACTATGTTGCACATTTCATTAGGCGCATTGGTAAACGGACATGTACGGTGCTGTATGAATGGTCTTGCATCATCTTAAAAAATCCCACTACTGGAAACTTTTTAAAACCTAATTATACCCTTCCTGCGGGCATAAAACGTGAAGACAACGCGATTCTCTGGCAAACGAGTAAAATAAAGCATATTTTATGCATGTTTTGTGTAAAATATATGTGAATTTATGAGGCCATCGAAAAGCCATTTGAAAAATGCATGCCACTTAAGCAGTCATTTTTTACCGAGACATCCTGGCGAGTCTGGAATGCTAGAAGATCATGCCGTATGGTAGTCAATTTTACAACCCCACCTAAGTAATCCTTCCTAATCGAAGACGTACAGTGAGTGACCGATGTCATGAAATGTTGGCTGAAATTCTGAAATGCGCGGTCGCGGTTGTAATACTGAGTATCTTGCGGCATAATCTTATAACATTTCGGACTCGACAGGATGTCAGCTTTTGAATACACCTCTTTTCAATCTCCTGTAGAAACCTCGTTCGGTAAAAAATGACTACTTAAGTAGCATGCATTTTTCCCATTGATTTTCGATGGTCCTGCAAATTCAAATATATCTTATTGAAACCACATATTTTTCTTTGCCATTAAAAAGATAGCATACAGGGTCTATAAAATTTTGCAATGGATGCGGACTATGTTGTACATTTCATGAGAATCTGTGGTAAACGACCAGGTATGATGCTATGTGAGTGGACATTGCTCGGTCTTAAAAAATCTCATAATTAGAAACTTTTTGAAAACCCATTTATACACAGTAAGCTGGCTGCCAGCTCAATTAATCTAGAATATTCTAGACGACCATTAGGCTCAGTTAATTAATAGGTTTTTGGCAGGTTCGCGCGACTCGTTTGATTTAATTGTGGACAAAGCAGCACCCTCGATGGGATTCGAACCCTTGACAGGACGGGTAAGGCTTAAGTATAACCAACGCTCCAACCACCTGAGCTTTGAGGCCTCGACCGGAAACAAATACTGAGCCAAAAACTGTGGCATCCAAAGTAGTGAACGGGCCCACGGCGCCCCCACAATAATCACGGCTCAGTCCTGTCGGGGAGGCGAAAGGGAAAGGCGCCAGTGTGTTCCGTGGCCAGAGGCCCCGACGCGCGACCGGCTTTAGGCCTGCTCGGGTGTCTGTTCGTCGGGGTGGTGGGGTCGTGAATGAATTAGCGTCACGTGAGAGTCGGTCAGTGTTGGCTTGGTCAGCTGACTAGGTGAGTTTGTCGGCGCCTGTGCGCTTGGCCACCCTTGGCGCTCGGGAGCTCTGATCGCATTAGTTCTAGTGCGGCGTGGGTTCCCGCGGCAGAAGGCTTGTTCCTGCTGCAGGCCCTGCAAGACCTATTCATACTGTAATTATCCTCCGTATGACAGAGAGCACTGCTATGCCGGAGGAGGCCACATACATGCAAGTTTAGGAACTCTATACGATTATGTAGTATCCAATAAAACTACGGTAAACTTCGGTTTATTGGTCTGCACTGAGCCAAACAGTTTCGAATGGAGTATGCGGCTGGCCCAATTATCCGAATGGAAGGTGGACATCGTTGGCTGGCGAGTTTCCCC
>CACRXP010000742.1:278123-292507 GCA_902702965.1 Spirometra erinaceieuropaei
CGAGCATGTGTTCGAACTCTGCCTTGGCAATCTTCAAACGGTCCGGAGCAAGACGACGTGGTCGGCAAGATTTGGGAGGTCCGGTGGTGGAAATATGGTGGGTGACTGTGTGCTTGATGTCCACTTCTCGAAATGAGGGGTTAGTCAGGCGGGGAAACTGCCTGAGGAGTGAGTGGAAAGGACAGTCAGAAATGGGCATAACAGTAAGAGGGTTGACGCAGGGGTACACACCGGATTGACAACGGGTATGAAGGTTGGTGATGCAGTCGACGAGCCGGCGATTCCTCAAGTCAACTAGTAAATTGAAGTGAGCTAGGAAATCGGCGCCTATGAGGGCGACGGAAACGTCGGCAATAATGAAAACCCATCGGAAAATCCGACGAAAGCCCAAATCGAGTGTGATGGAGCGCTGTCCAAAAGTGGGGATGCTGGAGTTGTTGGCAGCTGTTAGACAAAAAGAGCTGCGGTGTTTGCGTTCGGCCGGAGTTGGTGGAACCACGCTAACCTCGGCACCAGAGTCGACAAGGAATTTGGCGCCAGCGATACGGTCCCAGAGAAACAAACGGCGAGTGTGAACATTGGAAGCGCCCCCGGCAGTATTCGCCGCTACTGCCGGGCGGGATCGTTTCCCGAAGCCTTGAGAGGTGGCTTAAAGGAACATGGCGGCAGACATCGTCGTGCTGCTTGTCCAAAATTCTGGTGATACCAGCACATGCCACTTGAAGACTGCTGGCGAGGATTACTGGAACGTGAGGAACTCCGCCGACGGTATCGTGATCGCCTCGGACCTCCTGCGGCAACTGCACTGAGTTGAGTTGTCAGTTGCATGACCAACTGCTCAAGTCGATCAAGGCGCTGATCATATTCATGAGAAATAGGGCTGGCGGTGTGACTTACTGAATGAGTCTCTGCGACTCTCAATGCCATAACCTTGTCGGCAAGCTCTGCCAATTCTTCCATGCTTCCTTGAGAAACAGCCAAAACTGTCTGGACGTCGAGTGGGAGGCGCTGAAGGAAAAGTTGGCGAAGGATGGAGGTGTCGAACTTGCGTTCGCCAACAAGCTGCTGCATTCTTCTCAGTAGTTGAGAAGGTTTTCGGTCCCCGAGCTCTTCGCCAGTGAGAAGTTGTCGTAGTCGGCGCTCCTCTGTCATGGCTACGCGCTTTACCAGAGCCTCTTTCAACTTGTCGTAAGGTTGTTCTAAAGGGCGGTGGATGAGGAGGTCGCAGAGTTCCTCCGCATACTCGTCGGGAAGACAACGCTGCAAGTGACTGAACATGGTCTCTTGACGAGTGATGTTGCATGCTTCGAATTCAGCTTCGCAACGTGCTATCCAAAGCTCGACATTTCGTGGCCAGAAGGTTGGCAGTTTAACCGCGACGTGCGATGTAGAGGGAACGGGCACTGACGTCTCGTCGCCGGACATGGTGGAGGAGATGAACGGATGACTGACAGACGCTCAATAAACTCCTGTGTTCAAAATTCGGGGTCACCAATTTGTGGCGGTCAAGGATGTGAGATCGACTTAAAACCACGCACAATAAGTTCGTATCGTCTACTGTCAGAAGGCAGGGAGCTGTGAGGACTAGTTTATTCTGTACACAGGGCAGGTTGCCGTAAGTTGGCGGTTTGCTTGTAACAGAGAAAAGCGTCCGTTCGCAGAGGGCGTCAGTCGCGGTGTGTGTCTTGATAACGCGAGTGTGTGTGTCTAAGCTAGCAGGAGGGGGTGACTGTCTGCGTGGTGGTCGTGTGATTGGACTAATTAGGGGACGAATGGGGGGCGCATACTCACAAGGCCTCACGGGAATCAAGCCAAAGCATTCGACGCGCGTTAGGCGATACTAGTTTTTGAGTGCAGCCGGGGTTCACTGCAGCTGGACCGGAGGTGTCCCAGTTCTAGCCGGCGGGGGTGGCCGTGCGTCAGCGGCCTGTCAGCGCTTATCGCGGTCATCGACCGACAAAACGGAGCCGGAGAAAAGGGGGGCTGGAGCGGCTGCTACAGGCCTGTAGCTCAACCTTAGGGACCCTAATGCGACACTGTGCCTCAGCGTCTGACATTCTGAGACCCTGTATTTATTTTTAGTTTTCAGAATCTATAGGCAACACCCTCAGTTCGTCTTGGACGCCATTTTCGTATGAACTTGCGTGGTGCTGATCATAGCCGATAAAGTATGGGTGGAAATTACAAAAATGGAGTGTTTACCAGGAAACACACGTAAGGAAATCTGTGGGATCCACTGATGAGCCGAAATGCAGCGACACAGCCATACACGCATTCCGGCATTCAGTTAATACCAGTGTCTTCGGTATGGTGAATCACGCAACAAACGAAGGCAGACGCGTCAAAAGAAGGTAATGATGGAAAAGTAGTGATAAATAGAAAATATCAGTGCATGGAAACGACCACGGACCAATCGTCTCATTTTTATCCACGAACGCTGCTGGTAAGAACAGAACTTGAATCGTCGTCGTTTGTCATCTTGTAAGCTTCATTTGCTTATGAGTCGAAAAGCCGGTATAAACTGTGTGGTATCTTCCTTCTAGCTGTTTTCAGTACAGAAAGATTTGCACGAGAAGGGTAGGAGAGGGTTGGGCAGCCAATTTACTTTCCGACGCTAAGGCAAGTCCTCTATACCCTCTGTTGTAATTAACGCAGCACATGCATATTTTCCTCGCTTCTTTGCCCGTAGGCAACCTGCAAGCCAAACCGTTCGATTCCCTACTCGACGAGGCCGTTATCCTCTTCTCCCTCCTCAATCAATCAAATGCGAGCAATGCTGGTTCAGAGGCCGGGAAGCCGACGTCCACCCCGAGTCTGCCAAACCAACCGGCCGATGAGATCCACGACCTGGCCGGTCAGTTCTCCGGCCTGATGACGCGTGGCCCCGACAGCGGCGGCGGCGGCGGCGGCGGCTGCGAACTGGAGCCCCGCTCGCCCCCACGCCTGACCTTGCCAGCTGACCATCACACGAAAAGCCTCACCGTCGCACTGCCACAAAAGACGGGTCGTCGATTGAGAGGCTCCAACCAGGTCCTTCCAAGGCACGCTAGCAGCAGTAGTAGCAGCTGTGGTGGGGCTGCTCTGGAGGAGGACCCGCGTGCAGCCCCACGACCTGGCCCGCATCGATTTTCTGATACCACCGCACCCCCCTCCAACCTACTGCTACTCGGTGCTGGCAACAGTGGGGGCGTGCAGTATCTGCAGGGTGGCCTGCTTGGCGACCAGGCTGGGGGCGGTTCTCCGTTCGCATGTGATGCAATGCTTCGACAGGGAAAACGATGTGACTTCTTCAAGCAACAAAAACAGAGGCAAAGGTGGGCCGTTTGCTTATGGTTCAGTGTGATGTTTACTACCACTGTATATTCCCGATCGAAACCGACAGGACAAAGGGCCCGTGGCCCAGTGGTTAGAGGCGTTGGACTTCTAACTGACAGGTCGCGAGTTCGAGCCCCGAGTGTTCAACACTTCGGGGTTGGGTGTGACTGACTGACGGCGGCTAATATGCCGGAAGTGGCCATTCCAGTCTCCCTTGTCATTGTAGGTAATACCATTCTGTCTACATTATGCGCCGCTATGCGGCTGCTGGTTGGACTCGAGCGAGAGCCTGTAAAGCCCAACGGAACGATTGAGTTCTGTAAGAACGATCGGTGAAAGCCCTTCTACCAGTGGTGTTTACTGTTGTCGTTGTTATTGAGGCTCGGTGGGTCATTGCCCTTCACGACGTCGTTGGCCTTGACAAGTCCAGTCAGAATGCGAGGAGCATAACCCGTCGACCCCTCAAAAATCCGGTTGTATCAGTCAGCAGTTCCATAAGGCGGATTGATGAAGCAGGGATTATCTGAAGCTCCCGGATCTGAGAGCGGACGTATCCACCCCAGGATTGTACCGAAGGGCTAGTAAAAGCGTTCTAGATGGCGAGTAGCATTGCCACGGATTTTGATCTTTTAGTCCGTAAGCAATTTGACCGTTTGACAACCCGCTACCTACAAGTGCTCCAGGTAGCCCACAACTGAGACCAGGAGTTGACCTGAATCTTCCCCACCGATTCCTGTAGCGCCGGGTCAATCGTAGTGGCGAGCCCGCTGCGGGGCAGTCCATCCTCACGACAAATCACCGATTTCCTGAATCTGCAACAACACACTGAGAGTCGTGATGTAGAAGGTTTTCATCTGATGCGATAACTCGCTCAGCTCAGGATTCACGTTCAGGTTGCAATGGCTCCGCCCTAAACGCGGCCTTTGTGGCATAAGCATACATGCGGGATTCGAGCCGTCCATATAGTAGTCTGCCACACGAGGTATGGACTGGGTCGTGTGTGTGGCACGCATAGACGGGCTGCTGCACCCACACCCGCTTCCGGTCGTCTTGTCTTTGTCCTGTAATTGGAGCACGGTGGGTGAGGGAGAAGAAAATGGCGTGGATAAGGCGCAAGTGTGTCTTAGTATAAACATATTCGCGCGCAAATCATCGGTGATGCGTCCACTTCGCTGGCATCTCGGTGGACGCCGTCGCCTACGACCCTCGAACTGTCGTCTTGGGTGGTGATGGTGGTGGCGTGACATCAGTTGCTGCTGTTTACTACGAAGGGCGCGTTCCCAAGGCAGAAGTCAGGGAGTCAAAGTCCACTATGCACCTCTTCGTAGACCAGTGCGCAAAAACCTCTATTTTGGCTACGTTTGGTTGAAAGAGGTTAAAAACGAAAACTTAACCGCTTTTATGGTTCAAAGATCAGTTAATTCAACAAACACCTCTGTACTTTTCAAGGTTTGCGCCAGTTTGTCGTCAACTCCGCGCTGCAATGACATCTGGAAGTACAAGTGGAATAGCCAGCGGACTTTCCAGTTCCAGCGTTTCATTTCGCTCACAGGGCATCACAAGCCTTTCAAGCCTGGACTCCCTCGGCCAGGAAGGCGAAGGCAACCTTCTCGGTAGTGCGGAGAGCGGTCTCACGCCCGACGGTCTCAGCGCAGACTGGTATTTTTGGGCAACCATGAGCAAAGACAAGTTCACGGTGGGTGACTGCTCAAACCCCGCTCAATATCTGCCTTCCGACGGTCTTGCAAATACTGGTTTTCCCCACTCACTGGTCCTGCAGAACTCCTGCTCCGATGCATCTGTGTCAAAGGCAGAAAGTATGCTATAATTACACCAATACACTGATTACTTACACATTACTTCATCAATAGATATTTATGAATTATTGATTTTTCTAATTAGTAGACTACTGAAACCGCTTTTTGTGAAACAGAGTCAAAAAGCTGTGCTCATCCATTTCACGTTTCGAAACTGTACCGTTAAGTTGAAGCGTCTACGTTCGCCAGCCGTACACGACAACGGACACTCCGTTTTGTTTGCAATGCATGCTTGTCTAAGTATGAGCGACGGTTCTGTTGTGTCTGCATGGCAAATCCTCGGACCGACGAATTATTTTGAATGCTTACAGGAAAAACAGCCAAATGGTCGGTGTTGACTATGCCGTCGTTTCACAGCAGAAGAAACAGTCCGTTTTCACCTCCCATCAACCTGATATTCGAGACTTTCTGTCCAGAAGACAGCCACAAATAAACCAGGAATTACCATCCTAAGTGTCCTACTCATTGTTACTAATTCATTCCTGGTACTGAAAGACTTTTGACATAATGTTGGGCTAAGTGCCCTTTGCGTTCATGACATAAGAAATTAAAAATATTTAGTTATCCCATAAGTCCGTGCGCTTCTAAATCGTCCGAAATTTTATCATATTCTTATCTATCATTCGCAGAATTAATCACTAGTGCATTGCCTTTCGTTGTCCACAACCTCCTCCTAGCGTTCAAGCAGTTTTTCACTCCTGCGCTTGAAGAAATCCACAAGCTTTGACGCAACGAAATCATTGATCCAATTCTAAAGGTCTACTTCGGTATTGGAGGGTACTTCGGTCAGGGTGCCTTCGAGTGATCGAAAATGATGGTAATCCAATGAAGCAAGACCCGGAGAATGTGGCAGATGCAAAAAACCTCTCAGTCGAACTCTTTGATGACATTTTTGGGGAATTTTGCGACGTGAGGCCCGGCGTTATCATGCTGCAAAATGGCACCATTTGACGATTTGGGCGTTTTGTTGAATTGCTTTATCTAGACGGTGAAGCTCTTGACTGTAAAGGTTTGCAGTAAAGGTCTGGTTCCTTTCAAACAATTCCCACCAGACACGCACCATCCTCTTGCAAGGATGTAGGTCATGTTTGCTTCGCGATGTTGTTTGCTCGTTGGGGCTTCGCTATTTTTTTCTTTTGTTTCCTATTCGCTTATAGGAACCACTCTTCATCGCCAGTAATGGTAATATTCAAAAATGGTTTACGTCGTTGGCGGGCGAAGCTGTGTCGGGCCAATAATGAGGCGCAAACAAACTCAAAGAAGAAAAAGGATGTCGGAAATATTCATTTCCGTCTACCTGACACTCCATTTTCTTTGAGCTGTAAATAATCAAATGTTGGTTCAGATGAAAATTGCAAAAAAATCTGCAAACGCTTGCTTAGAGGAACAAAATGACGCACAGCATGAATACATGAAACAGAATACCACATGATAAAATTTCGAATGATTAAGAAACGCACGAACTTATGCGTCAACCCAATCAAAGGACGCTTAAGTTGACACATAGGTCGAACCGGGCATAGCATCAACCCCTCCGTGTTTGTTATCCCGAGTGGCGGTAATTCAAGGATCCAACGAAAGTTACGCGTTCCCGAGCTGTGTGAACTAAGGTCACATTGAGGGGAACCTTACCGGGCAAAAATTGAGGAAATTGCCTAACGGATAGAGAGATGGACGGCACGGATGCGCACGAGAATTTAAAGCGATCGAAGAATGCGGCTAAAAGGAAGCTTCAAACATCCAGTTTGGAAACGATGGTGGAATCAGTAGTTGTGGACAAACTAAACCCAAATTAACTTTTCTCTGTAGATTAGACTGAGGGCAAACAGAAGACGCTGCGCACCGGTTGTTTACCAAGAACGTCCCATTACCGGGCGTAGACAAATTATCAGAAGCAACAGTGTACGAAGACCTGCCCAATTTGTCCTTAATTTTACTGGACATATTTTATCTGAGAACAGTATGTGAAAAAGTTGTTCGTGGAGTGGAATACTGTCTGCAGTCTTTGACGTCTGAAAAGAACACCGAAATAGGATTGGGGATGCTAAATAGATCAGATTTTTGTACTAGTTTAAATGCAAAAATGTATGCATCACGGTTGTTTTCCCGATAGGATACTCCGAAGATTTCGGCTCTGCAAACCTCCTCTCTTGACTCAGGTTATACGGTTGCCTAGACAGGACAAGCTTGAATGCAATAAGAGGTTCCATTCCCAGTTCTGGAAGGAAACAGTGTGGTAAAGGGAGGCTCAGCGATCTGGTAAGGAAACATCCTCGTCCCCTTTGTGCCTCGAGGCTCAATCTAGAGCCCTCACAGGCAGTCGCATAGCGACTGGCGGTATCTGTGGTGCCGGCAAATGCAAAAGGAAATCGGGATGGCTAGTTCTAACTTCATCAGCCAATCATACCCAACCCTAGGTTTTGCGGGGACTTGGACTTCGAGCCCAAGTACTTTAGCTACAGATTATTCAGTAATTTAGTCTTCTACGATTGAGTCACGGGTCCGTTGTCCTGTCGGTTGTGAGTGGTAAGACTAAATATGGTAGTGGAGCGATCACCGATCAGGTTACGGCTCTATATTGAGTGAGAGCTCAAGCCTTAGCCCCCAGAGACAAGCATGTCCCACAACCGCATCGGTGAACGCACTTCCGATCGCAACCGACCAAACACCGGCTCCGTGCCTCAGTGACAGAGTATGGGACATAACAATGTCCAATCACCAAAGCAGCTGAGTTTGGACCCCAGATCCTAAAGTCTGGGTGTCGGTATGAGGGATTGGTGACGGTCAGTGTTCCAAAAATGGTCGTCGCGTCCTCCCTTGCCTTTGTCGATATTACCTTAGGATCCATTGTGCTTAACATTTTAGAGATTCCACCCTGTAGGCCAGAAGGTAGATGCACTTGTTGTCTGGGCCGGACATAACTTCATTCGACAGGAATTTTGTTAGCCATCCGATGGGACGACGAGGATAATTGTTGTGATAATCACGTGGAGCCTATAGCTCATGGGATGTAATTATACAAAAATCAATCGTAGGACGACAGTCTGTGGGGTGTAGAGGAAACGGCCTCTTTTCCGTCAAGCAACCGACGATGTGGTGGATTCCCTCGCATTAAGTGTTTTTAAAAGGCGTCTGAGTACTCACCTGTTAAGTGCCGATCAGTAACCCCTAAAGCCCACCTGACAGTGCGACAATAAACATACTACTATTTAGATTTCAATAACCCGTTTTATGTAAATTAACTTCGATATTGTCGAACACGTTACATGCAAACGCAGTAAATTTCTTGTTCGCTGTTCACAAACTCTCCACATTTCAACACCCCTGTCTCACTGTCTATCTCAAATATTCCGCCCACTGAAATTTCCTGTAAAATATTTGCAACCAATCGGCTTTTCATACAGAGCCTTTTCGTTTAAATGGGGTCCCAAAGGCTTTCCGTCGTCTACTACAAATACACTGATTGATTTATATCGCGTTAGCGTTGAAAACGGGCACGCATAAGACAACGGGAAAATATCTTATCCCCTATTTGAAATCCTGCTGCGTGATATTCTTGGACAACGCCTCACCTCAAGATGACTGCGTCGACACCCCAATTTTTTTTGCAATTTTTTCGGACATACGACTCACAATTTCAAGAAGAAAATTTGGTGTGCTCATAACTGTAATAAGCAGTTGTGTGCGTTTGGCATTCTCGGAATTTATAGGAAAAATAATTAGTGCTTATTGAAAATAACTAGGTGTATCGAACTGCCTGTCTAAAATTGTATCTTCTGCGTTAGAAGATTTGGCTCGCAATCTGTTCACATGTGTAGCTCAGGGTACTTTAGGCTCGCCTTACAAGCCAATAATGAGAAAAATCGATTATTCGAATAAGTCATGGTTTCTCTAATGAAAAGACCACTCGACGAGATTGTGAGAGGTCAATGGCTTAGATTTTCAGACTATGCCAGTTTCCTATGCCCAGGGTATTCAGCAATAATTAATTGCAAACTCCAAATCCCCTGGTTTTTCAGAGGCCAGCTGCAAACAGTCGGTAGGCTACAACTGCTCTGTGCCCTCGAGCACTACCAATGACATCCATCCTCGTTCGGGTTCTGTAAGTCAGACCTACGGCAGTCATTACGACCATTCTGGTAGTGTGCGTCCCTCAAGCAGTCAGCCTCCGAACCACGTGATGAGAAGCTACTCCATCAACTTGGCTAGCCTCTACAGCGCAAAGAAACCCAACAGCAAGGGCAACATTTTCCGTCAGCGCAAAGACTTCTCCGCCTTCCAGGTGGGTTCATTGGTTCAAATGAATCATAATTCAACAGCGACATTTAAATGCAGCCTTTGAGGAAGGCATTTTCGCTCATTCCAAATTACGACGCGAACGTCGATTATAATTAGATAGATTTTACATTTAGGCAATCCAAACTACACAAGTAAAATAAGTAGTACATGTGCAAGCATACACTACGAGACACAGTTTTGCACTTCACTCTTAGCAGTCCAACAAAAGCTGTCTTTCCCGTCGGATAGGAGGGACGCCTTCCGTTCCGCTCGACCGACCTTATCATGTCTATCGCAGAAAGCGTACCCTCCGAAAAATAGCCGTTTGTAATTAAACGAGTCCCTGCCCAATTACACTGTTTGAATCGTCCCCTCCAATTTTCGGTTTTTTAAGAACAGGCTTTGTTAGGGTTTGAGAGTTGATGAGCTAGGGGACCTTTGCACCCGGACTGTCTGTTGTGGTCGAAAGTTTTCCGGAAACATAACGACCCAACTGGCCAGAGTCTGTTGCGCTGGCATAAGCTGCTGAGACCATTTGAATCATTTATTGTGAATTTTATGCAAGAATCGACGTCCAGATAACTTGCGTTGGGGTTGTCCTGCGGATACATTTCTTATTTAGCATCCTAAACCTGCATCCCCACATCTGAGCTTTTATTAAAACGGAGACTTTTTCGGTAAATGTCAGTTTAACTCTTGAGCAGAAGTTTAATCCGCTTAATTGTGCTACGGGTCGTAGTGCTTGGCGTCACGGCTCAGTTGACTATAATTCCCGCCTTTTATTTTTATGATCTCAAAGTAGCCCCTATGTTTCCCACCCGACGCTTTGATTTCCATATCTTAAAGGTCATTACTTTCAGTCAGCCATCACAGCCTCGACATTTATGCTGGAACTGACTAGTCCTGTTAATTCTTATTTTTCCCGTCTATACACATGACTCGATCGGAGGCATCAAGAACTTTCGAACTTTAGCAGATACATGTATACGAAGCTGTGTCTGTTGGTGGGTTTGAGCATAACTCCAGAACGTCAGAAGAATAGAAGTCTTCTTCCAGCAATCGCTTCTCCTTCTTCCCATACGTTCGGTGTCCAGTTTGTGATTCTTATCCAACAGAAAATTAAAGAAGTTTGTTCTACCCTGTCCTTTCATTTCCCCGTTAGGCTTTGCATCCTTCTAAGAAAAACGGATACTTCATTCAACTGGAGGATGACAGTTGCACAGGCAACGAGGACACTCGTTCCTTCCTGCTTTGCCAACTGACCAACCACGGAGCCTCTGAACTCTACTGTCTCGCTTGTGGGCTTGCCATGCCAGTGTACGATCATTTTCCTGTCGTTGATGGGGCTCTCTTTCTCAGCCCAATCTGTCATAAACCCCAGCAACAAAGCTCGGGGACTCCTAGATCCAATGTTGCCGGCGCTGGTCTCCAAGTCGTATGGACATCGCCTCCGAGTTCCGCTTTCGGTGCTGGCGTCGGCGCTGTAGGCGGGGCTGGTGGAAACGGCAACTCCTCTCCTCGGGCAGGCCAGGTTGTGTCTAGTTTAGCGCCACCCCCTGGTTGTACCGGCCCTCGTCAGCAACAGAGTCAGACCTTCTTCGGTAGTGGTTATCGTCATCGACAGGGACAACCGGTTTGTCAAGAGCGCTACCTCCATGCCATCTGCATGACCTGTATGCGGAGTACACACTCACTGCCCAATAGTCCTGGATCTCCCTCCCCAACCGACAGTACTTCCGCATCGTCCTGGGGCACGACACCCCCCTCTCCATCTCTGCCACCGCAGATTATTTGCCGTTTCTGTGCCACACCCTGGGATGGTAAGTCGCAAGTGCCCTGCTTTTTGCAGTCATCAAACCTGCCTACTTTCCTGTTAAAGTAGACATTTTTCTATATTAAATACAAGGGCTCGCGAATGCGTGTCCGCCAAAGGAACCCTGAGCGAACGCGTGTCTCCCTCTAAGAGTCTAATGATATGAGACAGGGAATTACTTATTTTCAATGTATAGACTATCACGAACTGACTGGTGGTCTCCGCAAGAACAGTTCCTTTGTTATCGTTAGGAAGAACACTGTTTTCTTCGTCTTGAACTCAAGGGGTGGAAAAATTGCCCAGTTTTGTTGGTGTTACGAGCACCAAGAGGACCACTGATAAATGAAGCGTTGCGGGTGTGATTAAGGGGAAGGAACAGCAGGGAACTATCTGAGGAGCGAAGTGAAACAACAAAAATGATATTCTGTTTTACTCAAAAGAAGTGTGCGGGTAGGTTCAGAGGGTACAGACCCTGATAACTGGCGACAGTACATGCCGCGGTCAAGCGCCCATCAACATGATGGTTCGTCCCACCCAGCTCACTGACCAGTCACGAAATCTCTTCGCTATCACTATCCACCACGAATACTAGTGCTAAATACGTTTTCCCTATAATCGCTGGTTTGCAATTAGGCGTATTATTTCATTTTTCAAGGCTCCACGCTCCTAATCGGCGGTATGTACACCTACGATTTGTTCGCCAGTAGCCCCTGCTGTCCTGATCACCTAAAATGCAAGTCCTGCGGTCGCATGGCCCTCTCATCTCACAAGACCAGAAGGGCTGAATCCTTTGCGGGCACCACGCCGAGCGGTTGGACAACTGTTGCGGATGAAAAGCCCCGTCGAATGTCTGAGGGCGCCCAGGAAGAACCCTCCTCCCTCTCTCCTCTCCTTCCCTTGCCATTCTTCAGTCAGTACAGTAACCGCATATGCTGCCAACACTGTCGAAGCATTGACTACCACTTTATTAAACCTTTTAACGAGGCCTACACCGTCATATTTCCCCACAACCACACCAGTCGCTAGGACCTTTGGTGTCAGCCCGCGTTCGTTTGGCACTCAAAACAAGTAGGGTTTCCTAACTCTTGCGGGCTCTCAACCGAGTCTCTTTCTCTTTCACACACACACACAGAAGCCCACGCACACGTCCTGTCTCTGTTCAGCTCGAGTCATTCATCTCCTTCACTGGCGTCGCCAGCGCGGTTTCATGATAAATTTCCCACCCCCCTCCCCCACCGGTCCGCTTTTAGTGACCGCGCCTGATGCCATTTTAGTGAACGTCTATTTTTACTGGTTTATTCCTTCGCCTTCCTCACGATCGCCGTCCCGTACCACTGGGATGGCGGACTTGATGAAGTAGGATGAACAGTGTGTTTAGGAAAAATTTATGGAACCTCTTTAACTTCGTTCTGTATAGGAGTGCTTTGGACCAGCCCCCCCCCCTTTGTTCTCACTTCACTTTTAACAAAGGAATTCTGTAGCGTTACATTGTGGAGTACAAATGCCAACCTTACGATGGACTGCCTCTTCCCTCACTTAATCAAAGACAAACTGTACAGGAACAAAAACACAAGACAAATTATCAGTAGGAGCCGACATGTTGGAAATGACAGGTCAATCCTCTCGATAGTCGTTTTATAGATTTTGCATAGTTCACCAGTAGTGCTGAATGGACGCAGGAACCATTAAGTTGGCCGGAGCAAAGCTTAATAATAAAGCTCACTAAGATAACGCGAGGAATACGCATTTATGGGATACGAATCAGGCGTTTAAGATTTTGCCTGGTCATCAGGTGTTCCACGATGACCAGGTGGGGGTGGATCATGCGCACTATCAAGTCCTTTTCGGCTGAAGAACTTTTCATCGATCACAGACGCTCCTTCAAGTTCACTGGAAGGAAGACGAACTTCCGCTGACTTCTCCTTCCTGCCCACTTACGGCGAGCTTTTTGGTTGGAGAATTTGATTCGATATTAACAGATTACACAAGCACCCCATGTGGCAAATGTCAGCCAAAGGATATACAGGATCCCATATCCTGACTACGGGCTAGCACATACGCATGGCTCCTAACAGCGTTAACGTCAAGCCGGTAAAATACATGTGCCGGCGAGCACGTGTTTGCCTCAGAATGTGTCGAGTACGAAAGAGAGCCGAATTAACGTAACTGCATCTACTGGATTCGCATTTAAGTTAGGCAAAAACATGAACTCGATTTTAAGAGGATATAACCGCTACCGTGGACGATTGAAAGTTCAGCAAGTACGCTGCTGAACACAGTTGCCAAATGTTTAGAAAGCCACCCTACGCCGTCATCAGACGAATTTCCTGGGTTATGCTTTACATAACCTCTCTAGCTACACTCTTAATTAATCAGAAATAGCAGACCTGGCTTTCGCAGTCCCTGTTTACGCACTTATCGATTTTTTTTAAATCGCCTTGGTCTGTCTTGTTATAAAAAGGCCCCGGCTGATTCCCGTACGCTCAAAACTACTCAATGTCAGGTTAGAAAGCGTGTTCATTTCACGCAAAGGACGGTTCAACCAGACAATCAACCCAGGCAAACTTCTAGAGTAACTGCGGGTCTCAGCTGACTGGCTTATTGTTCGCACAAATGTCGGTCACAAAATCTCCTGAAAGTGTAGAAATACGCAACGAGAAAATCCTAACTCCTGCTCACAGAGCCCAATGTGACAAATCTTCTAAAAGATCACTCAGTGGCAAAATACGTCAAAAGAGCAACGACAAGGAAGACATGCTCCTCAAACACTTTTTTGCATTAGGCCCGACACATGTCTCGGAAATTTGGAGACGACAGGTGATATCTCAGCGTCTTGCGGGTCAACCCGAACGGTCCGATTAGGCACGGACAGATAGCCCCCCAGAGATTATCCGAATGTGCGCACAGTGACTGCCCACTCAAATATGCAAGTGTACAGGCCCCGGTCAATAAAATCCAGTTCTTTTTTACTTTTGGGAGGTGGCGGTTTGCCAACATACAGAGATTAACTTTCTGCACATGATAGCGTTCCCTCGCGGGCACTGCAACACGCACAGTTCTGCGGACGGCAGTGATCAAGCTGACTAGTGCCAGGTCTCCAACTGCGAACAAGTCCTTGGGTAGACACGAAACGCAAACGACGGGGTGACTAACGACACTTA
>CACRXP010000743.1:13310-42985 GCA_902702965.1 Spirometra erinaceieuropaei
GCAAACAAACTGGATCGCGATGTCGCAATGTTTGCAGATGATATAAAGATCTGGAATGCCATATGAAGTTGACGAAGCGCGACTACAGACAAACCTAGACAGCCGCGGGCAATGGTCGAACGACTGGCTTTTGCCGTTCTCCTACCCACATGGTCTACAGCCTGACTGGCAAACCACTGCAAGTAGTCGACGCCTAGAAGGACTTGGGTGTGTAGATCACAACCTCGCTCAAGCCTTCGCTGCACTGCTCAAGGGGAGCCAAGTCGGCGATAACCACATACCCCGTCAAATGGGTGTTCTCTTCCTTTGATGCAGACTGCTTCGCCAAAGTCTTTCGAATTTTGTGCGGCCGCATCAGGAGTTTGCTATCCAAGCATGGAGACCCTGGACTGCTAAAGACACTAACAAACTCGGAAAAGTTCAACGGCGGGTAACCAAACTTGTAACCGAACAGGGGCAAATACCCTACAAAGCGCTATTAGCTAATCTTGATCTCTTTCCTTTGAGTTACAGGCAGCTACTAGGTAAATTAATACTAGCTTTCCACATCCAGAACAATCAGGACTGCTGCCCCGTATCAGGCGACTTCTTCAAGTTGATGACCACGATTAACATGAGAGGCTATTCACTCAACCTACTATGATTGGTGTCCGGCCGCAGCCGCCTTGATAACCCACAGTAATCACTTAATATCATAATGACACTACTAACAATATTTAAGTAACATTTGCTTGTGTAATTAATACTTTTTGAACGACGGCGCACACCACTGTTCGCTTTCATCAAGATGCTTGCAGGCTATAAATCTTATTAATTTTCCTGTAACTTATGCGTGCTGCAGATATCTGCTGTTTTAATCCCCAAACCGAGTTAATATGCCTTCAAATACTCGTGACGCATGAAATGCTGTGCTTATCCGTACAGTTTTTGATATTCTGCCTGTATTTCTTTCATGCTATTCAATTTCTACTTTTTCTATACACTTCCTCTGCGTGTGGCAAAAAAGGGATTTAAAAGGTACACACCTCCGTTCCGTCAAATAAACTGAACCGAGACTGAATCTGTGTGTACTCTTAGACCACTCGAATTAACTGCTCCTTCGTCATTGAACCCATATTAATTGAATGTCAGATGCGGAGCCTGGATAAAAACAGTTCATTTGCTGTCTGCGGTTAAAAAGGAGTGATGCGGATGTGTGTTTGAGTAGCACGTTGCCTGAGTGAAACGCAACCTACTTGGTTGTGATACTGTTATGTAGCTCAGCACGATTTACTGATAACGCATGAAGTGCTGTGTTCACCTGTGCAGTTTTCGGCATTATCCTTGTATTTCTTTCATGTTGACCGTTTCCGCTTTTTCCACATACTTCCTCTGCCTGTAACAAATAGGGATTTCAAAGGCACCGGAAAAACCCGAAGACTGCTCCGGACGCGGGTTACCGAACACGCAGCTGCAGTGAGGAGTAATGACCCCATCACAAAGTCGCAGCTCATTCAACGGGAGCCAACCACACATTCAAGCTTGACGAGGCAGAAATTTTTGCCAGAGGCGACAGTCGTGTGGACAGCGAACTGCCCGGGTCATGATTTTCCGGCTCTCAACCAATCAATAAATGTAACGAACTCCACGCTCTATATTCGGCGGTGAGACCTTGCCTAGGCAAAATAGTTAGTTACGCGGAGTGCGGGCGGATAACCACTGTTCCTGATGTCAATGGCGCCCAAGAGTCCATACGGATGACAAGTTCCGGCAGTCAGCACCTCGACTGCGCGCGATGAGCATGGGAGCCAATCATCTTGACCGGCACACAGGCGCATGGCAAATGCCCACATAAACACCTGATCAGTCGGACCTGCCAATTGTAATAGGCATGTAGCGGCCTAACAACAACACCCTATTACTGCAACACCATCATTGGACTCTGTCTCTGATGATGAATTCAAACGAGAGTCCGAAACGTCCGGCCAGTAAAGCTCTTGTTCCAGCATCACGTCGCCTTCCCCGCGACTACTTCCTGGAGCTAGCCTCTTCGCTTCTATTAGCTGACTGATCCTCTCCGACATACGCGCTGTTGCCGGTCAGCTGTGAACGCTCTCATTCAGTTTAGACGTCTCTCGCCGACAACAGAGCTCATCAGTTTGTATAAAACATTGATGTGGACGCTGCAGAAGGCCCTAGGGGGTCGATATACACTGTCGAAAATGGCTCGCCAGCGGGCCGCGATAAGCCAATAGAAATCAAGTTGGCGACTTTCCTTTTTAAATCGCTATGCGCTCCTTCATTCCAATTCAGAGTACGTTTAAAAAGTCAGGATAAGTCAATTCCTCCATCATTTTCTACCAGACTCATTCTTGTGCAGAATTGCAGTTCCAAATCGTCCCTGCATGTCATTGATGAGATACTAGAAGCACACCATGTCTATAGGAACAGCCATGAGAAGCGTTCCGTTGATCCCAATCTTCTACAAAGTCAGTAGGATCGCAGATATCTTAGCATCGCGTTCGAGCATTTTATTAATGTCATTATATTACTGCCTGTATTTCACTAACGTTTGTTTTTTTATTATTGTCCAGGGTCCGTTGAATGTGAGTGTTGGCATCCAATTCGACTGCCCCAGAAACCGAGATAGCACCAGTTATCCATAGACAGACTACTGCACAGCACACTTAATAACGTTAATGTTTAAAACACTTGGAGCAACTAGTTTATCTGCCTGATTTCGAAAATTTTGCCAATCTGAAAAAACGTCTGTAGCTGTTTGGTGTTTCCATTTTCACATTTTTGATATAATTCATTTCCTTGTAACAAATAGGGAGTTCAAAGGTCCAACACCTATGTTCGCCTCAAATAAACTGAAACTGAAATGTAGCATAATACCCATATTTCGGTGTGGTAGATGGGCTGGGCCTAGAATCCCCACAAAATAAACTTCAGTATTGCGGATACTCGGCAATTAGATACCATAAAGGCAGCAGTCATATGGAGACATTGACTCCTCAGTTTAGGAAAGGGCCAAGTTAGTCTGCCAGTTAACACCTCGCAAGGCATCATTTTGGGGCGTCTCGACAGACCAGAGCGTGTTTAACTATCAACAGAGAGGAACTAGTGGAGGGCGGACCACAGTGAATAACCCTCACGCACCCGTCACCATGCAAATGTCTGTAAGGGTTCGCTAGGAAGCAACCTATTTAAAAAGCGCTTTAATACTGTACTCCGTTGACGGATGTCCACGCACTTTACTCATTTACACGGAAAAGTCGAGAAAGAGTTGACCCTTTTGGTGGTTTCTTAACTTCCCTAGATAGTACAGAAGATTTGTCCGTCACAAACTGGAGAACGTACCTTGCTCGTCGTATTTTAGCCATGCCGTTATTTTTGTTAACCTTTAGGCTCCGTTTTGCGATTATGAATATACAGTACAGTAGTCACATAAATACCGCCATATTGCTCAAACTGTTAGTATTTCGCCCGTTTCGTTTTTAAATAGCGTACAAGCAGAAAATAGGCCGCAGAAAAAGTGTCTTCGCATATGTTCAAAATGTGAAATGATCATCCGATAATGATCAGTCATAACGTATTCGCAAACGGCAAGACAATTTCGACCCATTTAAACGAAGGATTGCCTGTGTACGTTATTACTGCACTTTAGGGCACGAAATCACACAGGTTCGCAGATCAAACCTTTGAAAATCGATTTAGAGCTGGTTACCTAACACATTAAAGGTGTCGAAATTTACGAATGATTGCTAATCACTCGTAAACCGACACCAGTTTATGTACTCAATATCTATTTAAAATAAAGAACAACTTTGGAAAAGCGCGAAATTCCGAAGAAGTTGAAAATGGTTGCAATTTAGCAAGACTTAATTTTTAAATCTGCGAAATGTCTGTTCATGCGAAAAACTAAGTAAGTACGAAAACATAAAAAGAAATTAAAGTTTAAATATCCTTTAAGAATTAGTGTAATTTCAGGTATGGCGGCTTGCCAACAGCCTGCATTCCGAGCATAGAGTCAAAAACGGTTTCTCGAGAATTCGTCCCATATTTTATGCCTTTGAATTGATTTACATGCGGTTCAATAAGAAAGGCAAGCTTTTGCTTGATTTCGAGGGCAGGGACATCATGGGAGCAAACCTTTTCATAAGCTCATATGCCGCCAAGCTTATCGGTGCCTAATAAATTTAAATAGAATTCACGCAGTAAGGGGCAGGCTTCGGTACAGCCAACGCTCTAACCACCTGAGCTACGAGGCCCCGCCGGACGACTCGAGTTTTATCACATTTTGGTCTAGTTGGGTCAATATGAATAAGTCAAAATCTGCCAAAAATACCTATGAATTACGTTAGCCTGGTAGTCATCTGGTGGATTCTAGGTGAATTACTAAGGAAATCCTGCTTGGGCAGTCAACTTACTGTATCAGATTTGGTGGATTCCAGACCTTGCAGTAGGTTGGGCGGGCAACTTGACCCAAATGTGATAAAACTCGAGTCGTCCGGCGGGGCCTCGTAGCTCAGGTGGTTAAATAGAATTGACAGGTTTAATCGTAAACGTATCATTTTGTCTTTATGACGGGAACATTCCTTCCGTAAAATTAGTTTGTACTTTTCGTTTGTTCTGGATAACGTTGCTTCAGATCGGCCTTGAAATTTTACTGAATACCTCACGATGTTCAAATTTAGCCGATTACCCGTAGAGACAGATCCTGTATTGTGTTCACCAAAAACTTCAAAACAAGGTGCTTCTTGAAGGTGGCAGCGAGTTTTTGGGCGTTCTTTTTCGTGTAGAAGGTCGTCCGGGTCACATTTGAAGACTCACGTAAACAGAAAATCTCATCATCGAAGAAGATGAACGTCCACAGCGAAAGTTAGCAACGAATACGCTTTCGACCAGTTAGAGGACTTTCTCTAATAAGTTACCTCTTTGGGAAGTGCTCTGATACTGCATTCCGTTTGCAGATACAGTAGGTGGGCTCACTCATGAAAAGTCAACCGAAATTCCGAAATGCGTTTTCGTTCCAAAAAGATTAATTAAGTAGGGTTGTAAAACTAGTCAGCCTGCAACATAATTCTATGATATTTCATCTACCCCAGGATGCCGGCTTTTGAATGATTTTCCTTCCGGCTGCATGCAAAAGCCACATAGTAAAAAACGACTACTTATGTAGCGTGAATTTTTCTCATTGATTTTCGATGCCCCTAAACGTGCAATTATATTTCATGAAAAACATGCATGAAATATCCATACTTTTGCTCATTCGGTAGAAAATTATGTCTTCTTCTAATTTTATACTCAAGGGAGGGATATAATTCGGTTTTAAAATCGTTTCTATTTGTGGGACATTTAAATACCGTGATGTGGCCGTGCATAAATCACCACATATCTGCATTTACCAATGTGGCTTGTAAAGTAAACAATATGGCTCAAATTCACTGCGAAATTTTATGAGTTCCATATGATCCTTTCTTAATACCATTGAGAAATGTACGGTTCTCCATACGAAAAATATACACGGCTGCAGTTTAGAAGTCCTGAATACAAGTGTAACGGCAGGTCGGAATTAAAATTATTCGGAAATTGGAGAAGTTTTTGAAAACCGAATTATACCCTCCGAATGAGCAAAAGGATGAATATTCGTATGCATGTTTTCTACGAAATATAAGTGCATTTTTAAGAGCATAGAAAATCAATGAGAAAAATTCATCCCAGTTAAGTAGCCATTCTTTACAGAGTATGGTGTTCGCATGCGGCCTAAAGGAAGTTCATTTGAAAGCCGGCGTCCTGGGATAACTGAACTATTATAGAATTATGCTGCATGATGATTAATTTTAAGACCCTACTTAAGTAATCTTTTCGAAACGAAGACGCATTTCAGAATTTCGGTAAACATTTCATGAGTTAGCCTACCTACCGTAGATGGGGCAGTCCACCTTCGGATCCAGAAACTGTCGTCGCTCAATCAAGCCACCACACACACAAGCGGTGTCGCGCGAGCCATAAGAGAACTGGGTTTCAGGCCTACAGTTGCAAGCAGCTGCACAACAGAAGTGACAACCACCACGTCACACGTGTAGACAAGGTTCCCGCCGAATAACAACAGGCATCTCAGTGGTTCATGCTCTGCATTTGCGAAAGTCCGCACTGTCAGACCACCAATCAGAAGACACTTTAAACAGTACTTGCAGGAGTAATGAAGTAAGCGGCAAAACCGACTATGTGGGTTGGTTGAACAAAGGAAGGAGAATTAAAAAAAGAGAGAAAACGGTGTGGAGCGCAGGCAGACAGCATGCAAAGGAGAGAGGCGATGTGCGTGGGGGAGGGGGTGTGCGGAGTGGTTGAAGGAAGCGCGAGGATCAGGTCGAGGAGGAGACGGCAAGTTTCTTCAGATGATCCATAAAGCCCTGCAGTGAGACGTCGTCTGTCAAAACCGCACTGCCCGCATCCTAAAAGGAGGGGAGAAAAGCCCAAATTACCTCTCACAGGCGGCAGTTGTGCGCAGGCAGGCTAAATAGACAGCACTGCACTGGCCAATCAGGAGCCCATACAAACACACACATACCTGACCAAAGCCGAACATGTTGTGTGTGGTAGAGGGGTTGACCTTGGAGAGGAGGAAACGCGCCTGGCTGCCGTCATGCTCGGTATCAATGTAGCGTGAGAGCGGGAAACGAGTTCGCAGTAACTCCTGAGCCTCAGCGCGGGGTCGTTCGATTACGTCGCGTAGGTACGCATACTCCGGCATTTCCTGACAGATCGGAGAAACACACACACGCGCATGTAAAGGGTACAGCTTAAGGCCTTTGAGGTCTTTGAGAGGAAGCTGGATTTTTGTAGCAATGCCCACTAAATTACCACCCGACCTCTGTAACCTTGGCAAATTCCGCTATTATAATACTACTTGATATACTTCAGTAACATTTTAAATTAAATGTCTTATTGCCTCCAACCAATCACCTACGTCACTGGCATGCACCTATGCTACTTTTGTCACCGGGTATATTATTTACTTCCCTGCACTCGAAACGACCGCTGTACTACTGCCCGTAACACTAACATTCGAGACAGTCTGTTTGTCTGTACAGATCTGCCGCTTTTCCGATTATTTGTTAGCTTTATGATATCTTTTCGAGTTTTTGAGATTTTGCAGTTGCTTGTAAACAAATAAGGAGTTCAAAGGTGAAGACCTACATTTCCCGCAATAAAACTGAATCTGAAAGGCCTTTAGGGGGCTGCGAGACGTGTGTACCCGCAGGACGAGAGCACAAAGGGTGATCAGCAGTGAATATGACAAAATGATCATTTTTGACGCAAAATAACCCACTAACATAGGAACTGCAGCAATAGTAAGGCGATCGTACAAAAAAGTGCGTCCCGCGTCGACAGAGATTTGTAGTCGAGTTAAAGCAAGTAAACCTGAAGGTTGCAAGCAACGACATGGGGCGTATTGCACGCTATCAAAAGGACATTTGCAGCTCTCGAAAAATGTTTCTTTAGTCAAGTCTATAGCGCCTTCTTTCGATCTCACCTAGGATATGGCGCACAGGCCTGGCGACCATGGCTCACAAAGGGCAAAATATGTCTCAAGGAAGTTCAAGGTCGTGCAACAAGGCTAGTGAGGGGTCTAAAATACAATCCTCATATAGAAAAACTTAAATGTCTCAATCTACTCCCTTGGTATTACAAGTAACAAAGGGGTGATATTATCTTAATTTAAAAGACAATAAATGGCTTCGAGCGAGGGCCACGCCTTGAGGACATATGCCCTCAAACATATGTTTCAGTGGTACCTCTCGCCTCATCATCGTAGACAACCAATGAAGTTCCGCACGAAAATGTCCAAGCTGAACCTTCGCTCCGAAGTCTTAACACAAGAGGTATTAGAACAAGGGAATGACCGCCGTCAATCAGTCGCGGAGGCGACTTCCTTCCAGCTCTTTAAGAGACGGCCGGATTATTGTATGCGTCGCTTGCTTCCTCTCGACAATCTAAATCCGAACAACATAGCGCGTCGAATGCAGACAGTAGTTTTTTTCTAAAAAAACAATGCTACTTACGTTTTGTGAATACTATTTTAATAGTAGCAATTTGTGGACGCGTGTACGGATGCATATAATGCAAGCGGAATGTAATCAGCGGGGTTTTCAGAGCCATCGCCCATTATCCTCGCCAAATAAACTGAAAGACGAGATGAAGGAGATGGTAAGAAAACGTGATGTGCGCCTCTAACGTGGAGAGTTTAACAATTATAGAACCACTCTACTCATGCCTAGTTACAGTCATTTATGAGACCACATCAATGCAATAGGCCTGACGCGGATTAATCGGAAACGCACGCTCGCTAACGACAGACTTCTAATGTAACTGGAATTTTTCGTGAGTCTTATTTAGATTCCGAGGGAGTGGCGAAACAGGAATGAATGTTCGCTCAAACCTGAATACTTTTGACTTCACGATGACGAGCGTAAACGCCTAGACCATCGGAAGTTTTCATTCAGTCAACGTGTTATTCGACCGTGGAACTCACTGCCAAGTGAAACAGTGACATCTGATACAGCGGTTGTGTTCAAAAGGCAGCTGGATCGTTTGATCTTTGATAAACGACGACTCTCACTGCAGGACTCTCTGCGGCCAGCCATAAAATTTTTATTTCCTGATTTTACTCCTATGTAACACATATCTGCACGTTTAATGAAATCTTCCCCAGCAAACTATACAAGTGACTGCGCTTTGTGCTGATTGTAAAATTGCAATTAAAATTTCATACGTACACGTCCCCTTCGCAGTTCCGCACCACAAAAACGCTTTCCGTAAACAAATATGTTACTGGCAAAAGTGTAGTAAGATATGCATTTAACATTTATATTGCATGCACCGTTTTCAATAGGGTCATCCCTATACTATATAAGGAGCGCAGACTTACCAGATAACCGGCTTTTCGCCACTTGACAATGTTCTCTCCCTGGTAGATGAGGACGTGGAAGAAGCTGTCCATGAGGAGAACAGTGTCCGGCTGGATGCTGGAGCTGTCCAGAAGCACAGCTTCGTCCGTCCCATCCAGACGGAAGGCGATCAGAGAGGGCTGAATCATCAGGAGTGAGTTGGAACAGTCCTCAGTATTCAA
This sequence comes from Spirometra erinaceieuropaei, assembly GCA_902702965.1. NCBI lineage: Eukaryota > Metazoa > Platyhelminthes > Cestoda > Diphyllobothriidea > Diphyllobothriidae > Spirometra > Spirometra erinaceieuropaei. The sequence goes on from CACRXP010000743.1 coordinate 22,429, forward strand.
AACGTGTCTGCATAGAACGCACAGGGAAACAAGAGGGTGGTGTGAGTGCGAGGTAGGCGCAAAGTGTTACGCGCAAACTAGGAAAACAGCACTAAATCTCTGCCGAAGCTAATGGTCGGGCGCAATGCTGCATACTGCATTAGTGAAGACTCCTCGCCTAACATCCTGAAACGGCGAAGGATATCCCTGTGTATGGGAGTGAAGTAGATAAGTTCATGCATCTCACGACAAGCTAAACACTCAGGTTAGCAAAAGTAAGAGATCCGGGTCGATAATCTGAGGAAAATGAAGTGCTCACCGGATCGAGGGACTTGTTAGACTGACGTTTCGAAGAGTTGGGGCGGCTCTCCATGGCCAAAGCGTCAAGTGAAAAAATCGATCAGAATTTTTGAATAGACAGCCGGATTAGTTGGCCTTGGGCTGATCGATTTTTTTCTTCTTTCGCTGCCTTGGCCAACCGGCCGTCGCCCGTGAGTTTTGGTGGCCTCCTGTATTGTGTGTCGTCACCTCAATTGGAGTTAGTTGCGTTTGCGTCCCCTTTTGGGTAAATTGGTCGACAGGCCGTGTTTGCTCGGTATTCTTAGGCTCCGTATGCCCGTCTTGTCTTCGTCACGGCGTACGTAGTGACGTAGGACTTTATAGGCCGAAGGAATGTCTAGATGCCTGTTGATGGAGTTGGCATCTGAGTACCAGGCCTCAAGTGTGAGACGTTCTGTCCTTGAGGAGCCTCTGCCTAAGACGGTTGCTCCTTGAAAATCAAAACTGTGACCAGTTTCCCCGATGTGAGCCGCGAGCTGTGAGGTTGGGTCTAGCCCCGAGTTTCCAGTTTGTGCTCATGTAGGCGGATCTCCAATTTCCGTCCGATTTCACCCACGTAGTTGCAGTCTCCATCGTTACAACGTATTTGATAGACAACCGCTGAGGTCTTAGTGGGTGGCAGTATGTCTTTGAGTTGCATCAAACGGCGACGAATTTTTGCCTGGGGTCGATGGACAATGCCTACCCTGGTGGGTTGTAACGGTCGTGACGGCCAGTAGGCCAAAGCAGCGAAAGAGGAAAAAATCGATCAGCCCAAGGCCAACTTATCCAGCTGTTTATTCAAAATCCTGATCGATTTTTGCACTATACGCTTTGATAATGGAGAGCCGCCCCTGCTCTTCGAAACATCAGCCAAACAAGTCCCTCGATCCGGTGAGCATTTCATTTTCGTCAAGCTGAACACTAACTGACAACTCCCTCTGTCAACAATGAAAACTCAACTCGTGCAGATGGCGTCAGTGGCTGAAACTAGTAAGGTATTCGGAAAGTGATTCAGTTTTAGCAGAAGGTTGTAAAAACAGTAGTTTTAAGCAAAAATGCGATTGCCGTCGTTTTAAATGACAGCAGACCGACGGGAAGACAACTGTTTAACGCAACGTTCAAGAAATATGCCTCGTTTTCAGAAAAGGAAGTCTGAAAGACTGTTTTCAACTTCCTCTGGTTCTGAATGTTTTACCTCCTATAAAGTGTTCTAGTGATCGGAACAGATGAGTATGGAGGTGGAGGAACCTCCCACCATAACGGTCTTATCTTTTTAGGCTTGTTTTCCAGCGTGTGGCCTTGCACGGCAGTTCAGGCGTAATTTTCTAGTACAAGATTCAATTGTTTGTGGTAAACATCTGTACTGATGGTCCTTCCACGTCCCAGAGGCTCCTTTCACATTCCGCCAAACGCAGAGCAAGGACTTCCGAGGGGTTCTGGCTTGGGAGTTACCACTGGCTTCGTATTGTATTTTTCGTTTTCTTTTGTAACGCACAACCCCTCTCTCATCACATGCAACAATGGGACGAAGAAATGACAGGTTAGAAGACTGCTGCAACGGATGGTAGGCTCTCAGGTGGAAGATCATCCCTAATCCCCCCCTCTTTGCATAGTTCTTTCGCAATTCGATTGACATGTTCGTGGATGGGTGAACAAGACGACAAATGTTTGCTCCTTTGACGTGGATCTAACTCAGTAGTTTCATTCAGAAAGTCGTCATTCAGAGTGGATCGCCATTCGGAGCGGGGCTTGGCATACAACAGATAACCGACTCATATTTCATAGCAGCAAAAAAGGCAATTACTTTCCGAACACCCCAATGGAAAAGGTACAATTTATGTTGGAAAGGACTACTTAAAGTCAATTATGCCCTTTAGAAAGAGGGCGCGGGCATATTATCGATCACATTCCCTCTGGAGAAGTTCTGTAATAGGGGGATTATTTGGGACCGCGAAGAAGTCATTTAAGCAGTATCGTATCTGCGCGTCTGCAACGTAATGCGTGATGGTTGTGCCCCCCAAGCGGACCACGTGGTAGATGCGCTGGACCAACACAGGAGCCATATTGGATTCTGGCAGGCGGTATCGGATTGCGCACCAACATTTCAGGATGCGGTAGCGGACCCGGTTGTCGGCAGTCGTCGCGCACACTGGAACCCCTGTCATCCTCCCCATTGTTGTTGTTGTTGATCGAAAACCTGGTTATTTGTTGTGTGGACCAGAGGGTGTGGAGTGGAACGCCAAGGTGCGGACTCGACCGTGCATCCACCTGCGCCCTCCCCCGCCTCCGGTCTTCTTGACTCTGTCTTGACACCGGTGCAGGTGGAGAAGGAGGAGGGAGTGCGGTAGATGCTGTGCAAGTCTACTATCACCATAAACTAATTCACGCACAAGTCACCGTCTCTGCTGTCGCTTCGCTGTGGGCCACGCGGTGGACATCGTCGGAATCGACGGTAGAACTATCGCGGGATGGTTAAAAATGGACGAATGATGTTGCTTAAGTGAAAAGTATTTACCATGTATGATGGGAGCGTTAAATTCAAGTGTAACTACATATTGGGTCTACAATAGAACAGGAATCGTTAAAATTCATTAAAACCGTCACATACAGTAGATATGCTATCACATAAAATGTTGACTGAAATTCCGAAATGTGTTTTCAATTCCTTAAGATTACTTTAGTGGGGTTGTAATACTAATTGTCGTACCGCATGATGTTAAAATATCCCGGTCACGTCAGGATGCTGGCTTTCGGATGAGTTTCTCCCAAATCGCTATATTCCGTAAAAAATGACTGCCTAAGTAGCATGTGTGTGTTTCCCAAAAAAGCATATTTGAATTTATAATGGCATGCAAAATCGATGGGATGGGTGCATACAACTTAAGTAGTCACGTTTCACAGGGCGCGCTTTTTGCAGGCAGCCGGAAGGCTCACTAAAAAGCCGACAATCTAATGCGACTGAGGTGTCTTGAGATTATGCTGCGAACCTAAGTTAATCGCTTGTAACCGTAAAAAAAACACTTCAGAACTTTGATTAAAAGCCAGGCTGCTTGTTGCACTCGTAGAAGGGCTATTTAGCTCCGTCAGTCACCGTGTCCACGCCAATATCTGTCACTGGAAGACGGCGAGGTGTGTGGGGAAACAGAGTGGATTGGATGCATCGAAAGGATTGTAGCACATATGGGGGGAGGCAGTAGCGAGGAGCTGGGGATCCTCTAATAATGTTAACTACGTATGGTACTTAATTCGTTTGAGTAGTATTCACGGATGTCATCTAATTTTTTGGGGGAGGAAGCCTTTTGGTGGGGCACAGGGTCAGTTTTCTCAGACACCATAACTACAACGAGCACTCAAAGTTTACCGGCCGCTACCGGTACACAACACAGGCAGTCTATCAGGTGAGACAGCGGTCAAACTCGTCGTTTGCGGCGACAGTGGTCACCTGCAAGGTCGCCCGTGCAGAGAACTTCCCCGTCGCTGGGAGAGGCTTTTAGAAAAGTCCACGAAAATGGCCACGCGCAGACGCCGGCCGAGACAATGACTGGACTGGGACATTGGAGTTTGCACTGTATGATCACGCACTCCAGAGTGACTTCAAAACGTCAGAAAAACCCATTTTCCGGATGCTCGAAGTACCTTACTTTTTCCCCTCTTTGATGTACTTTCTTAAAAAGAACGGCGAAAATTCCAGTTCCCTGTAATCCCTGTGGGGGAAAGTACGTCTCTTTCAGACTGAGCTTGAAAATATATAGTAGCTTTGGTTTACAAAATCCACGAATTCCTGTGCTTTTCGAAACATGACAGGCGTGTTTACGGGCTTCAAGGGTCTCTCTCTCCCTCTACTGATTACGTGATTACCACTGAAAGCGGCAACGTAATTCGATTCATGACCGTACGGGGAGGCACGCTAAGCGATATCAAATTGTCGACTGTGTTGGGGATAATTCGAACGCTTTGGCAGTGGGATCAGTATGCCACGACCAAATAAGCATCATACAATTGCCAAAAAATCGAATTGTTTTCGAATAAGTAGCCCCTTCCCTGCGTATTGCAGGCGGCCTTGGGCTAAATGCTCAACCGAAACGACTCCCATGAACACCTATGCGAGACGGTGCGCCAAAGACGAATACACTGGCGGCCGTTTCGGAGAGACAGTGACCTCAATGTGTTCTCGTTTCGAAAAGATTAATTAAATAGGGTTGTAAAACTAATTATCGTGCAGCATAATTCTATAATAATTAAGTTACCTCAGGATGCCGGCGTTCGAACGAACTTCTTGCCGGTTGCATGCAAAAATTGTGCTCTGTAAAAAATGACTACTTAAGTAGCAGGCGTTCTTCTCGCTGGTTTTCGATGTCTTTAAAAATTCAATAATGTTTCATGGAAAAAATGCATCAAAATGTTCATTCTTCCACTCATTCAGTAGGAAATTACGTCTTCTTTCAATTTTGTACTCGAAGGAAGGGTATAATTTGGTTTTAAAGAGTTTTCTAACTGTGAGATTTTTTAATATCGTGAAATGGCCGTTCATAAAACGTCATGTCTTAGCAGTTACTAGTCTTGCTTGCAAAGTTAACAATAAGGCTCAAATCCACTGCTAAATTTTATGAACCCCGTATGATCTCCTCTGAATGCCGTAGAGAAATTTACGGTTTTCCGTACGCGGAAAATATATGGCTTGTAGTTTGGAGACCCTGAATGCAATTGTAACGGCAGGTCGAGTTCAAAATTATTCCGGAATTGGAAAAGTTTTTTAAAACCGAAATAAACCCTTTCTCCGAGCATAAAATTGGAAGACGTAATTTCCTACCGAATGAGTAGAAGAATGAACATTTTTATGCATGTTTTCCATGAAGAATAATTGACTTATTAAAAGCATCGAAAATCAATGAGAAAAATGCATGCCACTTAAATAGTCATTTTTTGCAGAGTGTAGTTCCTGCATGCAGCCTAAAAGAAGTTTTTTGAATGCCGGTATCCTGAGGTAGCCGAATTGTGATAGAATTATGCTTCTGAATGATTGGATTTACAACCCTACTCAATTAATCTTTTCGAAACGAAAACGCACTTCGGAATTTCGGTTGACATTTCATGAATTAGGCTACCTACTGTACTTCCGGGTAGAGGGGTTCCATACTACCTGTACAGGTACTAGACAAGAAGCACTCCTCTTCGCCTCCTGTGGAACAAGTTACATTGGTCGGATGACTAGGCACCCAGCTCAGCAGACGCGAGAGGATTATGGTTACGGTTAGGGTCAGGAGAGTGGGGGGGGGACTTATTCAAATATAAGAAATTAATTTGTTTCCAAGTGTTGACGAGAAAATTAGTTGGGTTTGTAGATAACGGAAGCGCAAGTCAAAAATACAAACTAAGTAGTCACTCTTTTTGAAGTGCGCATAAAAACGCTGGGCACGGACGTGTAAGTGGAGCTTAAGTAGTAGAACAGGAGACTACTAACCTGTAGTAGGCAGTCTCATCTGGACTATTGTTGAAGACCTGTATGAACGGAGAACGTCGCAGGTGGAACATAAATTGAGGGTAAAATGCGAATTCATCTGGAAGACGGAAGGAGGCAGCATCATCCTTTTGGTATTCGCCAAATTTGTGACAGAGTTTGATCAGCTGACGGTCCAGCCATCTACCGAAGATCAAAAGCAGTGATTATCATTAGCGGTTAATAGACAATAGTGCTACGTGAGTTGCCAAAGGTCCATTATCATAGGAAGTGCGCAGCAGTGTACCGGGTGCCACATTCTCCTCACCATTGCGATTGAGTTCGGGGCCCTCAGTTACTTAAAACAAAGTCCCAGAAGGATTGTAGCAACAATGGGGGAGACAGTAAGCGGGGAGCAGGCGATCATCTACTAATGTTAACTATATATGGTACTTAATTTGTTTTAGTAGCATTCATGATTGTCATCTTATTTTGTATATGGGGGAGGGAAGCCTTCTGGTGGGGCATGGGCCAATTTTCTCAGACGAATACTGCGTGACTTCAGCTGACACTTCAAGTTCACTGGTCTCTATCGGTACATAACGCACTCAGCTACCCACAAAACACCTAATGAAATCCAGGAACATGTCTGAAATTAAAAATTCACTCGAATTCACTAGAAGACAGCGAAATATAGAACAAAATGCAGCAAAAATTCATACATCGTGTTGAGCGGGGTTTCCACTGAGGGGTGGGAGAGTTAGCAGAAAACCATCAGGTCACAGGGCGTAAAATTAGTTCGATATAGTGTTCCTAACTTTTGAAGCACTGACATGTTTGCGAGTTTGGGCGAAAATGCCTCATCGAGATGGATACGAACCTGAGCACGTCGCGTCCGTCAGCCGTCTCGGCTTTGAACATAGCCATACGAGCCATTAGAACAGCGGCCGCTTCCTGGTCAAAACCGGCCACAAGGTGTGCCTGTTGGGACGCAGCGTCGATCCAATTGCGACAGGCCGTGGTCGCACGCACGCGGCGCTGTCCGCTGGCGTGCTGGTACTGGGTGACGATTTGCACGTAGCCGCGACCACCCGGTGGCAGCGGAGCCTGATGCTGGTTAGTGACGTCGAAGAAGATACCGAAGGTGGAGGCCGGCGTGAGGCCATTCAGACGCCAAACTGACGTGTGGCCGATACCCACCTCGTTGTCACTTGTGCAGCCCGTTTTCACATTGGCTGAGAAGCAGGAGCCGATGCAGCCTGACACCTTCAGATCTCGCGACGTCTACATTTTTAATCGAAGATAACATGGTTACTCATATGCAAAAGTAGATCGTATTGTCACCAATTAAATTTGGCCGCCAAGCAAACCGCGAGTTTACCTTGACCTCCATCTGGGCGGCGAAGCCCATCTTAAAGTTGCCCTCTGCATCCTTCAGAAGGTAGCGCTGGAAGTTTTGTTGAAAGAGAGTAGATGCGAAGCTGTCGCACATGACAATGTGTCCGCCTGTGTAGTTGGCGAGGTATCGCATCTCGTGCAGGCCAGTTTGGTCCAAATGGCAGCTGAAGAGATCAACAACGTGCGAATTCTGCGCAGCGCGATTGGCCAGACTTTCGTAGTGCTGACAATGGGCGAGAGGGTTATTCGATGAATGGGAAACTTGAAAAATACTTGAAAAAGCACAGAACAGAGTAAAAAGGCTGCTAGGTATCGGCCTAACGTCCGTCGCTTATGGTGTCTCCTATGACAGTGGTCGCTCACCGATCCGTTGTGCCCTGGGACTCATACTAGAGCCCTGCAGGCAGTCGCACGGCGAGGAATAACTTAAGCAAAAGATTATTGACAGAGACGAGAGAGACTGGGAGGCCCATTTCTGGCTAATTAACCGGCTTCAGCCAGCCTCGATTTCGCGTCTTCTGGTCATCGAGCATCACTATGCCCAAAGCTCTACCAGCTGAGCCGCGAACTCCTTGGTTATAACAGTTGTAAAAACCTAGGTCGACGAAAAGTACTGCCTACTACCACCAGTCAGATCTCTTCGCCGTTTATCAAAACCCGACTTCCAAACTTGTCTGCTGTACTCTGCCTCCTCCAGAAAGTGCGGACGAGGCCGTGCCTCAAACGGTTGTGAGGCCAGGAAAACCGCACACAGCGGCGGAGGAAACCCGACTTTGGGGGGCGGGGGGGTGGTGCGCACTCACCTTGATGGCCTTCCGCATGTAGGGGCAGTTGTCCTTCTCAATGTCATGGTGTGACCGGATGATATTCTTCAAATTATCGTCCACCACCGCGCCAGGGCCCTGGCTGCAGGGTCCACCCAGGAAGGTGAGAATGCGTGCTCCCACGTTGGGGAAGGTGGACTCAAGGAGGCCAATGGCGATGCTCAGGGCTGCACCACAGGAGCGCAGGGCTCGTTTGCCCTGCGGCACCGGCCAGGGATCGGGGGCCAGTTCGGCCAGCAGGGCGTTCAGGGAGGCGGAACAGAACTCCACCCGCTGAAGGAACCTAAACAAGATGGGAGGGGGGATAAGGTTAGGGGAAGGTTGACTCAAGGAGAGAGGGGGTGTGGGGCTTTAATGTAAGGCTGAAATCTCACTTATTCTGGGGCAAGTCTCCGTCAGCCGTCGGCCCCGGCATTGAGGACACCGAGGAACGTCCGTGAGCGGCACTACGACCGATTCCCAACATGCTCTGGTGGAGAGAGAAGAGTAGATAGGGCGGGGGGGAGGGTATGAGTAGGGAGGTCACAATTAGGTCAGACCGATTAAAAGACGAGGTATACGTGTGTACACATAAACATTGTGCTCATCGTCCTTCGAGGAAGAAGAAGAAGAAGAAGAAGAGGAAGAAGAAGAAAAAGAAGAAGAAGAAGGAGATGAAGGAGGAGGAGGAGGAGGAGGAGGAGGAGGAGGAGGAGGAGAAGGAGAAGGAGAAGGAGAAGAAGAAGAAGAAGAAGAAGAAGAAGAAGAAGAAGAAGAAGAAGAAGAAGAAGAAGAAGAAGAAGAAGAAGAAGAAGAAGAAGGAGAAAGAGAAGGAGAAGAGGGAGAAGGAGGAGAAGGAGGAGAAGAAGAAGAGGAACAAGAAGGAGAAGGAGGAGAAGGAGAATAAGAAGAAAAAAAGGAGAAGAAGGGACGAGTTCATGGACTGAAGCATATTTGGACTGACGCTTCGGAAACCCTCTCGTTGTATCATCAGTGTTGTGTGCTGATTGGACCTCGAATATTCACACATATTACATGCATACATACATATATATGCACGAAAATTTAGAGGACTGGAAATAGACAGCGGACTCGGTGTCACAGTTAGGCCTCCATTACACGTCGGGGGACTTATGCGTCTCAGTCGTCTGGTATGCAAGACGAAAACTGCTCACCACTAGCCAACCGACAAGCAGTGATCACTACCTGCTCGTTGACTCATGCTACCAGATGCATACAACAGGATGAATGGTTAGTAACCTCGTGAAGAAGAAGGATGACGGATTCAAGTGAGAATCCAAAACGTCAGGTGAATAAAGCACTTGTTCCAGCGATCGCTTCTTCTTCTTCTGATCAATGCAAGTCAGTGTTTGAATGTCAAAGACGTAATTATGCGGAAGCGTCTACCCGCCCAACAGTCCTCAGCCCGGAAGATGTGGATGCGCTGTTCAGAGCCTCCACTAAAATCAGATTCAAAGTAGGGGACAACTCGGATAATAAATTTGCCTGTCAGGAATGCAGCGGTGTCTACATCGGGCGAAATTTGTTAAAACTAGGGACGTACGGCGACTAGCGCGGACAGTTGGCCAAAAAGATACCAAATATGGCGGACAGCCATGTCGAGCTCGTCTACGCAGAGAGGAACTGCATAGTGCATACGCGAATTTCTTGAATTAATATGCTGAGAGGTGAGGCAGAGGCTGTCTCTAGGGAATATGCAATCGAAATGATCCGGAAATCATGTGCGTGAACATAGTTTTTGACTGGCCTCGGTCAGGCTTCTTCAGGTCAGTAAAATCCGGCGTAGGTTTGATAAAATTGATACTGCTGAAAGACAAGGGAAGGGTTGTCTAGTTGGGTTGTGAGGTTTCTAGATCATAATTTTCTTGAGTAACAATGAATAAGGGAGCGCGGTGAACAGGTAGCAAACAAAGTCGATGGTTCGTTCCAGGCCGAAAAAAGAATAATGAGAGAATCAGAAGATGTCGTAGGTTCCACCCCCCGAGTTGTGCTATATACGTGATTTAAGTGATTGGTCGGATTTTATGCCATGTCTTCCGAAACATGTTGATGCGCGTACTCACACCGCGCAACGTCTGTCCGTTGTAGGCAGCGCTACATTCGACACACCTAAACCGCAGCCTGTTAAAGTATGGGGAGGGAAGGGGAGGGAGAGAGAAGGCAGACAAACCCACCTGGATTTGGGCTCCTGTATAGTCCTTCGTGCCCTTGAAGACCCACGACTTGGCGATGGGGCCACTGTTGAGCCTGTGAATGTGCACCATTCGTCCAAAGGTTATCAGCCCGACTAGAGTTGAAGGCGGCAGTGCTGCAATTGACTGCTGGATTGAACTCTGTAAGGAGAAAGCAAATTGGGGGCGGCAGAGGCGGCGGTTGGGGGGCACCAAGGACTTTACAGTTCAATAGATGTGATTTAATGACGTGTGGAGCTAGGAGAGAATGAGCTCTGGGTTTCATCCAAAACGCCAAAACGATGACTTGAACTGTAATTTTACCGATCATCCCTGGTCAGGACCGGCATCGATTCGTGTGGCGGACAACGGATCTGATGAGACCGATGCACTCTACTCCAGCAGCGGGCACCGAATAGTAGAGATAGTGGCGGGTCGGATTTGGAGGCGACCGTCTTCTCCGTCAGCTCAAGGAAGGCGGTGTAGTTCGACTTGTAGTGTCACTGAATTCATGCGGTGGACATGAAGAGCATGACCATATCAGGGCTGTCTTGCTTAGACTCTAGGGGATATATTTACGATGTCATCGTATCGAGTGCTGACCTACCTCGGTTGAGACGAATCACGAAGGGCCGTGGCAATTCGCCGAGGACTTACTGCGTCTGACTGCGTACCCCTCACTGGTGGCTGACGACCGAGATAAAGTGCTGTTGAACCCCCTCAAGAGTGGGCCTGGTTCCCACCAGGCATTGTTCTACTTGCGGATCCAGCTACCTAGCGATCTGGACGGCGCCATCCAAAGGCGCCTACTGCATGCTACAGGAAAACGTCCGTGGGTCGGATGACTGAACCCGCATCGAAACTTGGACGCAGACGCCTGTTTGCCGAAAACAGAGAGCCGTTCTTGCCACTGTCTCTGAAGATGGGTTCAAGTGCGAATCTGAAACGTCAGGCGAATAAAGCCCTTGTTCCAGCGATCGCTTCTTCTTCTTCGTCGTCTTCTTCTTATCAACTAGTTCCTGGAACTCGCATCTTCGCTTGTATTGGCAGAGAGCCGATCGTTGGTGGGCCGGACACTCACGGGCGACACAGGCAACCGAGGGACTACCACTCTTGGGGAGGACCCTTCGTAGTGACACACGATACCCATCCTACCACCTAGATTATTCGAGATGCCCAAATGCCCGAAGGTCCCACCTTCATGATACACTTCGACAGGTTCAAACCCTATAATAGGGCAGGCTCCACAACCTGCGTACTTCACGATGAGGGCTGCTCTCACTGGTGGCAGCGATGGTTTAGAGTGCTGAAACCAAAGTATGGGAACGACCGACTGGTGTTGTAAACATAGTTGCTGTCTTGGAATTCGTTGCAGAGTGCGTAGCGGGCTGACACGTCCTCTGCCGATGCGGAAACCCCTCAGAATCGTCTTGCCATGTGCCCCTGGAGGGGAGGGGGATATTTGTGAAGATAGTCGTGTCGACGTTCGTCCCGTCTGCCCTCTTGAAGTGCTGCAAACTCTTAGGACAGACCCTGTGTGGCTGGAGTGCTTTCTCCAGTCGCTCAGAAATAACATCAGAGTGGATTTCGACCAACAGTCCATCCTCACCTACCGGCCTACATCGTTTGAAGGCATTTGATTAATGCTTAGTCGTTGTCGGACAACGCGACTGGACCGTCCACCTTCCACATGTATAAAACAACATTCACGACCGCGTAGGGGTAGCCGGAAAGATCCCCCGGTACACGTACATCTTCTTGCTGCTCGAGACATGATAATTCCCGACTGATTGGACAAAACATCCTGTGAACAGCATGGATTCTGACGACAGTATTGGTCGCAGACGGACTCCTAGACACTGAAAAATGTCCAGGCGTTCAACCTAACAGACGTAATTCGCACCACAGATGCCACCCTGGTGATATCTTCCCTGTAGTCCAGGTCCTAGTGTATGTTCGACATCGTCAGAACTGCGTACAGCACTTTCGTGAGGCCAACCGGCGATGCGGTTAGTTCTTATGGACAACCGACGACAACAACTTTGAGCGCCTGATCGAATATCGAGCAGCTGCGAGAGGTCACTGGGACGACGAAACGAGCACTAATAAACCGGCAAAATAGGAACGATTAAGTATAGAAACCCGTGGGGGGAAGGAGGGGGGGGGAGAGGGAATAACGAACCTTCAGATTGGTGAATTCTACCTCCTCGAGGCAGGTGTCCATGACGTAGAGGAAGATCATGGGCGTCGTAGGTGCCTTCTGAAAGGACGCATGAAAGAGTAGAAGAAGGCATAATCCCCATACGTCAGGCTAGTGAACATAGAAACGATGCCTGAGGTATGTCCTGACAGGATGTAGAATACAAAAGAGATGCTAAAGTCCATTTTTGCCCCGGACAAACGATTGTGATTTCACTAAGAAGAAAGAGGGGTGAGGGCAGGGACAAAGACAGCGCGGGATCTTTTATCTTGTCTGGGCGTTTAATAATTTCGAGGGCAATTGCCAGGCATTATTTGCTAAGTGGAGTTGTAACGAGAATTCGGTCTCCACAAGGTGTTGAGAGCGCGATGGCGACCTTCACTGCATCTATATCACTCACTATTCGCAGGCCCAGGACAACGTCAGGAGGATCGGTGACTGACAAAACTAAACACTCCTGCATACGCGAACCACACACACGCGCTGGTCCTCCACTTCCCGCGAAAAAAAGCTTTAAAAGGGATATTGGTTCCGTCACATGTGAGTGGCAGCATGAGGAGGAAATAATACAATCTGATCATCCTCAGTCCTGAAGTAGACCTGTCAGGTGAAAAAAACCCCTTCGACTGTCAGCCTACTGCGAGAAGCTAAAGTTGCTTTTTGTTGTCTATAGCCAGGCTAACAGGCGCCTCATCCGAAGTCGATCTACCTAATTGTCTTTCGCCTCGCCTATGGCCGGTTCGAGTAATGTAAATTGAGATCAGACTGCGTGCAATACCTCGCACGGTCAGTGACAGTCGACACGCACCACACATACACACGCGATATTTCGAACGTCGCTTCCGATTATGTCCACGGTGTGCCTGACATAGGGGTGAGAGCAGGCACGGTGACTTGTGCGTAAATTAGTTTATAGTAAATGCCGACTTTCAGAGCATCTACCTCACTCTCTCCTTCTCCCCCACCTGGATTTGGTATCAAGACAGAGCCAAGAGGACTGGAGATGAGGGAGGCCGCATCCTGGCGCTCCACTCCACATCGCCTGGTCCACACAGCAAAATACCAGGATTTTAACCAACAACAAAAGGGTGGTTGACAGGGCCGAAGCCGCACCTAGGCGTGCCGTCACACTTGGCTCGGATCGCACGGAGTGGGGGGAGTGCCATAAAGGCCACAGTAAGAAGGAGCCATTGCAGCCTGTCTCTCATACCACCAGTTAACCGCTCCACACGATGACGACAGTTCAACCATCGACTTCGATGATGTCCACCGTATGCCCCACAGACTGCATTGTGGGAGCAGGGACGGTGACTTACGCAGGGGTTTATACTGCCAGTAGACTTGCGTAGCATCTACCTACACTCTCCCCTCCTCCCCCGCCTGAGCCCGGTGTCAAGACCAAGTCAAGAAGACCGGATACGGGAGAGGCCGCAGGTGGATGGCTCCGACGGATCCTCGCCTTGGCGCTCCACTCCGCACCCCCTGGTCCACATACAAATGACCAGGATTTGGACCACATAACAATGGGGCGGTGGCAGTGGTCCAGTTGTGCGACGAATGCCGACAACAGGGTCCGCCAGCGCACCCCCCAGATGTTGGCATTTGTTATTGCGCACAGATAACGCCTGCCAGAGTCCGATGTGGCCCCCGTGTTGGTCCAGCGCATCTAACACGTGGCCCGTTTGGAGGGCACAACCGCTCCACACACAAACACACAACACTGGGCCGACTGCGAGGTCCAAATTATCCCGTCAGTTGGCAACCTTCCGAGCCACGGCTTTTAGCACACCGTGATAGCTTCAAGCGTGCGCTGAGCCATCAACCTTACTCTCCCTTCCCAGTCCCAGGCCCCAGTAACTGTCCGAGCCGGTCGGTTTACAGGTGCGGGGATTGGGCTTGTCGACCCCCCCCCCCCTCGTGTAATATATTTCCCGTATTTCAAAAAACATTCTTAATAAGACCTTTTCGACCCCCCCCCCTTCGTGTAATGGATGGCGTACCGTGAGTCCCCACCTAACGCGTGCCGCATACCTAGTAGGGTAGTATTTAAGGACGAACGCGCAGTGGCAGGTTCCTGACGGACGATGAAAACTAAAAGCTAGGCTGAAAACATACTACAGTCGTGGTCACATAGCGGTGGATGGGGGGGGAGTAGGGGGAGGAAAAAGGCCCTAACTAACCGTTATGGTGTATTCTAGAGTTGTAAACTGTGGCATCAGTTCAGCCGGCAAATTCTGCTCTGTCATTCCAGCGTACTGTGGTGGAAAGGTGTTTCGGCAGGCGCATATACAGCATACCCACGCTCTGGCTCGTAGATCAACCTGAAGAGGAAAACAGGAGAGATTAGTTGGTGTAATTTGAGGTACCGACATCATGATTTCATGGTGTGAGACTACCTAAAATATCATGTACGTATTGAAAATAACTTAGGTTTTGCAGTTTGTGATCAGAGGGAAAAAAATATTCAAGAAAGTAAATGTCGCCTCATAAAAGAATCTAAGAAAGGATCGAATACACATGTGGCTGAAGCTCTCGAGCTTGACAACAGCCTCAATGCTGGACCGGGTACGGGTACCTCTTGCTGCCCACGGACAGTCGTATCGAACACTACAGGGCCTGTGGCGGATTATGGCCCTAGATGGTGTACCGGCAAAAATCCTCGCCATGATCAAGGCCTATTACCGCTACACCACTGCATGAGTTCTGGTCCACAACAATCTTTCCCAAACGTGCGATATTCAGTCAGGCGTTCGACAGGATTGCATCCTGTCGCCCATATTGTTCACCTACGCTATTGACTGTATTCTCGGGAGGGCCCTACACGAAGATGACGGTGTTGAGTTTGCACCCGGACATCGACTGACTGATCTCGACTATGCCGATGATATCGCCTTACTTGCTTCACATTTTGGTGATCTGCAGTCTATGGTGTCACGGGTGAACGAGGTCGCTAAATTGGTCGGTTTGTAGATAAACGCTGGAAAGACCCTAGTGTTCTGAAGCTGCATCCTTGACCAAAAGAAGGCACCCCTCGGGATTGATGGCTGTCAACTTGAAGAAGTAGACAGTTTTAAATACCTCGGGGCGAGGCTGCTGCCTAATGGACAGAGTAAGGACGACATTGTCTCCCGAATCGATGCTGCCCGCTGGGTTTTTTCAAGCCTTCAGAAATGCCTGTGGAACCGACGTGACCTCTCCATCGCCACTAAGATTCGCGTGTACCGTGCATCTGTCCGGTCTGTCCTTCTTTACGGTTGTGAATGCTGGACTTTGCGCGTGGAGGATGAGCGAAAACTGGAGGTATTTGACCACTACTGCTTGAGGACCATCCTTCGAGTGAGGTTAACCGATTTCATCTCAAATGAGACAGTCCGCGCTCGCTGCGACAACATCGCAAGGATAACTCAGGCCATCCAAGAAAGACGACTGAGGTGGTTCGGGCATGTTCTTCGTCGTCCACCTCAGGAGCTCAGTGTTACTGTCCCCGATCCGGCACCGTTGCTCCAATGGAGGCGTCGAAGAAGGGGTCAGTTCAAAACCTGGCTCGACACTGTCCGTCAAGACATGGAGGTGGTTCTTGGACCTTCAGTATTCCGTCTTCGTCGTTGGCGAAGGGAATGGGTTGAGCTGTGCAGATCTGCTGCCGCGGATCGTCACGCGTGGAGAGGTACAGTTTCGGACATCACCGAGGCCGGCTAGATCAGGCATGATCGCAGCTGTATCAAGTACAAGAAGGTAAGTACAGGGCGCAATGGCGGCACTGAAACGTAACAACCGTGAGCCTCAGGTACTAAATGTCCGAAACTGCTACTATGATCAATGCTGTGGTGTCCACAAGAATAAACGCACTTCGCTACTCCAATTCACTGCTCTGGGTGAGCAGTGTGAGAATTTACTAATCAGTCGGAAACAATGCCTTGGTATTGGGTGCTAAAACATGCGAACGTTTCCGGATCTAGTACCCGAAGCCGGACAGGTTGCGGTTAGTAGCCAATCGTTGCTCTCTATAACGGGCCGCGCGGGGGCATATAAGGGCAGGGCACACGTTAATCGGGGTTATGGTGGCACGCCTAGGCGCGGGCCCATGCCGCGTCGACCACCTATGCCCAATTCTCCACATCAGGTCGCTGACCGACTCGGACAGCGGACTGGTGCCTGGGAGTGGGGTGCGGGAGACCGAGTCTTGGGACCGCATCCCCACGGCACTTAAGCATATTCCTCCCTACAAACAATCTGAGGTGCTTTTGTTCACTACTGATGCGGCCGGGCACATGCATCGGCACTTCAATCAGTACGAAACATATTTTACCCAGGCACTTAAACCATAGCAATACATGCCTTGGCATAGGTCTAACGCAAGGCAACAAATCATGTCAAGACGTACCTGACAAAAGGGATTCAGAATAGCACGACACCGGGAGCAGACAACGGGATCATACAGGACTGGTGGAAAGTCAGCGCGCTCCTTCATGGGCGTGTAGAGGCAGGAGACCGGAACAATGAGCTGAGCAGCGTCGAGACGGGATGCCGGCCAAACGTTCCACGAAAAGCGGATGCCGTCGTTTGCCTCCGTTTGCTGTATATACTCACTCATGGTCGCCATGGTGGCCTACCTACATGGTAAAAAATGAGTGGACAATAATGCTCCATCTGGTACTTACTCACTTGGGTCTCAGAAAGAGGGAGGTCAGTGGCCAGCAAAGACATGCGAGAAGAAAATTTTGGCGAGTCGTTCTCACTAAGGTAACCACCTCTCAATAAGACAAAGTTGTAATTCCAGTTTTTATAGAACGTCGTATCTCTAGAAGTGAAAAATCTACCAACCGCCTCTATAAAGTCTTCTTTTATGAGGATGGTTGGTTGGAAGTGTCGGTGAAATATGGAAGGCAAGGGGGAATCGCCCACGCATAGTTTCTTCCCCAGTGAGTGTTGAGAAGAGGGACAGTACTTCCTTCCAACTGGTTATTTCTGGCTTTTTCTGAAGCGACGCATCATTTGCGTGCTTCAGAAGCATAGAGTAGTGGCTTTTCTCGAAAAACTTTTAGCAGACAATAGCAGCGGCACTTAACCGCGCACAAATCATTATCTTCTGTGAGTAGGGTGGGTCCCAAAGCGTGTAGAACTGATCGCTTGATGATAATCGATCAGAAGTTCACTTCGTGCTGCAGTAAAGGATTCGCGTTTCGTTGCAGATAGCCAATCAGAAGATTCTGTTTGCATGAAGTGTAAAAGGGTAAGGACGGATTCGGAGCCTTCGAAACCAATTTTCATATTTTAATGCATGTGAGACCCATTTGCTCAGTTCGCACAATATTCCAAACTGATGTTCACATCACGGGAACTGTCTCGTCAATCATTTTAGACATTTTGGAGGGTCTTCGACGCGTTATATTTGAATATTTAACACAGAATCTCATAATTATTCGTCATATATACCGGAGCATCCTTCTGGACGTGAGGTATCTTCAAAGCATTCATCACCAGAGAAACAACTTTAAACCACTTCTGTGCAGTGTGTCATTTTCGCATATAACCAATTTCGATATGTGCTTATGATATGCTTCTTAAGTCATTGATCCAAGCTTCACCTCATCGAGTAGGCATATTCGAACTGGAGTCGGCTTGAAGGATATTTTTGAAAGAGAAGGAACCCATAAGTAAAGAGATAGTGTCAAGACAAAATTTTTAGACTAACTGACGCTTATTCGTGCTAGGTTACACATTTAAACACTTGGACCGAAAAACCCAGACGATATTTGGCGACTCACTGCATCGAACCTTAATGAACGTCGCACGGAATTTATGGCCCCTCGATATTTAAGCTAGGAGAATGAATGCTAATATAACATTCATAAGAAAACTGTTGACTAATTGTACCATAAATCAAGGGTGGTTAGTAAAAAATTCAAAATAAAGCAGTTTAAGGAGAGGTCACATGGTAGCACGGTGCCCTCCCACTTTTCAGATAAAGAGAGATTAAGGACGACAAAACAGTAGTATAAAAAGTGACATGAGTAGAAGTGGATAGGGGCAACGAGCGACTGGCTGACTTCGTCGAACGTAGAGAAGTTTCACTGTTTTATTACCCAGAAGTGAGCTCACTGAGCTCGAAGTCACAAAAGTCCTTCCGATGGTTCTCATCGCCAACTGTTAATTCCAGATGACGGTTGGACCTGGCCTATATGGCGCTTGACAAACGTTAGAATCGTGATATTAACATTCCTTAACGTTACGGAAAACTGGTGGTGACGGGATGTCCAATAATTAACATCAATGCTTCTAAACTCATTAGAAAAAGGAAATCGTCAATGAATGAATGCCCTACTAGTAACCGATCTGTGGGATTTAGCCCAACTACATCCACATGTATTGCTCCATCGAGATATGGAATGGTTCTAGGAGACTGGAGTATGTTGGTTGGAATGCAAAAGCCTAGACGGTTATGTCGCGTTTTAAAAGCATGCAGTGTTCTGTATCTACAGATATCTTAGTTCAGTTGGTTCCACAAAAGGAAATAAAAGACAAAGAATGAAGATCGGAGAGAAACTAAATTGGAATAGAAGCATTTTTATGAAATTGACTAGTGATCTCTTATAAGGGGCAACCTTGTCTTTTTTGTCTTCAAACGGAACAAGCAGCTGCTGAATAGCTAGGCATGCACAGCAGAAAAGGTAAACCGACCGCAGCCTGGAGGTCGAAAAAACTAAATACGTAATTGGCTCACAGCCGACTGAAGGATGTTGCAATTCAAACTGCATAACGATTGCTAAAGACCAAGAAAACGCGAAGTAAAGGAATATGGTTTATTTTCCCATAGTTAAAGCACTGACAATAAATACGAACTGCTCAGTCAGTCAGGAATAAGAATGCAAAAGTTATCCAGGGATCAATGACTCTTGAAGTTATTTGTGCTTTTCTTGTGGAATCTGCAGAAGTATAGCACACAGGCCAAGCAGTGGAGGCTGGGTAAAAATCAAGTGCGGTGTGTAGGAGGCATCAGATAAATACGATTAGACCACAGGATAAACTCCCAAAACGAAAAACAAAAACGGAGATATGCAAAAAAGAACAAAAACCAATCCAGTGGAAAAAAAACAATTGAAAACGACAAGGGTTAAAGTGGAAAGACTGGTGTAGAAGTGGCCGAAAAGCGTACCTAGCATGGAATTTTTATAAAGGCAAATTGTTGTTTCCTAGCAAAAGGTGATATCAAACCACCGAGTTAGCATGTGTCGATGAGCGAAAGAGACGATTGCATTTTGAGACAAATATCTTCACACTGTGGACCTTATAGACGTCCAAAGTAGGCCTCTGCATTTTTGAATAAGCTCCGGGGCATGATAACACACTGAGAAAGACTTATTTGTCGAAACGGAGGTCTGAACAGCTTTTGACTGTGCCCTCAAATGCTGCAAATATGACAACGCTAAAAGATAATACGCCCAAATTTTTTGCCCTAATAACAACCTTAAAAACTTTTACGAGATCTGACGTTGGCGCCTACGCTGCAAAGCGGACGGCCGGTGGACGTCCAGCTTTTACTTTAACTGCAGTTTCTGAATGCACCGAACAAACTTTGGTACTTAGCATATATGTAACCCCTGCCAGCAGCATTTAGAGCATGACTGGAAAAGGGATAGTCATCGAAGAAAAATGAGCAGAGTATAAATCGATACTCCGATATCCAAACCTATGACGCACGACTTACGTGTACGTTACAGAAAATCCGTGTGCGGCGCTAGCAATTCCGGCTCACTTAAATTATATGCAAACCGAATGGTAACTATATTATTCTGCGTCATAACGTCTGAATCGATGTACTCATAAAGTGGGGGCATTTAAAAAAAGAAACCTAGGCGACCATAAACCCCAGCTAACAGCGATCACGAAGTGCATAGTGGAGCATTACTGGTTGCATAAACAAGAAATGGGAATCGAACTAGGTGTAATAAAAATCATCACGATGGTAAAATGAAAGCAGTGATGCTCAAGACTAGAAGAATAAAACTCAGAAACATCTGTATTGGCCATAACTTGATCAGGTCAGTAACGCACCCCTTCAGCTCACTCAGTATAAGCATATGCTTGGGTCTGCATTCCTATTAATGCATTTAGTTTCTGGAACTGCGAGTAACATCGTATTTTCATAGAATAAAGGCGCTGCACCGTTCCGGGTTCCAGATATGAAGCCACAGAATCCTGAGTGAACTCGTGTTACTCCGCAAAA
>CACRXP010000743.1:60969-72280 GCA_902702965.1 Spirometra erinaceieuropaei
CTTATCAGTTTTTGAATACATTCAGGAGAAAAATTAATGAAGCTAAGAGAAGCATCAGACAACGAAGGAATTAAAGGGATCGGATCAGTTTCAATGGTGAAATGCTTGGCAAAGAACGAATTTAAAATTTCTGCTTTGCCTGCCTCCTCAGTAATGAAGGCATCGCTAGCACTAAGCAAGGGCGGAATGACTTGGTGGGACTTAGCAGATGATCTCTGACGGAAGATCTGAGCAACTGATTTAGAAAAATTCACGTCATTAATAGCTAAAGACTCTCTACGCCTATATCGCGTGAGCCTCATTTTCGAAGCTAGTTAAAATATTTCAACGATTCTTAGATGAACTGATAATGAGCTCACAGAAGGATCTTTAAACTGCTTCCGTAACTTTTTAAGTCTGTTTTTAAGAAAGTGTGGGATAGCGGTGGAATTAGCACTCGATTTGAACATCTTCCGAGGAA
The DNA here is from genome assembly GCA_902702965.1 of Spirometra erinaceieuropaei. NCBI lineage: Eukaryota > Metazoa > Platyhelminthes > Cestoda > Diphyllobothriidea > Diphyllobothriidae > Spirometra > Spirometra erinaceieuropaei. The sequence goes on from CACRXP010000743.1 coordinate 61,430, forward strand.
TAAGGTCAAGAAGACCTTCTGTTACGCATTGTAATAAATTGTTGAAAAAATTTAGATCATTATTTGAAGAAATATTGTGCCAATCAAGAGTGCATGTAAAGTTATTTACTAATTTCTTATTAACATTAGCAAAGTCAAAAATACTACGTTGAACTGTTGACTTTGCGGAAATGGCAACTGGAAGGCGACAATGGATTAATGCATGATCACTTGCAAAGAGGTCATGATAAAAATCCATAGATAAAGGGAAGGTGCCATTAGTAAAAATTAAGTCTAAAACACCATCGTTTCTGGTCGAAGAGTGAACTAATTGAGTCAGGTTTGAAATGTAAATGGCGTCAAGCAGCTTGTGGAATTTAGGAGGAGAAGTATGTGTGTGCCAGTCAATTTCTGGCAAATTAAAATCGCCTACGATTATCTTGACATCGAAAGAAGTTTCTGCAATTTTTTCAAAGAGTTCACAAAGTTGGCTTTCATTTCCGGAGGAACAAGGAGGATCATATACACATCCGACTAAGGCTTTCCTATTTTGCGGAAGGATTACCGAAGCAAAACATAAATTTCCAGAGAAGGAGGAAATGTTCAAGTTATAAGGCGCTTGTGCAAGTGATGCTCTTATGTAAAGAAGGCATCTACCGCCGCGTCTGTCGGCCCGGTCCTGGCGGTATAACCTGAGGCTATTTATGTTAAGTGCCGAGTCTGAAATTAGAGAGTGGGCCCAAGATTCAGTAATGCACAATACGTCTGTGTCAAACTCAACAGCTACACTTCTTAGGTATGCCATCTTTTGCACGACAGATCTTGCGTTGAGAGAGACAATACTGAGCGTATTCCTAATATGTAGGTTCCGCTCATTGCTACTTATAAAAAAGAAAGAGCCGGAGGTGGAAAATTAAGCTGTCGGAACGAAGCAATTGGTGGAGGACAAAGTTGCTGCGGTCTAAAATTTATGGGGTAATTACTAGCTAGAAATGCAGCATTAGGTGGAAGAACATTTGAGGAGGACCCAGGAAGAGGAAAACTATTTTGTTGGGTTGGAAAAATAGGAGACAAGAAAATAGGATTTTGGGAATTGTTAGCATAATACGAGGGGTAGTTTATGTTAGGTGGCGGACGTAATGGTTTCGGGAAACAGTTAACAGCAGGAAAGGGCTTTATTATTTGGGGTGTCAGGCTAGCAACGGGATTGGAAAATTTATCAGCAATGCGATATACTTGCATTTTGCAGTCTGATGTATAAGAGGGCTTCACAACGGTGGCGTTAAGTTGAGAATTCAGGATAGGAACAGGTAAAGACCTCCCTGAACTCTCATCCAGCTTATTAGACCTAACTGCAAGGTCAGACCTGAGTGGCCAGGCGTGGGAACGGGGTGGATTCGATGTAAGTTTATTAACCAAATCACTATTCTGAGTGCTGGGAGCCGGTTGTGCTTCAAGGACTAGCTCATCTTTACTGCTAAGATCAAGCTCCCTTATAAATTTGGGAGCCGCATTTGAACAATCCTGGCTCCGTGGGGGAGTTTTAAAGAGGCTAGTTTTAACCGTCTCTGTGATAATGTGATCAGTCGAAGAGCTAGATGGAACTGGGGCCGCTGTAGATAGTGGGAGGATTTGGTCGACACCAGATGGAGAAACTGCTTTAGAGGAAAAAGGCATTTGAGTAGAATTCGGGGGTGGCTTTACGTTTGGTAATGGGGGAGAAACTTTTCGTTGCAGTGGAGTTTGGTCTCGACTAATAAAAAGTTTATTTGCCCTGAGATATTGAGTCGATCGCTCCAAATGGGAGAAAATAAAATCCACTTCTATCGATGAAAAGAGTTTGACAAGAATTGGTGGATTCTTGCTCCTAGATGAAAGCCTTTTAGCTTCCGCGACCCTAAAGTTGAAGCCACATGAAAAAAAGGAAATGAAAGGCGACATCTATTGGCTGTCTACTCTTAGGAACGTTTTTTTAATATAAAGTTGAAACTTCGTTTGTGCCTGTCTTCAGTCTCAGTCGCAACCAGGTTAATGAGAGTCATGAGCTTCTCACACTGCTGAGACGTAAGCGTTGGCAAATTTCCGTCAAGAAGGGCACCAAGGACAGAAAAAATTGATCCGCAACGAGACATAAAGTTGTTAAAATCATCAAGCGCCCCTAGATCAATTTTTTTCATATGAACAATGGGTTTCAGATGAAGTTTAGTTTCCTTCAGATTTCGACGAAGGGTTGCTTGAGGTTTCATGCCGAAAACGCAATACAAGACTTAAGTCCAAATATTTATATGGATGATAACTGCCGAAACTTCGAGGATATATGGATGAGGCTATGTATGATGAAACGATTTTTGAAAGCTGCCAATATTGGTGGACCAGACAGCACAATTTATACTAAGCAAGTTTTACTCAATACCAGAATGCAAACTTGAAAAAAAACGGGCAAATGACAATTTCGTAGGTGGCAAAACAGAACTATGAATAAATCTGAATTGGATAATGAGGCTATGTAGGATAAAATAGATAACAGTATAATTCTCAATAAACTGACGATGAAAGCCTTCAGTGGAGACGGTTTATCGTTTAAAATATAATGTTAATCTATATTTTTATGAGGAAAACCTTTTGTATATGCAGGTAAGACTTGATAGGATTGAGGCTATGTTGGGTGAAAAACTGCGACAATAGATTTCTGCTTTATGACAAATCGCAGAAACATGACAGGAAGCGAAGAAGACTTATGAGAAAAAATAGAAAATTTCGTCAGGTCTACACTGGAAAACTGTGCAAGGGATTAAGAAATTGAATCCAAAAATACAACTTTCACTTATCTTTTCAAAATCGTGCTTGTTTATGCGACCAGTAATGCTCCACTATGCACTTCGAGATCGCTGTTAGCTGGGGTTTATGGTCGCCCAGGTTTCTTTTTTTTAAATGCCCCCGCTTTATGAGTCCATCGATTCAGAGGTTACGACGTAGAATAATATAATTACCATTCGGTTTGCATATAATTTAAGTGAGCCGGAATTGCCAGCGCCGCACACGGATTTTCTGTAACGTACACGTAAGTCGTGCGTCATAGGTTTGGATATCGGAGTATCGATTTATACTCTGATCATTTTTCTTCGATGACTTTCCTTTTTCCAGTCATGCTCTAAATGCTGCTGGCAGGGGTTACATATATGTTAAGGGCCAAAGTTTGTTCGGTGCATTCAGAATCCAAAGCTTAAGCCCCAAAAGGAAGGCGAGCTCGTTGCAAGCTCGTAACGAGGGGGCAAATTGGCGCTCCCGAGCTCGTTTCGAGCTCTTGTTTGGCCAGCCAACCAAGTTCGATGCGCCGTCGCTTTTGCACCCTCGTAACGCGCTCGTAATTTCGCGACAGCGGGCTCGTTCTGTGCTAGTTTTGAGCTCGAAAATACGAGACTGTCAATTAAAATTAAACGGGGATTTTCGCAACCCTGATATCCGCCCATCCCACCCTCATCCAATAGCAGTTCACCCCGAGACCCCTCCTCAGATAATAACAATCCAGACTACTTATAAAAAATTTATTTATCAAACATAGGAAAAAATAGTCTGTTTAAAATATCCCATGAATATGCTTGGTTTTTAAAAACCACTTGGCATCAATTGTCATTCGGCGTTTTATCAAGACCTTCAGCCGGGGGAACATCTGAAAGGAAGGTAATGTAGAACAGTAAATACATGCATTGGCGTTTACTTTCAACATTAATTATTACCGTTCTGCAATCCGCTTGTTGATGCTTGATTGCATCTGCGTTGTTGCCGGTCATGTGCCCGTTTAAGGATGTTCTTAAATGCCCCTTCCAGTATTGGTCTATCTGATGAGTGACTTGCACACCACTTATTGAAGACGTCTAGGAGGTAAAAGGTTAATGCACATGAATTAAAGTCTTACCGAGGATCATGTCGTAGATTGGAAACCCAAATATGGCTATATTTCCTGGTCTTTTGCCATAGAGTGTCAAAAAATCTGTCACATCCTCCGTCAAGAGCGGGAAGAAAATACGACCAACAAATGCTGACGTATTCTCCCCACCTGCCCCTGACAAGTATCATATATATGCAAAGTGTTTATGTATAATAAATAAGTTACCAGTCGACGTCTGTATTGGCCGTCTGACAACGCCGCACACAGTCGGTCGTAGGCGGCCAGCGAACTAACTTGCTGCTATGCTGGCCCTTCCTTAACCGGTCGCGATGTGGAGGCGACTACAAGACGCCTGACCTGTGCTTCCAAATTGCCGACTTTACTGCACAGGTCAGTTAGTCGCGTGATTATATCCTGTTGTGAGCAGAGCATCCAGTACTGTCGCCTCTTCGCTTTCTCCTCGGCGGACGTACGGCTATTATGTCGCCGCCGTTTCCTCCGGGGCGTACTGGTACTGGCGCGTGGGGATGTGTCATCTAATAGGTAAGTATGAACATTTAAAGTACTTACGTAAGTTAGACGATGACATGCATCCGGGGATTGTTTCGCTCGAATCACTTGGACTTTTTGACTTCTGGATGCCGTATTAGCAAATAAATTGAAAGCCTTACTGCGGACGAAGACTCTTCATATCCGGACACAAAATCCCTCTTGTGGCCTGTCTGACATAGTTCTCTACAACCCAACAGGAAAGGGCAGGGATGGCTACAGTATTACTGGGCTAACTCTCACTGTACCCCTTCACTATTCGCGATTCAGTAAATAGGAGACTGCTGGGTTGTAGGATTCGCGAAGAGTGCCAACAGAGCGGTTGGAATATCAGTGAGAAGGGTTACCGTGGCCGAAATGGTGAGAAAATGATGCCGTCGGACGCATTTGTTTGTCAGCCATTATGATCCCCATAGACGCACTCGATCGGAACGATTCAAAATTGCGCGTATGCTGAGTCCCAGCGTCCATTAATTTCAATTAGGACGAAGTAGTCTTGCATTGGGAAGCATGCATACTTCTGAACCGTTAGCGGCAAACGGCAGCTGTGAATCACAGTGTCTAACCTAGCCTTGAAAACCTTAACGTTTGAGGACCAAATTGGATAGTCGAAGTAGTTTTCAATTCTATAATAGTTCGAGAAAATTATTTGCACTTCACCTGATGGGTACCGTACTGTATTTTCGATACATATTAACTTACCGTCAATAGCAACAGAACCATCCGAGGGCGCTGTGCCAATGACCAATTTGCCTCTTTGTATTATTTTATACTGCGTAGCCGATCCATCAGACGACGGCAGTGGACCTTCGGTATGTTCGTGTCTACATGTCCATTACATTGGAATACAGACATCACGTCGTACACTCTGTGGCCCACCTAATCGACGCACTACTTGCTGCAACGGTTGTGACGGCTTCGTGAACAATCGTTTGAACCTCCGTAGGGAACTTTCGAATGGAAATGATGGGAAGCTATCTAATGGACCATGTCGTAAGACATCGTCCGGTAAGTGCAGACTGCTGTGAACACTGTACACCATTTCTTCTTTTCCATACAAGACTGCATACTTCTCTTCAAACATTCGTAATATGCATCTACTGTAAGGTACTCATCTTCTGCAAGAGCACGGCTGAACTATGCACCGCACTGCAGTAAACAGCAGTAGGAAATGTTTGCAGTATTTACGACGAAGAATGTCATTCAGCACAACTATCCCTGTGTACAGCAAAAACTGCCGCAGTTCCGTACCCTTCCACATTTCCAAGTCACGTATTGTCCTAGCACGCTGTGAAAATCCCCGCGGCAGGAAAGCATTTAGGGAACGCAACCTAGTATGGATTAGAGAAACTTCTGATGTTGTCAACCTAAAAGCAGTTTTCCTTGGGCCTCGAAGCCACAAATTAAGTAACCTCTTTATTATACCTAAATACACTAAATGCAGAGGATCTAGAGGAAATGCAATAATCATCCCAACGTTACACGCCAACAAGGGTGACATGCCTGTGCGGTGATGGTTGTCTGGCGCAGATAAAAAATCCTCATCAACCCTCAATGGCTCTGAAACGCCATCGTTTAAAACCTTGTCAATATATTCACCTTTAATGTAACATCTTTCACAGCCGTAGTAGGCATTGACATTCGTAACTTGCTTAATGACAGCATCTAGACGGACGTGCAGGACTTCGTCAATCGAACTGACATGCAAGCCATTCTTGGACAATGATGATAACTCATCCATCAACGGTTTGCAGAATGCCTGGACGTCCGGTGGCTTGCCTACACCGCAATAGATTCCTATAAAAAAGCTGTGCTGACTATGCGCTCCGTAATCCTACACAAAATAGGCCAAAACTCAAGCTTTGTCTTCCGCTGAATAGGTAGGCCATCAATAGCTAGACATATAACTACTTCAGACAATGGATGCTGTGGAATTGGGCAAAGTAACTGCTCAGTCAGCCGTCTTCTCAGGCCCAAATGAACATACTCACGACTGCCCATGGCCGTAAACGGTGCAGAGTTGCCTGCGCTACCAAGCAGAGTGCGTGCGTCCGACTGGAGCTCGGGGTGGAAGAGCTTGAAAATCTTCAGCAGGCTATTCACATGAACGTGAGCCGTTTGTAAGTTTACAGGCCACCTGCCCAAGGGCTCAAGCAGCGATTGCTTTCCTTCCGCTATCTGCTGCGTCAACAGACTCGAAGAGCTGATTTCTTTCGTGGATATGTTGTCTATTTAAAACTGCGAGTCATCGGAGGAGAAAGACGACTTCGTAAACGTTGTCGAGCTTTCAGACGAGGTGCACGACGATGATGCGTCCGACAGTACCATTCTCCTCACCTTTTCGGTAATATTTTTTATGATTTCAGTTGCTTTCCGTCGAAGGTGACGTCGACGGGTGCAGCTGCTTTCAGCTTAAAACATAATAGGAAGACTAAAAAGAAACAGTTAAGCAGCGGAGGAATAAAAGCGCAAAAAAGATGTCGGCCAAACTGAGCATGCGCACGGCAAGTAGGCAGAGCAGGAAGTGGCGCACAGGGACTGTCTGAGCCCGGTCGAGCACCGAATGCTATCAATTTTCCTGTGTCGATGCGTGTCGTCGACTGCGCCCCTGGCAACGTTAACGCGAAGCACTATCGACCAATCAAATCGCAGATACAGTTGGGGGACGCAAACGCGTACATTGGCGAGCTCGATAGGCCAATTTTTGCTATTAGGGAGAAGCCGCAACAATTCGCTTTCACAAGTATTTCAGGGATGTCGTTCGACGTTTCAACTGCATACCATCTAAGGAGGCTGCAGTGAAGCTCTTTTCGCAAGCACATTCATTCATTACCAAATAACGGTACAACATGCGCCACTCAAGCATGTCCTCGAAGCTTAATCCTTGTTCGACGTCATGTATTGTCCTTTAAAGCATTACAAGATCATCTTTTAATGCCGGTAACACAAAAACAATAGATTTAGGCACTTATAAACACTTCCCACCTTTCAGTGTGTCTCCTCCAAAAACACAATCTGTGCCATTTCCTGATTCGTTACGACGAGATAATTTCATTACAGACGGCTTAATAGTATAGCTCCTCGTCTGCCTCTTTCCTGATAGTCTGCGAACGACAAAATGTCCATGAAGTTGTCGGCGGGGACCGCAGGAAAGGATAAACAACTCATGTTAAGGGAAAAATTTAATTTTGATTTATGGAGGTGTATACAATACGGCACTACCGTCGGCTGTTCGGACGTGCTTCGGCGTATGCTCAATACCCATTCGCGGTCTTTAGGTCGTAAATGGTGTCCAGAAGTCTGATGCAGTGAGTTGGCCACCGGATCGACTTCCAACAACTTACACCTAGAACATCACCAAAAGACTTCCTGTCGGGCACACATGGCTGCAACTGAGAAAGCAGAAGGTTTCCGTAGAGAGCAGTGCTGATCCTGGTGATTGTGGTCATGTATGCCGTGGCTATTGACTGCAGTATTCTGATGGGAACAATGCAAAATGTGTAAAACAGGGAAAAGTTGACATGTTAGATTTAAGATGGAAGCCTGAAGTATATTGTGTGAAAGGAGGTAGACTAGTCACTTCTGACAGGCAAATTTTTCTTCAGTTTAGGGCATACTCACCATATTCTTTGTGAATATATTTGGTAGTAGGACAATGTCTAGAACCACAAGCCATGGAGGTCAAGGTCAAGGTGCGCAGCTCAATTTCAAAGATAAGTGAAGCTCTGCATTTATCTAGACATTCTTAAGTAATTAATGCCTGTTTTTTACTTGAGTCCGTTTTAAAAGTCGCCTTTCTATATAAGGTAAAATTTTTTCCCAGTTTGTTTGACAGTCTGGCAAAATAGTCGTATTTTGTAAAAAATCCCTTGTAGTGAATCCTTTCCCTACTACCGCTTTCTAGTTTTCTTAGTAAAAAAACAGTAATACTTGCTACTCAGTGCGTGTTTCCGTTTTGATCCTTCTTCTGTAACGAAAAACTTTTTTGTCTGTAATGCCCCGCAGAGCACGTGCTAAAAGGCGAAAGCTTGCGGCCTCCCCACCGTCTCTGGGCGCTAAAATCGTGACTGAAGACATGGCAGACGCCAGCGTATGTTCTTCGCCGTCTGCAGACCTGATTAACTCACAAATCCCTGTAGTACATGTAGAACCTCTCGACCCTTCAGTCGTCCAAAAATACGCCTCTGCTAGTCGTAGCAGGCCATCAGCCGGCGAAATAATCGATCAGCTGATTTATGGCGACATAAACGGCACTTCTGAAAAAGTACTTGAACAAGCTTTTAAACTTATTGGGGTAATAAGTTCGGAAACTGAGGAACGAATTAAACGCAAGCATAATTTCGTACTGCGAAACATTCCGAGCCACTTATCTGCTATGGAGGGAGCGCATTTGTTCCTACAAAGTTGTGGCTTGAGTTTTAGTGTCGCACAAGCTAAGCGACTTCGCTCGCTTAGCCGTAATGCGCCGATACTAGTTACCCTTTTCTCCATGATAGAAGTTGATTTTATCTTGTCGAGTAGGGAGATGACTAGAGACTTCTGCCGTAAATGGCGCTGCTCCGTTTCGCCAGACCTCACACCCCTGCAGCGAAGACTGAATAAACTGAAATCGGCAAAGACCAACACCAAGATAATGACACCTACTGTCAGTCTGAATATGTCCTCTACAACACCACCTGCGGCATCTGCAAGTCACGGCATAGTCAATTCCGTAGGGAGTTCTACTACTTTTAATGCTGACCTCTTTAAACACACCACCACGCCTGGTATAAACACGCCTCTATCGACTCCCTCAGCAACCCCTAGTAAGCCTAAGCATGTGCCTAAGTCAAAGGCAAATCCAATTGCTGTCTCAGCCACTCGGACACCCAATAAATCCAGCACCAGTATAAAATGTTTTCCTCCACAATCGGCGAACAGTGCCTCAAATACCCCGACTCAAAACGTAGCGGGTTCGCAACTGCCCCCCAGTCCTCATGTCAAGGCAGTTAGGCCGAATATGCCGATTTTCCCACCGTTTAATAGACCTCTTGTTCCAATGGAAACAATGCGTCCCCCACCCCCTAACTTGTTTCCTCCACGGCCGTTTTACCAACTTATTCCTCATGATAATGTCCATACTGAATCAGTTAATTCATCCGATCCTCAGTTTCGTCCGGGCGGGAATACGTTGCAGTATCTGCCCCACGGATTTCCAGCTGAAAATAAGTTAGCTAACAATAGTTACCAGTTTACCTGCCCGTCATTCCCTCCCCCAAGTCCTCCTCTTTTTTATCCACGTCAGAATTTTTTGATGCCACAAAATTTTTTGCAGATCCGGATGGTTGCATCCGCACCGTTTGCTCCGTGGGCGACCCAGAACTGGACGATGTAGCCCACCTCCCTCAAAAACTAACAGCCTTTCCCTTCAAACTTTTTGTTTTAAATGCCAGATCCTTGCTTAATAAGATGCCTTTGCTTCAGACTCAGGTTTTCGTCCATTGTCCTGATATTGTTTTAGTAACTGAGACGTGGGCATCAGCCTCAGTAGCTGACTCCGAACTCTCTCTTTTAGGCTACAATTGCATTCGAAATGATCGCCAAGATAGCCGTGGTGGGGGCAGCTGCGTCTACGTTAAGCAAACACTTACATGTTTGCCGTTGGACCTCCCGCACTTTTCAGCGGTTGAAGGCAGCTGCTGGCTCCAGGTTGCACTAAAAAATAAGTTCTCCTTACTCGTTGGCTGCGTCTATCGCCCTCCCAACGCCAATGAAAATTTTGATCGTTTACTCTCACAGGCATTTCATGCTGCGGCCGACTTAAGCCTTAAGTATCAACTGGTTGCGGGTGACTTTAATCTCCCTGAAGTCCGCTGGTCTCCGCCTTCAGGCCCCAGAAGGTTCGATGACTTTCTTGAGGCTGTGGATGTCGGGATGTGGACTCAGGTTGTTGATTTTCCCACCCGAGGCTCAAGTATACTTGACCTAATTTTCTGTAGAGGCTGCTTGCCATCGTCAGTGTCATCCCTAGGCCCACTCGGGGGCTCAGACCATGACATAGTTGTTTCAACGTTGGAATTCGAGGCTGACGAAATGTCGTCCCAAAAGTGTAACTTTTTCCGCGATTTCCGATCAACTCGCTCAACCGAATTATTAACACACCTTAATTCCTACGACTGGACTGCGTTCTTCCTTAGTTCGGATGTAAATGTTTGCACTGCAAAACTGTACGAAATTTTGGGTCCGCTTATTTCTCGTTTTGTCCCCCGTAAGAAAATTATTAATGTTGGGGATGAGATTTTCCTACCTTTACCCTTTCGTCGCAGATTGCGCAGGCTTTATCGTCGTTTCCATCTGCAGAACGATGTTTCTGTTCTGCCCTTGATTTGTGATATTTTTGATCGAGCTAAGAGATTGTCTGAAGAAAAACAGCTAGCCGAAGAGGTCCACTTTAC
>CACRXP010000743.1:90152-104926 GCA_902702965.1 Spirometra erinaceieuropaei
ACAGAAACCGACGTTGCTGCCATCCTAAATGTTACAAATCAGGCACATCCATCGATCAAATTCACGTTGGAGATGGAATCGGCCGGTTAGCTTCCTTTCTTAGATGCCCTTCTCAACAGGAGATCTGACGATAGCATCCGACGGAGGGTCTATCGGAAGAAAACCAGGTCTGTACAATACACGACCTTCGCTAGTTTCGTACCTCTCCAACAAAAACGAAATCTAGTCAGCTGTTTGGCACAAAGGACTGGAAAAATTTGTTCAACAGATAGTATCGAGGGGGAAATTAGAAGAATTCAGGACTTGCTTCGCGAAAACGGGTATCCTGACAGGTTCATTACAAAGAACCTTGCCGAACGATCCGCAGAACGCACCACACTGACCGCCGAAAAGAAAACGTTGTTCCTCAAAGTCTCTTTCCAAGAGACGCTGCAAGCGAACTCCTAAGAAGAAGCCTTGACCAAGCTGTCTCGGGAACCGTCCCAGCAGCAAGAGTTCGCGTATCATTCTCTACTAACCCTACTTTACGCGGAGAAGACAAGGATAGGCTGCCAACTCAGACCGCCTCAATGTGCATCTACTCATTCAATTGCTCCCGTGGAGCAGGTTATATTGGTCGTACGATTCGGCGCCTTTCCAAAAGAATACGAGAGCACCTTCCCGCATGGCTGGCAAAGGGTGAAACTAGGAGGATAGACAGCACCATCCTTGCGCATGCAGTGGATTCAGGGCATCGTATGGACTCCGCTGAAGCATTTTATGTGATTTATAAGGTCACCTCGAGCTACCCTAAGATACTGAGCCGCCGCCTGTTAGCAATAGCAGAAGCTGCCGCCATTAGGTTATGAAAACCGACCCTATGCGCCCAGAAGAACCTCGTTCAGACTCGGCGCTTACCGTGGTCAAAGGTTGACTAACCACATACAACATTCTGCGCCCTTCAGCCCTTGCCCAGCCTGTATTTTAAAAACCAACTTTTATCATTTTTTTTTCACTCACTGTACCCCGTCCCATAAAACTGTACTGGGCTAAAGAGATGCTATCGAAAGCAACGTTCGCTTGCCAACTTTTTTTGAAAAAAACCTTTAAACCTATAGAATATCCCATTGTCGAGTATAAAATATGAAGACGTACTTTACCATCAAACAAGTGCAAGAAAGAATATTTTCATGCATGTCTTCTATAACATATACTTGAATCTATATGAGCATCAAAAATCAATACAGAAAATGCGTGCTCCTGAAGTAGTCATTTCTTACTGAATACTGTTTTTGTGGACTGTCGAAAAGAAGTGCATTCAAAAGCCAACATCTTGGCGTGCCTGAGACATCGCGGCATTATGCCGTAAGATCATGAATAATACAACTCCACTCAATTAGTCCTTCCTAATCGCAATGACATTTCAGAATTTCGGCCAACGTTTCATGAGGTCAGTCAGTGACTATAGGTGTATTTAGGTAGGAACACCTGGATAAGAAATACCGGGGAAGAGACTGAAATAAACTTTTGGCTCCTACTCTTACGGACTTCCGTCTTTGTTTCGGTACTTCTTATTGCGGTGTTGTTACCCAAATCCACCTAAATATGCTGTGACAGCGGTCTGACACATGTAAACAGGACTTGCCACATCAAACTCTGTAATTTAGCTGTCATGTGCACTTTGTGAGCGGCGGCGCGTGTCGCGATGGCCGAGTGGTTAAGGCGATGGACTAGAAATCCATTGGGAATTTCCCGCGCAGGTTCAAATCCTGCTCGCGACGGCTTTTGGAGGGATTTGACATGCTACCGTGGCGGACTTATCCTATCTATTCTGCATTTTCCCAATGGTTTTATGGATCTCTACTACATTGTCTGTATGAAAATTTGTAGTCAAATGGCTTCCTCTGTTCTATCAAACCTTCGTATAGAGACGATTTTTTGAATCGAAGTGCAAATCCCCCGGACGTAACTGGTGCAGCCTTCATACGTAACGTATGGCCCGTCGGAACATGTTTTTTTTCGGAAACTACCCGGTTGAAGTTTCGCTGTCGCTTTGGCCAAAATGCGCCCGCACTACTAATGATCATCTGGAAAACTATCCCAGTGTGCTGTGAAAACTACCTATAGGTGGTACCTTTTGATGTATACTTGAAGCGGACTTAGATATATCTAAGTCCTGTTAACTTCTACGCCTCGGAGTAAACTCTACTGGCAGCTGTCCACCCCGCCTGTCGAGGGCCCTCGGGCTAGTCCCAGCTGCAGAGGATCAACTGCAAAGTGGGGACAAATCCCCGACGTTGACCCTTCTTGCCTCCTCTCCAAAAAATACGTCATCCTAGGTGGACGCCTAATTTTCGCTGTTTTCGTCATGCCCCTTCCTCCCTTTATGATATCGATTTTCCTCGCAATTTTAGCCATAACAGACTTTTATGCGATACAGCGAAGTCCCGAACTAAACAGATTGACAGGACATTTGTACGCATGCTGGCGTTAATGTTTGTAGAGAATTTATTAAACACAAATTTATTTGCCTTAAGGCAAAAAATAATATGTACAATAAGTCATGCTTTGTCACGGTACTTACTGGGCATGAGTAAAGATTCGAGGTCCTGATAAATTATCCCGTTCATCATCCCCAAAAGAAGACGAAGAAGAAAAACGGGCGATTGCATGGACCACAGTGTATTGGTGCTGACGTTTCGGAATCTTCCTCGTTTCCATCATCAGAGTGGTGGGATGTCTGTTCCTGCTTGCTCGAAGTTGTTCTGCCTCGCCGCCTGTCTTGTGTTATAGGCATGCCTGACGCACGAAGTCTGACCTGTCTTCTGGCTGGGGATTGGCTTTGGTCCCTCCGCGGGCGGCCAATGTCGCGCTCCTGTGACTCTGCCCCCTGACCGGCTGTCGTAATCGCTGCAAATCCTGTGTGCTCATGGGCCCTCACCTCATAATCGGATGGACTGATCAGTTGCCGTTGCATGTGTGAATCACGCTCGGCTGTCTGGGCGCGCCGGTGGGGCGATGTCTCACGTTGGCCGTGTGACCTCCGGCTGGCTCCTTCCCCCTCCTTCTTTTGGGGATGATGAACGGGATATATATATTTAGAAAGTTCAAGGTCATGTAACAAAGCTTGTGAGGGGTATGAAGTGCAATTCTCATATGGAAAGACTTGAATCTCTCAATCTACTCCCTTTGTATTACAGGCAACAAATAGTTGATCTTATTTTAACTTAATGGATAATAAATAACCTCGAGTAAGGGCTGTGCTTTGAGGACATACGTCCTCGAATACATGTCTCAGTGTCGCCTCCCGCCTCATCATCGTAGACAACCAATGAAGTTGGCAACAAAAATGTCCAGACTCAACCTTCGTCCCGAAGTCTTTACGCAAGGGGTATTAGAATGAGGAAATGATCGCCCTCAGCCAGTCGTGGGAGAGACTTCCCTCCAGTTCTTCAAGAGACGCCTGGATAATTATGTACGTCCCTAGTTTCCTCTCGACAATCTGAACCCAACCAAAATACTGCGTCAACTCCAGACAAGAGTTTGTTTTAAAAACGATGCTACTTAAATTTTGTGAATACTATTTTAATGGTGTCAATTTTAGGGAATGCGTGTACATATGCATATAACGAACAAGCATGTAAACGGTAGAGTTTTCAAAGACAATGCCCATTACTCTCACCAAATAAACTGATAGAGGACATTTGTAAACCAAGGGAGACTATTTGCATCTTCAATGCGCGGTGGATGCGGTCATTATATCCCTTGGCTGACTGCGTTAACACAGATTTTCGGAAATATTTCAAAGCAACGTGTTTTGCATTGTCGGCGGTGTCCCGGCGTTTCGCTCTGTCACCATTTTGTGAAGTAACTCCGCTTGGCAGTTACTAAAACTCAGGTAAGCTCTAGAGTTCGGACATTAGAACGCTTTTGGAGATCCGAACCTGTTCCAAGGTTCAGAAGCCATTCCCCGTCCCTCTAGCTTTCTCCTTTTTTCAAGATCCTCCTACTGTAAGTTCCCTAGTAGTATGTATTTGTGGAGTACACAGTTAGAGGGAAAGGGGTTGTTCAAATTCGACGAGGCCGAGATTCTTGCGAGCGATGTTATACATCAAAAACGTCTCCGAGGCAGACAGTCGCTTTCTCGCACCACTTGGGGTTGGAGTTGCACACAGACCAGAGGCAACCCGTAGGCGTCAGGTGATGTGAACAAAAGACCCAATACCGCGGCAAGAAGTATTTGGAGTCATTTACCGAATATGGTGCAGTTGCGGACAGAGGAACCACGTCGGAGAAACTGGAAGTCTGCTCCGGATGCGAATCGTCGAACATGCGGCAGCGGTGCGGAGAAATGACGTCGACTCTCAAGTTGCGGCCCAGCTGACGAGACTCGACCACATATTCAGGTTCGATGAGGCCGCAATTCTCGCAAGGGGTGATAATCGCGTGAGCCGCGAGTTGCTTAAGGCATGGTTCGCGGGACCTCAGTCTATCAACAAATGCAACAACATCCCCTCTCCATATTCGGTGCTGAGGCTTCGCTTAGGCGGAGTAATTTGCCACGGGGGGGGGGGGGCGCAGAGGTGAACACTGTTCTCATCGCCACGGTCGGTGGATCAGATGGTCGAGCAATCATCACACCAACACACATGATAAGATTGCAACGACCAACGACGCGAATGTTGGACACCAAACAGTCACCACACCAAGTGCAACAATACCTGATGAAGGGTGGCGTTAATTTTCATAGGTATGCGGTAGCATAGCGATTGCATCCTATAAATGGTGCAGCCCCTTGTGCATGAACCACCCATATCCGCTTTCGTCTCTGATTATGGGTTAGAGTAGAAATCCGAAGCATCAGGCGACTAAAGATCTTGTCCCAACGATCGTGTCTCCTTCTTCACGACTGCTTCGCTTCTGTTGTCCTCTATGCCCACTGTCGTCTTGGTGCCTGAAACAAATACTTACAGGAAACCATGTTTTCTAGCTCGGTACTACCAATATGTGCAAGCATTGTGGAGGCATTAGAAATATAAAGTCGTTCTCAAGCTATAAAAGCATGAAAGGGGGCAAAATGCGGACGACGCTTTTTGTTTTGGTTTTGATGGTCCTGCGAAATTTTTTGTGCTGTCCTGGTTTGGTCTTCCAGTCGATCCACTGTCAACATAATCCGTCCAGTCGATATATTTTTTTACATTTTTCGGAATGGTCAGTTCAAATGTGATAAACCCCCCCCCCAGTTTTAAACAGTGCCTCTCATCCCTTCGTAACACGGTCACATCCAAGATAGAGCGTAAATATTAACCAAGTTTAAACTGAGGCACTATTATCCCGAAATATTCATTCTTTTATTTATTCGGTAGAAAATCATGTCTTCTTCCAATTTCATACTCAAAAGAAGAGTATAATTCCGTTTTAAAGCAGTTTCGAATCGTGAGATTTTTTAATACCGTTAAAAGGCCGTTCATGAAACGTCAGGTATCTGCATTTACGAATGTGGCTTTTAAAGTTAACAATATTGCTCAAATCATCTGCTTAATTTTATGAACCTCATATGGTCTCCTCTTAACACCGTAGAGAAATGCATGGTTTTCCGTACACGGAAAATAGACAGCTTGTAGTTTTGAAACCCTGAATGCAAGTGTAACAGCAGGTCGGGTTCAAAATTATTCGGGAATTAGAAAAGTTTTTTAAAACCGAATTACACTCTTCTTTTGAGTATGAAATTGGAAGAAGACGTGATTTTCTACCGAATAATTAAAAGAATGAATATTTTTATGCATGTTTTCCATAAAATATAATTGAACTTTCAAGGGCATCGAAAATCAGGGAGAAAATTCCATGCTAATTAAGTAGTCATTTTTGCAGAGTATAGATCTTCTATGCAGCCGTAAATAAATGCTTTCGAAAGCCGACACCCTGAGGTAACTGGATCATTATAGATTCATGCTGCATCATGATTAGTTTTACAACACTATCTAATTTATCTTTTCGAAATGAGAACGCATTTCGAAATTTTGGTTGATATTTCATGAGTTAGCACATCTACTGTACAATGGAACAAACATGGACTGTTGGTCTGATTTGTGGGTACCCATGGCGAAGGGGGGAGGAAAGTCAGCCAAACAAGCTAGTTCGGGTCACAGTGAAAACCTGCCGGGCGTGGTTAGAACCGCAACGCGCCTGTCTTGCCGGGAGGGGGGGGGTTAGGTGGGGAGGAAGTGAGGGGGCGGGGTTTCGTCCATGATCTATCGTTACCACGGCGGTTCGAGTTTGATCACATGATCCATCCGTTTACAGAGTTCTGGGTTCCACCTCCGTATCGCAGTGGCCTCTGCGAAACACGGGAGACGCCTAGTCATCGCCCGAAGGCTTACGTCCGTCCATCTGTTCGCAGAAATCGTCGCATAACCACCTTTGACACATTATCACCCTTGAAACGGAGGGCAGATGCTCACCGGCTTTTCGGTATGGATATTTCTGCAGGAATTACTTGTCTGGGATAGCAATACTTACCGATGAATTCCTTCGGATACCCGTTTCCAAGGGAAACGCACCTGAAGAAAGTAATTTCGTAATCGATCGTATCTGAGGTACAGATTCTAATAGCTCTATTGAACAGGCACTAAACTAAGTTCCGTTTAGTCCGAATCGGATATTTAAATGTGTCCCACAAGGCGCAGCTACGGATATTTCAGGATTAGAAAGAAAAGCAAGTGAACCTGAAAGACTGCCCTTTGAACCGATCCTCGTAATTTTCAACTCCCATAGTCCTATACGATAAAACTTGTAGCACAACGACTGCACTGGTCTTTACACTAAGTTGCTGAAAATGGAAGTTCCAGCGTTGTGGCCATAATTTGTATCGTCACTACACTACTTAGAGATTGCAAGTAGTTATTTTATTGATTATGTTATGGTGCTGATCACCTTTTACCCTTCAGTAAAGTCCTCCATGTATGAATTCGGGCAGTTAGCTTGTCATTTGAATTTTTTGAGTATTACCATGCTAGTGCTTTTCAACGGAGCCCTAAACACTTTATCTGTTTTTTGCCTCGCGTTGTTCTATGCTCTAGGACCCCGAATTGCCTCTCTGCATAAACCGTAGACGGAGATACACATGCGTGTAAGAGTCGTCTTTTATTTGCTCCTCTTCGTATCGATTTTTTGAAAAGGTTTGATCTACATTTGTCATCCTTATTCGCTCTGTTGGCTGGATAGCGACAAGTGGGGACAGTGGGTCAGTCGCCAAACAGCTCCTATCGATAAATACCGCCCTTTTAGGATTGAATCAAGTCTGGAAGGACTAGAAGTGGCTGCTGTTGTTAGTTTCTAATGCCTTTTGTGGCGAACTTGTTGAATCAGCCGAAGTAAAGAGATTACATCCCGGGACAGAGTTATGCGGCTGCTTACGTTTCGGAGAAATTGGTTGGCTCTCCATTGTCAAAGCCTATAATGCCGAAAATCGACCAGGATTTCAAATGGTTGGTCAAGATATTCGCACCTGAACTGATCGATCTTCGCTGCCTCGGTCTTTTGGCAAATGTTTGCAGGGGGGGGGGGCATGGCAGACTCTTGCGTTAGGCATCGTCAACTCGATGGAGGATGGTTGAAACTCTGCCTCCCTTTAGGCTAAGCCCGTCGCGGGGCTGTGTCTACTCAGTTTTCTTAAGTTTGGTGGAACCGCCTTGTCCTGTTTCTTATATATATATATATGTATATATATATATATATTAAATTCTTTGGGAAGGGAATAAACTTTAATGAGTAAATTTTCGAGTCTGGTTCCCCAGCTCGTCGTCAGACTTTTGGGCAATGTACAAAAACAGTTAACTATTTAACCGTGTCAAACAAGTGATTCTATGGTTGGCCGAAGTCTGCGCCAATGCGCGTCAACGATTTCGTCATCCCTTCGGCATTGGCTGCGCTCGCTTCCATTTGTCCTTGAGAAATTTGTATGTGGCATCTAAATCGATATGCCGATTGATGCATGCCTCATCTGAGTGCATTGCTTCCAGGAATTCGCGGCCTTTCCTTATTGGGCAGGCGCCAACAATGCGGGTGTTCTCCCATGCAAATTTGTGTCCAGTGTCCAGTGTGTGCATAGCCACCTGGGATAAATGATCTCGTCTCCTCACCGCTAACTGATGCTCATGTAAGCGGGTAGAGGCGGATTTCCCAGTTTGGCCACAATACACGGCATCACAACTGGAACATGGTATCTTGTAGACAACACCTTTCCTATCAAGATAGCCAACCCTGTCCTTAGGGTGTACAAGCTGTGTACGCAAGGTGGTTGTAGGTTGGTGTGCTACGTGTATCTGATGCTTTTTCAGTTGTCTTTCGACAAGTTCAGATACATTTTTGATGTATGGGAGGGGCCGCCAGGTGAAAGTTTTTGGTGCTTGGGTGGCCGCTGTTTTCGAAATACCTTTCTGTTTAAAGTCATGTTTCATGCAATGATGCACAAAGTGGCGCGGGTAGCCGTTGTGGGAAAATAATTTGAAAAGGTATTTCACTTCTGCTTGATAACTTTCTTCATCAGAGCAGTGTGTTTTAGCTCGGTTTAGTAGGCTGTAGACGGTACTCCTCTTGTGAGTGATGGGGTGGTTACTCTCAAAGTGTATGATGACCTCGGAGTATGCTGCTTTGCGATAAACTGAAGTCTGAAGGGATCCATCAGTTTTTCGGCTATGCACACACTGGACACTGGACACAAATTTGCATGGGAGAACACCCGCATTGTTGGCGCCTGCCCAATAAGGAAAGGCCGCGAATTCCTGAAAGCAATGCACTCAGATGAGGCATGCATCAATCGGCATATCGATTTAGATGCCACATACAAATTTCTCAAGGACAAATGGAAGCGAGCGCAGCCAATGCCGAAGGGATGACGAAATCGTTGACGCGCATTGGCGCAGACTTCGGCCAACCATAGAATCACTTGTTTGACACGGTTAAATAGTTAACTGTTTTTGTACATTGCCCAAAAGTCTGACGACGAGCTGGGGAACCAGACTCGAAAATTTACTCATTAAAGTTTATTCCCTTCCCAAAGAATCTTACTTATTTTCAATATATATTAAATGTATTATACCGTACTCCCGACTTCGATACTTGCTAAAAGCCCAGACACGTGTTTCACCGATATTCTGCCGCTGCGTGACACAGCTGCGAGGGGTTCGGCTCCTCAGTGGGACCTCCAGCGTTCTCTAGCGGTTTCCGGTATATGAACTCCAGAGAATAATCAGGTGAATAATTTCAGAAATTAATCAGTGCAGAACTTGGAGTTAAATCTCCGGGACATGACTTTTTAGGGTCAGAACCGAAATTTCAAAGAACATTTGAGTCGAAGACAATCAACTACTGTGGAATAACCACGTAATGCCCATTCTACAAACAAGTAGTACTACGAGTAGTATGAATTCCATATGGTAATGGTAGTATACCGTACTCCCGACCTAGATACTTGCTAAAAGCCCAGACACGTGTTTCGCCGATATTCTGCCGCTGCGTGACACAGCTGCGAGGGGTTCGGCTCTTCAGTGGGACCCCCAGCGTTCTCTAGCGGTTTCCGGTATATGAACTCCAGAGAATAATCAGGTGAATAATTTCAGAAATTAATCAGTGCAGAACTTGGAGTTAAATCTCCGGGACATGAATTTTAGGGTCAGAACCGAAATTTCAATGAACATTTGAGTCGAAGACAATCAACTACTGTGGAATAATCAGGTGAATAATTTCAGAAATTAGCAAGTATCGAAGTCGGGAGTACGGTATAATACATTTACCATATGGAATTCAAACTACTCGTAGTACTACTTGTTTGTAGAATGGGCATTACGTGGTTATTCCACAGTAGTTGATTGTCTTCGACTCAAATGTTCATTGAAATTTCGGGTCTGACCCTAAAAAGTCATGTCCCGGAGATTTAACTCCAAGTTCTGAACTGATTAATTTCTGAAATTATTCACCTGATATATATATATATATATAGGCAGAATGCTATTACCGACAAAGACAAGGGAGACTGGAATGGCCATTTCTGGCTTATTAGCCGTCGTCAGCCAGCCATACCCAAGCCCGAAGTGGCTCGAGAGAGAGCCTTTAAGGCGCAACGGAACGAGTGAGTTCCGTATGAGCGATCGGTGAGCGCCCCTAACATTATATATATATACATATGGTAAAGGTATTGTACCGCACTCCCGACCTAGATACTTGCTAAAAGCCCAGACACGTGTTTCGCCGACATTCTGCCGCTGCGTGACACAGCTGCGATGGGTTCGGCTCCTCAGTGGGACCCCCAGCGTTCTCTAGCGGTTTCCGGTATAATGAACTCCAGAGAATAATCGGGTGAAGAATTTCGGTAATTAATCAGTGCAGAACTTGGAGTTAAATCTCCGGGACATGACTTTTTAGGGTCAGAACCGAAATTTCAAAGAATATTTGAGTCGAAGACAATCAACTACTGTGGAATAACCACGTAATGCCCATTCTACAAACAAGTAGTACTACGAGTAGTATGAATTGCATATGGCAAAGGTATTATACCGTACTCCCGACCTAGATACTTGCTAAAAGCCCAGACACGTGTTTCGCCGATATTCTGCCGCTGCGTGACACATATATACATATATATATATATCTCTGTCAGTATATACGGTATAATACCTTTATATGTATATATATATATATAGCAGCGAGATGGGATGACAGTGAATGCGGGTAGATTGATACAGCACTGTTTCGGGCTTATTCTGCCTTCATTCATTCAATCATAACCCTGACCACCTGCAGCTGAGACCAGAAACACAAACATACGCACAGATGCACCTGGCGCAGTCGGTTCACAACTGAGGCCTGCCAGATGGGTCTTAAGCACTTCATCGAACCGAAGTTCATCAGTGCCTCGCCACCTGTCATTCTCTGTCGCTGCAGATCGGGTATTTATCAATCAGGAATGGGCGCACACAGATCTATTGGCTTCGCAAAGCAAACAAGCTCCGTATGTGTGGCAAAGGTCACGAACAGGCAACCAATTACCAGGCCGAAGTCGGCCAAGTCATAATAGAAGCGAGGAGGAGCTTGTTTGCTTTGTGAAGCCAATAGATCTGTGTGCGCCCATTCCTGATTGATAAATACCCGATCTGCAGCGACAGAGAATGACAGGTGGCGAGGCGCTGATGAACTTCGGTTCGATGAAGTGCTTATGACCCATCTGGTAGGCCTCAGTTGTGGACCGACTGCGCCAGGTGCGTCTGTGTGCATGTTTGTGTTTCTGGTCCCAGCTGCTGGTGGTGGTCAGGGTTATGATTGGCTGAATGAAGGCAGAATAAGCCCGAAACAGTGCTGTATCAATCTACCCGCATTCTCTGTCGTCCCTCCTCGCTGCTATTATGACTTGGCCGACTTCGGCCTGGTAATTGGTTGCCTGTTCGTGACCTTTGCCACACATACGGAGCTTGTTTGCTTTGTGAAGCCAATAGATCGGTGTGCGCCCATTCCTGATTGATAGGTGGCGAGGCACTGATGAACTTCGGTTCGATGAAGTGCTTACGACCCATCTGGTAGACCCCAGTGCTGGATCAACTGCGCCAGGTGCGTCTGTGCGCATGTTTGTGTTTCTGGTCCCAGCTGCTGGTGGTCAGGGTTATGATTGGCTGATCAATCTACCCGCATTCTCTGTCGTCCCTCCTTGCTGCTATATATATATATATTAAAGGTATTATACCTTACTGCCGACATAGATACTTGCTAAAAGCCCAGACACGTGTTTCGCCGATATTCTGCCGCTGCGTGACACAGCTGCGATGGGTTCGGCTCTTCAGTGGGACCCCCAGCGTTCTCTAGCGGTGTCTGGTATACGGACTCCAGAGAATAATCAGGTGAATAATGTCAGAAATTAATCAGTGCAGGACTTGGAGTTAAATCTCCGGGAAATGATTTTTTAGGGTCGGAACCGAAATTTCAAAGAACATTTGAGTCGAAGACAATCAACTACTGTGGAATAACCACGTAATGCCCATTCTACAAACATGTAGTACTACGAGTAGTATGAATTCCATATGGTAAAGGTATTATACCGTACTGCCGACATAGATACTTGCTAGAAGCCCAGACACGTGTTTCGCCGATTTATATATATATGAAGATGGTAGGTGCTGTGGGAAAAGTAAGAATTTTTTATATATGTACTGAAAGGTAGGCATCCCAAGATAGCGGCCGTTCACTGGCGCAAGCGCCGAACAATTATCGATTTTCAAGTGCACTGACAGCTGTTAACTGTTGTCGACACAGTTGCTCTCTGTCTGCGTCTGACAACGACCTGGTGAACCAGCGTCGAAAATTCACGCAATAAAACTCCTTTTCCCAAAGAACAAATTGGACTTCAACATATATATATATATATATACTACTGAGGACTTTATAAACCACAGGAAGGTTAAGACGCCTGTTGATGGAATCGGCATGTGAATACCACGTTCTATGTGTGGGTCGTTCTGGCTTTGAGGTTCTTCAGCCTTATTCACCACAACCTGGGTCTAGCCCCGGTGAGGAGACAACCATTAGGTCGTGTTTGTGTTGTTCAGCCGTGCTATTACCCAGCCACATGTCAATGTTTGCATCTGTCTGTTAGCCAGGTCAAATTTTGTACCAGCTGCTAGTCAGAGCTAATGCCAATCGGGATCTTGGTTGGTTGGGTACGCGCCGATGTCTGTGATCGGTTGGCAGAAAAGGTAGGAAGGTCGATAGGAATGCGGGAGCTTTGTACGAAACGCATGTGGGCTCTGGCACGCGGACTGGAAACATGATGTCGATGTCTACTTGGGGTACGCAAACGCCGCGGAAGCTGGCA
Organism: Spirometra erinaceieuropaei; assembly: GCA_902702965.1. NCBI lineage: Eukaryota > Metazoa > Platyhelminthes > Cestoda > Diphyllobothriidea > Diphyllobothriidae > Spirometra > Spirometra erinaceieuropaei. Next base: position 102,991 of record CACRXP010000743.1, read on the forward strand.
TGTACGTTTTATTCAACAACCTTCGAGGGCTACGAGCTCCCCCTATGCCTGTGCCCTAGCGCCTGAGCCAACATGATGCGACCGCTAATGATAGCGTCCGTCGAGTCCTTCCAGATTGAACTCATTTTGATCTCGCCTTCTTTCAAGGTTGCTCCTTGCCTACTAAGAATTGGGATCAAGTCCCGCATTCATCCCCTAAATGGAAACAACTTCATGAAATTCTGCAAATCTTTGTATTGAGGTTCGAGTGTAGGCGTATTGGACTGCGCGAAGCGGGCTCAGTTGCTAGCCGGAGTCGGTTAAAACCTCTGACCCCTAACTTTCCAGCCTAGCGACCCAGAGGTTTTTAGACTATAAGATACGTTCCTATGCCACTTAATAACCTCATCGAATAAAAATCATAACTTATCAGATAACTGCGAAATGCATTTCAGTTGTATTTTCTGGTCTAGCAAAATGTATTACAAAGGTATTGATGTTAAATAGAGTATAAGGCATGACAGTGAAGATGTACACAACGCAGCTTCAACGTAACCACTAGAATGAGAGCTTCGTTGAAATTCCTCAAGTGACCGATATAATATACGCTGCATTTGGCGCACCAAGTTCTCCCGACCCCCATAAGCCCCCCTGAAGTGTTCACCGCTAATTGCGTATAAAGTAGTCGATTGGAGCCACCACTTTCGTGACGGCAGTCTGTGCAGTAGGCCAGTTGAGGAAAATCCCGGAAAGCGTGTGTAGCGAAATGTTCAGTTTGGCGGCCATGATGCCGATGTACACGTCCTCCAACCGAAGAGGTTTTGTGAAGGCTGCGACAATGGATAGCGCCTCAACTGCCTGCGCGCCGATGACATAGCAAAATCCCGACATGTAACTGGGAAAGACATCGAAGGGGAAGGCGGATCGGTCAAGGGCCCACTTATGACCTCGGCTCCGGATGACGGGTGAGGAGGGATTGACGACACCGAAAGCGTGACTGAGGAGGTCTGCGCGGGAGAAACCGGCAAGAGAGTCCAGAAGACCCTGTAGCCAGAGACCGTAGTCGTCATCGAGGAACACGAACTGCGTAGCAACGCCCCGACAGAGCGTATGCGCAAAACGCAGGTTGATAATGGTTTTGAGCGTTAGGTTGTTGTAAGTATCCACAAAGTTGGTCAGCAGAATATCGTCAAAGCTCTCAATCTCTGTTCTGAGGTTTTGGAGGATTGGTTCGTTGGCCGCCATCTCATGCATCTCGCGAGGGAGACCCATGCTGAAGACGAGGCCCACTAAAAATGGCAGCTCGCTTGTCTGATTGTGGATAAATTCACGGAGACGGCTTCGAGCCTGAAAGTTTTCGGTAGCGCTTTTCACAATCACGATAAACCGGTAGACCTCTTTACCTCGTTGGCTCTTGGTGCAAACAGTTCTACTGACGTTGAGGACTGAAAGCCTTGGATTATTAATTGGTTTCTAGTTCAGTGGAAACAAAAAATATGTTAAATTATTACTTATTAATTTAAATAGGCATAATTACTTGTAATCAAATTGGACCTTATACCTCATGCTTTCAGAAAAGTGATGGTAATCAAACCAGACACGGCACCTTAAAAAAACCCGTCCTACTAATAAAAGCCAGCGTAAATAACTACAAGCAAGGTATCTAACCAACACAAGAAGATCTGCCTCTATAGTCCCGTTTTCACATTCTTCATGCTGGTTGTAGAGCCATTCATTTAATTTCCGAGTCTGTTATTGAAAAGGGAAAGGTGAAATTAAAATTAAGGAGGGAAGTTGTCGATCTCCACTTCTAGAGACTATCAGTCAGTCAGGGATGTGGGTCACTGATGGTATCCGGAACTCTAAGCCTCCCAGAGGTTTTCCTCATTGTCTCAGCATGGCGTGGATGGTGAAAATTACAGTCCGTTCAAAAATTTCCGTTTCCGGAACCCTCTCC
>CACRXP010000743.1:114589-161381 GCA_902702965.1 Spirometra erinaceieuropaei
AAAACGACGCCGAAGGGTATGCATAAGCCTAGAAAAAACGCGTAAATAAACGATCGGGGAAATGAACGTGACGGCCACTGTGAGTGATGTACGCAGGAGGTAGAGTCCCAGAAAGTTGACGGCCTGCTATGTTGGAGGATGGTGTTGCAGTTGGATGCTGTAGACATACAGGGAGGGGAGATATGCGGGACGGAGGGGTAGAGGGCAAGGGGGAAGGGGGAGGGAGTGGGCAAGGTGAATGAGCCGGAGATAGTGAAGATGGAGGAACAGGAGTTAGGGGGTCAGCACACTTTTGTCCTCGTGACAGGTCCGGCGGCTCCTCTGCAACAGCAGCCTTGACGTGCGTGCGAGCACGCGGAAAGGTCCTTCGTATGGTGATTCCAGCGGCTGGCGCACACGGTCACACCGGACGAACACATGAGTGCAGTTGTCCAAACCAGTTCCGACATAAGATTCAGGCGTTGGAGTTCGAGGTGTAACCGGAGGATGCAAGTACCTAAATTGCCGCAGACAGTGCACAAAATTGGCAGGAGTCTCATCGGCCCCACGAGAGGTCGGGGTGACTATCTCACCTGGCAGTTGGAGGGTAGTGCCGAAAACCAATTCAGCTGTTCTACAGTCCAGATCCGACTTTAGAGCTGCGTGGATGCCGAGGAGTGCAAGAGGAAGGTTGTCTCGCAAGTTTTCTGGGTCTTCTACGACACGAAGGGCAGTCTTTAGCTGGCGATGGAAACACTCAACCATCCCGATGGCAGCTGGATGGTAGGCTGTCGTCCGAATGCGTTTGCAGCCAAGAAAATTGAGGAGCGTTTGGAAGAGTGCAGACTCAAATTGGGCAGCACGATCAGTCGTAACCGTGGAGAGGACACCAAACATGGCGATCCAACCACTGACGAAAGCCTTCACGATGGTTTCAGCCTGCACATTCTGCAAGGGAATGGTCTCAGCCCAGCAGGTATACCGATCGACACAGGTTAGAAGGTGAGTATAGCCTTTGGATGGAGGCAAAGGGGCCTACGACATCCAGGTGCACATGGCTAAACCGTGGGTGGGGGGCTGGGGAAAGTGTTTGGTGTTAACTTGTTGTGATGTTGCACCTTGTTGTGCCGGCGACTCCGACACGACGGAGCCCAAGCTCTGACGTTCTTGTACATGCCAGGCCAGACGAACTTTTCGTTCAGGGGTTTTTGTGAGGTTCAGATTCCAGGGTTGGAGAGTCCATGCAGAGTTTGAAAAACAGCTCGACGCATCGAGGAGGGCACAAAAGGGTGATAAAACGGAGCCGAGACGTCACAAAGTATGGTACCAAAGCCGGTGGTCAGAGGAACGTCTTTGAGTTGGAGAATACTCGTGGACTCGTCGCCAGGACGATCGACTCGTTGTTGCTCGGCCGCCATGACGCCATAGTCAATCCCGTGTGAGAGATGGAGGAACGATAGTGAGGGCTTGGACAGCATGTCAGCCACCTCATTCTTCGTGCCATCCGTGGGCGGATGTCGGTGGTGAACTGGGAAATGTAGCCTAGGTGGACGGTCTCTCTCGGATTTTACTTTTCGGAGTGGGAACGAAGAACAAAAGTCAGCGGACTGTGGTCCGTGGAAATGGTGACGCCCCGACCTTCATGGAAATGCCGGAAATGCTTCTCAGCCAGGTAAGTGGCAAGTAGTTCACGGTAAAAGGTACTGTGGCTGATCTCACTCGACAAGAACTTTTTGGAGAAAAAGGCCAGTTGTCGAGTCGAACCAGCAAGGTGTTGTTGAAGGAATGCATCCACGGGTACGGTCGAAATGTCTAACATCAAGTGCAAGTGATTCTGGGAACGGGATGCGTGAACAAGATAGCGTCAGCAAGGGAGGCCTTGATTCTCTCGAAAGCTGCCATTGCATCACCAGCATAAGGTCGACATAGTTCGGCATGAACCGACGGTAAAAATTGACCATGCCGAGGAATCGCCGCAACTGACGCTTGGAAGTCGGTGGAGGGAAATCCCGAATTGCTTCAACCTTGGAGGGGAGGGGACGCAAACCTTCTGATTCAACATGATGGCCAAGGAATTCAAGGAAAGATACGCCAAAGACACACCTTGAGGATTTGATGATGATGATGATGATGACGACGACGACGATGGTGGTGGTGGTGGTGGTGGTGGTGGTGGTGGTGGTGGTGGTGGTGGTGGTGGTGGTGGTGGTGGTGGTGGTGGTGTTGGCGGTGGTGATGATGATGATGATGATGATGATGATGATGATGATGATGATGATGATGATGATGATGATGATGATGATGATGATGATGATGATGATGATGATGATGATGATGATGATGATGATGATGATGATGATGATGCCATACTTGTCGAGGCGGTTTAATACCAAGGCTCTCTGTGTCCTTCGGCATTATGGCTGACCCCCGAGAGGTCATCGGTATGAGCGTACACAAACGGTAGGCCAAGTAAGACATGGTGAGTGAACCTCTGGAACGTTTGGCGGCATTACAAAGATCGAAAGGCATGCGGGTGAATTCGAAGAGGCCAAAAGATGTGGTGACGGCAGTTTTAGGGATGTCCTCAGGCGCGACCGTAATCTGATGAAAGACACACACCACGTCAATCTTCGAGAAAACCGCTTTGCCGAAAAGGGTTCCAGCAAAATCCTGAAGATGAGGTACTGGATACTGATCGGGAATGGTAGCGTTGTTGAGGACACGATGATCGCCACAGGGTCTCCAGCCGCCTGATGTCGCTTTGGACACCATGTAAAGGGGAGGGGGGACACCCAGGGGCTTTCGGTCGGCCGAATGATCCCAAGTTGCAGCATGTGTTCAAACTCCGCCTTCGCGGCCTGAAAATGCTTCGGGGCTAGATGTCTCGATCGAGCAAACACAGGAGGACCTGAGATGCGGATATGGGGCCCAACATCATGTTGAACCTCACCACTGCGAAACTGGGGCTATCAATAGCTGGATCCAAGACAGATAAATTTCAGGGGACAGTGAAGGGAGATAAACCATGCACAGAGAGACCAGTTGCACGGTTGAGGAGTCGGAATCGTCGGCGGTTAACAAAGAGATCGAAATCGGCTAGAAAGTCTGAGCATGAGGGAGATCGGCAATCACAAAGATCCAAGAGAAAGACCGACGAATGCCAGTGTCTAGGGTGAGGAACAGACTGCCAAAAGTGGGAATGGGGGAACAGTTAGCAGCTTGGAGATGAAGACCAGAGCTGAGGAAACGACAGTCGGTTTTGTGCTCAAGTGTCCACAAAGAAACGTCTGCGAGTCACACTGTCCCAAACATAGAAGGTGCGACCAGACCCAGAAGAGCCCTAGAAAACGGTTGCGTCTATTCTCTGGCTGACTGGTTTTTCTGTTTCGACTTAAAAGAGCAGAACGAGGAACAGCGACGGACCTTTGCACCGAAACTGGTCTGATACCAACAAATGCCGTCAGTCCGAAGTCGCGAGCGAGAACGACGACGACGACTGGGGAGCGACTGGAAGTTTGGCGGACAAGCTGTAGCTTAGGGGGAGCCATCTCATCCGCCATGGCTGACATCTGCTTCACTAACTGCTCATTCACTGTCGACGAGGATGTGGAGGTCTGGGCAACGGAAGGCGGCTGGAACCGCTGTACCTCTATCATTCGATCCGCCATTTCAGCCAGCCGTGAAACCGTGAGATCTTGAGAACCAGACGCCAAAATCGTCCGAAAATCTGCAGGCAGTCGCTCTGGAGACATCTCCTTGACGAGTTTCGCGTCAATCTGCATGTCTCCAAGGAGAGAACACATTCGACATAGAAGTTCTGAGGGCCTCTGGTCACTCAGTGATTCCGCCTTAATCAACTGGTGAAACCGTTATCGGTCAGACACAGCATTAAGTCGAAGGATTTCTGCCTTAAACGTGGAATAGGGAGCATCTACAGGGGGATGAGACAACAAGGACTGAACTTGGAGGATAACACTAGGGGGGAGAACCTCCACAAGTTTTGGTGTTTCGCCAGCTCCTTGGTAACATTAGCAGAATAAAAGGCTGGTTCGATGCGGATGAAGTACAGTTCCGGAACATGCTGCCAGAATTCGGGCAAGGCAAAATTCACGGAATGAAGGAACTGGGCGGAGGCATCAAGTTGTTGGTTGGAATGAGACATAGTAAGCAAGACAGAAATGGCACAATATCGAGAAAATTCGTGAGAAAAGTAGACGTAAATAGAATATAAATTCAAAAACAAATAGTACGTTAAATGTTATTCAGTATGATATAGAAAAGTACAACGTCTACGCTGACGACGGGAGTCGTCAATGACGTAAATGAGAATGTTCTCACGGACTAACGGATGATATCTCACGTGCTCTAAGTATCAAGAGCGGTAAGCAAAACCGGTTAGTGAATAATCCTGATATTGATAACGTAAAATGACGGTAGGATGGTAGTTGGTAGCCCTGCCCACTGATTCTACAATTGCACTTACTGGCTCGATTTCAAGTTCTGTGATTACGTTCTCATTACGTCTGAGAGTGTTCGCGCAGAAGCCCTGTCAGGATGACTTTCTTCTTCACTCTAACCGCCCCGAGGACGAGGCGCTGCAAAAATGTCTATATAGACTCATTGTATTGCACCCCCACACGGAAATCTTTAGTAAAGGACGAAAGATTTATCCTAAGCGGATTATGATTCATCATGCTTCTCATGATGCTTGTAATTGCATGCGCGCACTGTGTTACCTGTATCTGATTCATTTTAGGGGTACTATCCTAGGCTGCATACCACAGTACCCAGATGTTACCTGAAGGCATAACCATCCGTGTGCTGCCGCAGTATTTGTAAGGGCATGACTTTTCGGCATCTACATAAGACCCTACAGGTCAGTAGTCCTTTCTGTTGGAGATACTGCACTAGGTAGGACGACTGGATTATTTCCAGGATCCGCGAATAATCTGTCGGCCTATCCAATTGCGGTCCTGCTTTCCTTCGCCTTCTAAGAGACTGGACTCTGCAAGCAGAACAAAGTGTAACTTCATATACAGAGTGCTAATTCCTCTTTACATTGTATAGCACACCATTCACGTATAGCAGACAACTACTGCAATAGATTTAATCCTATATGTGGCCACAGTGACACTACACTATTATTTGCAGATTTTCTCTTTCGCCCAAACATATTTTTCGCAGTAAAGTCTTACCCCGCTTGCGTTATGCCGTCCTGCGTGCCGCTGCTTGACTCTCGTGTTCTCATGTCTATTCTGTCTGTTAGAGTACTATCGCACATACTGCGAAATGACCTTAAGACACACTGCCTTCTTCCTATTAGTTGTTCGCCTTCACTTGCTATTCTTTCCAATCTGGGGCAAGGATGCATTTATTCCGCATACCGTACTAATTATCCATGCTTATTTCTATACCCTCCCTTCATTTTTCACCTTATTTAAATTAGGCTTCCACTTTACCAGGAGCGTCAATTCCAGGCATACTCTACAAGCGCCATTTACGCCTCCACTCATTTGCCCAACCCGTATAGCCCCTATTACCACCGGTTCCGTAAGACAGGTAGTTGGGAGTTTTCGGTAACGGGAGGGCTACCAACTACCATCTAACCAAACAAGGAATTCGGTAAGAACAAAACTGAACTAGATTATCAAAGGTGAATTAGTCCGGTGCCTCGTTACACATTCCCGATAACTCCTGCTGGACTCCGATCTAACCCCCGTGTTTGGTCCATCGCCTCTACTGCGTGTCCCGTATGAGGACACAACATACACACACGCAGCGTAAAACCTACAGTAGATGTGCTAACTCATGAAATGTCAACCAATATTTCGAAAAACGTTCTCGTTTCGAAAAGACTAATTAAGTAGTGTTGTAAAACTAATCATCATGCAGCATAAATCTATAATGATCCAGTTACCTCAGCGTGTCGGCTTTCGAAATAACTTATTTTCGGCTGCATGCAAGATCTTTACTCTGCAAAACATGACTACTTAAGTAGCATGCAATTTCCTCATTGCTTTTCGATGCCCTTTAAAATTCGATTATATTTCATGGAAAAGGTGCATAAAAATATTCATTCTTTTACTTATTCGGTAGAAAATCCCGTCTTCTTTCAATTTCATACTCAAAAGAAGAGTATTATTTGGTTTTAAAAAAAGTTTCTAATTGTGAGATTTTTTTGTACCGTTAAATGGCCGTTCACGAAACGTCAGGTATCTGCATTTACGAATATGGCTTGCAAAGTTAACTATATTGCTAGAATCCACTGCTTACTTTTATGAACCTCATATGGTCTCCTCTTAACACCGTAGATAAATGCATGGTTTTCCGTACACGGAAAATATATAGCTTGTAGTTTTGAAACCCTGAATGCAAGTGTAACAGCAGGTCGGGTTCAAAATTATTCGAGAATTAAAAAAGTTTTTTGAAACCGAATTATACTCTTCTTTTGAGTATGAAATTGGAAGAAGACGTGATTTTCTACCGAATAAGTAAAAGAATGAATATTTGTATGCATGTTTTTATAAAAAATAATTGCATTTTCAAGGACATCGAAAATCAATGAGAAAATTGCATACTACTTACGAAGTCATTTTTTGCAGAGTATAGATCTTGCATGCAGCCGACAATAAGTTCTTTCGAAAGCCGACACCCTGAGGTAACGGGAGCATTATAGATTTATGCTGCATCATGACTGGTTTCACAACACTACTTAATTTATCTTTTCGAAACGAGGACGTATTTCGAAATATTGGTTGACATTTCATGAGTTAGCACATCTACTGTAAGTGTAGCGCCTAGTACTGACATGTAACCTAAAGACCAACGTGACTCCCCAAATTACTGCCGCGTTCCTCACAGTCAAACATTTGCCATGACGTGAAGAAGAAGATGAAGAAGAAGAAGAAGAAGAAGATGATGATGAAGAAGAAAAGGGATCGAGCACCGGAACACTTTGTGTATTGTCCTGAGCTTTCGAATTGGCGCAGGAGTTCATCGTCAGAGATAGTAGCAGCAACAGAACAAGCGGCAGTTTTAGGGCATGTAAGCCAATCATCGACCGACGGCACAAGACTGGAGGTGACTGCGCAGGGCTCCGTATGCCGGCGCCAGATCGATTGACTGAGTTCTCATCCGAGGCCTATGCTTCAGTCACTTCTCGACCTGTTTTGTTTCCGGCATGGGCGACTATTTTGGGCCTCGGATGAGAACTCAGTGGCAGCCAGTGGCACCCGAAAGACTCCTTAAAGTACTGCTACATTCCTCACAGCCGAAATTTTGACATAATAGATTACCTTGACAGATAGACCATTACGTGCACCAAGGCCGCTGACTGCAGCCATCACAAGCGTTCGGCCTGCAAACTAGTAGCAGTATAAACGAGAATAGCTCTTTCTGTTCAACAAGAAAAAAAGATATGACAGAACTCTGTTCCCCGACGGGGCAACTTACTACTCCAATCGGCAGTCCACGTCTAGCTCGCCTCACCACCTCCTGTGCTGGCAAGTCCTGTGGATATAGCTGAAACGCGGTCCTCGATTTCAGCCCGGACTGATCGTGAGCAAGGCTGGCGAAGGAGAGACACCGGTGTGCCCCATTGGCCACCAAGTCCTCTTCCCATCGGCAGGGCAATTCGGCCAGCGGCGGCGTCTGGAGGGTGTCATTGTCGGCCAAACAAAACGCCATGTTGTAGGGCGGCGTGGAGGAACAGATGATCCTCTCGGCTGACGTGTCTGTGTGTGGCAGAACAGTGCCGGACTGCGTCTTGCCAGGCTCCGTGGACTGCCGTCCACCTCCCACGAAGCCATTTTGGAGTGTGAACCCTCGCAGAAGAAGAAGAATTCCAACAGCAAAACCGGAGAGGAGGCCCAAACGACGAGCCTGAACCCAGTTCATATTGTGAACAGAGGAGACGGACTCTGGACTGAAAACCCGCCTTGATGACCTTGACCCAGAGCACATGCAGCATGTCTGGGGGGAGGTGGGTAGGTGGGTGCAGCTGGCGACATGTGAATCACGCCTAATTGCTGCACGTGGGGTCAAAGGGTGTCGTGTGGGCTCCAGTCCCGTAAGAAGTCGTTGGTGGAGGTCACGTCGCCAAACGTGTGCCAGAAACACGGCGTAAAACGTACGTTGAGTGAAAAGCACACGCTGGTCTTGGCATAGCAGGGCTCTTTGTCGGCAATAAAAGTAGGCACATCTTTCTGCAGCCTACTAATGCGTTTTGTCGCCTGAGAAAACGGAGGGAGACATGGTTCACAGGACTCCAGTTTATCAACAAGTGCAACGCCCCACATTCCGTCCTGAGGCGTAGTTTGGTCAAATTAATTAACCACTCGGGGAGCACGCAGGCCGGTGAGCCAGATGGCCGAGTAATTATCACGCCAGCATCCAACACGGATGATGAGATTTCAGCAATTAACAACTTGCCTGGCGGCCAGCAAGCAATTAGGGCATCAGCGGACAACAACTCACGATGAAGGGGAGAGCGGTTAACTACCATAGGCATGCAGCAGCACAGCGACTGCATCCAACAGATACTGCAACTTCCTGTGCACAAGTCACCTATTTCTGTCACTGTCTCTGATGATGAATTCGAGCGAGAATCCGAAACGCCAGGCGAATAAAGCCCTTGTTCCAGCGGTCGCTTCTACTCCTTATCAAAACGGAGAGTGTCCTATGGTAGTCCACGTTCAGTGTTGAAAATTTTTATACCCTACGAATATCCTTAGGACGTTTACTTAAATTTGTTTATACTCGTTCAAACGGAAGCGACGGTACCTAATGCTGATCCACAGTGGAACAATCTGCGCCTGTGATTTTTAAACACTACAGACAGTAGTATTGCGACTATTTGATTTCCTCAGAAATAAACCGCAAACTTGGAGTATATCAGTCTATCTGAGACTTATGCGTCTAAACTGAAATTTGACATGAATATTTGTACCAAAGTCCATCAACAACAGCGGAATAGTAGCGCAATATTCATGAACTTCCAAGAGGCAGCCAGTAGTATATGCATAGGTAACACAGGCCATGTCAACCGTCGTTAACCAGATATACCTTAACCCCAGGTCTGGACTAAAGATTTTCTTCCTCCAAAAATCGACTGGAACTCTGTACCATGGAGTCACATGATCGGTAATAGTAACTCAGCTGGGTACGAAACTTTGGTCATTTAGACCTGGGTTTGGGGTATGGTTGATTGACGGTAGCTAGAAAAATCGAAGTAGTCATTTCAGTCTCTCTCAACTTTACCGATAGTTCTTCTTCCTAAAGTAGGATTGACTTGGATGACCCCCTAAACAGAACATGAGAAGTGGAACCGCCTGCAATACGAGTGGTTTTGAGACAACTTCATGTGAAATTAGGGTTAGGTCTAAGGTTAGGGTTAGGTTAAGACCTAAGTTAAAGACACCGGCACCGTCTGGGCTTTCACCTAGTTCCTATGCTATCAAGTGTGGTATACTGGGCTAACTCACAAGAATCAACCTTTGTGAGTTTAGCTCTGATGACAAAAAAGGTCAGAATATGATGAAAGACATGGCAAGGTTATTTTACAACAGACGACCTTAGACCCCCTGTTGCACAATGAGAGATGGAGATCTCGCAAGCCCGGGGTTTGGGAGTTCTACTCCAAACACGGTGTTCACTAGATTATCATTTGTTGCATCGGCAGAGCCGATGCGACATGGCCTTGTTGGTCAGTGCTGAAGTTCCCTAGAATTAGGCAAAAATTAGTTTGATTGGCGGATTAATTCAAAGGAACCGTTGTTTCCCTACCGCGGAATTTATGTGTTATCCAAAAATGAGAAATGATCACACCTGCTAGTGAACAGTACTTTGGCTGAAATAAGAACGAACAGCTGCTTCTAAATACATATTAATTCCTCTTATAAAAACGATGCGAATTTGTTCCTATTCCCGCAGAAGTTAATGTGCTAACTCGAAGTAAATCAGTTTAAACTAAGGTCTACGGGCCGAGATCGGAATTCGATTTGAATAACTGAACCAAAGTCCATCACCCACGACTGGATAATCGCGTAACATTCATTAAGTTGCCAAGAGGAAGCCAACGGTATATACTGATGTACGATATGCCATACTTGACTTATGGGTCTAAACTGAAATTGGACATGAATATTTGGACCAAAGTCCATCAGCAACAGCGGAATAGTAGCGCAATATTTATGAACTACTAACAGGCAGTCAGTAGTATATGCATATGTAACACGATATACCATACTTGACAGCGCAGGTGCTGGGTAAAAGCCCAGACGCACCTGCGAGGGGATCGACTCACCCACCCGTGTTCTCCGTGTGCTTTTCTGGTCGATACTCCAGTTTTGAAATTGTGGATCTGTAATCTCCCCTTAAATATATCTCGTATAGAATTTTAGTCGAAATCCATAATTCTCAAATAGACTGGTCCACTCCAAGTTAGCGATTAATTTCTGAGGGTGTTAAAAAGTCGCAATTTCAAAACTGGAGTACCTACCAGAAAAGCCCCCGGTGAACGCTTGGAGGGATCCACGGATGAGCCGAACCCCACGCAGCTGTGCCATGAAGTTGCGGCATATCAGCGAAACACGTGTCTGTGCACGCATTCGTGTTGTAGATAATGCACCAGATCGTCTACAACAGGCGACCCAACCTTGTACGATGAAACACCAAACCGAAATAATCGTGTCGCACTAAAACCCACTTAAATAAGCATAGTAGGTATTTCAAAAGAAGAGGAGGCGTTCACCGGGAGAGGTGTATTTGAGGTCTGACGTTTCGGGTAGTCGTTTCTTCTACCCATCTTCAGAGACTGAGCAGTCGTGCACACAGCTATCCTTTTATGACGCACTTTGTTCAAAGCCTGGCCCATCAATGCCGCCTGCGTGGCTGCATCCGACCCGCATGTCACCGTGACCTGAATTCCGCCCATCTTCGTCGGCCGCGGTGATAATTGGCGGCCCCGATTGTCCCGCGCCGTGACTGTCCCCCGTCAAGAATGTCCGTAAAACCAGATAAGGGGAGGTAAATTGATGTGGCGGGTGACAGAGCAGTCGGTAGACATCCAGGCTTCTTGCACCTGTCTTGCCGTATGATCGTCTCCTCGGCCCACAACTTCAACGGCGTCAAAGTTGAAGACGTATCCCATTTGGGCGGCATGGGTTGCTACCTCCGACTTTGGGTCCAACCTTCGCACGGCCAACTTATGCTCGTGCATGCGCGTTTGCAGCCGTCGGCCGGTTTCCCCAACGTAGTTACACATTCCGCAGCTGCTCTGAAGTCGGTAGACAACAGCCGACATATCCTGTTTAGGGATCGGGTCTTTTGGCCGCATCACTTGCCGGCGGATTGTTGAGTCGGGCCTGTGGGCAACGCCTATTCCGAGCGGCGCGAGGGATCTGGCTACGGCTTCGGATACCCCTTTCATGTATGGAATGCTCCGCCACGATTTTGGCTGAATAGGTTCTTCATTCCGCTTCCTTGGTTGCTTTCGGCTCCGTTCAACGAATGTTCGCGGATAGCCGTTGGCTCTGAAGAGTTCTTGCAGGAGCTTCATCTCGTCCAGTTTGGCGACTGGAGTGCTGCAATGAGTTTCCACCCGTCGGTATAGTGTGCGTACACAGCTTCGTTTGTGTTGCAGTGGGTGGTTGCTGTTGTAGCTGAGCATTTGCAGCGTGTTCGTCGGACCTCAAATACACCTCTCCCGGTGAACGCCTCTTCTTCTTTTGATATGCCACCCGGGAATCGCATTTTCACCTCTGTTGATAGTAGGTATTCTTTGTCTACCACAGATACTTGGGGGCCTTCACACGATCCTTACCCAAATATGGTATACTATGCTACCTATGCCGACAATGAGTCCATTCACTCTCCGTAAATCAAGGGGGGAGTGGGCACCACGTACGGACTACTTTCGAAGGATGTTTTACGCAGTTAGTTGAACAGAGGTTAAATCAAGACCGGCGTAGGAAATGACTGCGGACTATGCTCCCTTCTATTCTACCGCTGTAAACTCACTCAAGTACGGGCGCTTCCGTTTAAACAAGCATGGATAAATTTAAGTAAACGTCACAAGGGTGAAATTTTCAACGCTAGACGTCGACCACCACAGGACACCCCCCGAGTCCCCAAGCGACAAAACGCAAAACAGAACAGTTTATATTACTGCACTGGTGGGCTGCAAAAAGATGTGCCTACTTTTAGAGCACCTGCACTTTCTGGCAAAGAACTCTGCCATCTCAAGCCCAGCTCGCGTCTCTCGCCCAACGAGCCTCGTATGCTGTACTCATGGTGTCTTCTCATCTCTGTCACATGTTTGGCGACATGACCTCCACCAACCGCCGGAGCGACGCAAAAGCAGAACGGATAACTCTCGAGACGTGGTTCTCCAAGGCCCACTCTATCAACAAGCATCTGGACCTTCCTGCAGCTTACAAAGTCCTACGTCATCACAATCGTAGAGCTCAGGACCAAAGGACCACATCGGACTTAAGAAGGCCATACGGAAATAGTCCGACGGCGAGTTTACTCGGTGAGGAAGAACAATAACCACCAGACCGACCTCCTGACGAGGGTTCAATCAGTTCTCCTCGACGGAGTGGTGACTCACAAAGCACACAGGCAAAACGCCCGTCAACCATCTCCCGAGAGGCCGAGACAGCGAGAGGAGCGAAAAATCGATCAGCGTGAGGCCGACCAACACAACATGCCACTTGAAATTTCTGATCGAGTAAGTGCATTTTACGCTTTGACAATGGAGAGCCGACTCAAGGTCTTTGAAACGTCAGCATTCAAAGAGCCCTTCTTCTTCTTCTTCAAAGAATCCGATATGGCCCAGGTGATGGTCCAGCGCATCTACCGCGCGACCCGTTTGGGGACACAACACATGTAGAACTTAATTGTGGCACCTGGTACTGCCATGACTCCTAGACCAACATGACTCCTCAAATTACTGCAGCACCCCTCACAACCAAAATTTTGCCATGACAGATTACTTTGACAGGTAGGCCGTTACGTGAAGAAGAAGAAGAAGAAGAAGAAGAAGAAGAAGAAGAAGAGGAAGAAGAAGAAGAAGAAGAAGAAAGAAGAAGAAGAATAAGAATAAAAAAAGAAGAAGAAGAACAGGGGACGAGCACTGGAACATTTTGTTTATTATCCTGAGCTGTTGAACTGCCTGTACCTTCTGGAAAAGAACTCTGACATATCAAGACCAACTCACGTTTTTCACCCAACGTGCTTTGTACACTGTACACGGTGTCCTCTCACCTCTGTCACATGTTTGTCGACGTGATCTCAACCAACGACTTCTTACGGGATGGAGCCCACGACATCCAACTTTGACCCACGTGCAACAATAAGACATGATTCGCATGATTCGTTGACTGCAGATCGTAAAATATACTGACGTCACCCAGGCCCCATCTGACTTTTTTCACCTTTGCCTTGTTTACTTTCAGAGGAAATTAATGCGCGAACTTGGAGTAAATATCGCAGCAGAGACTTTTTCAGGCATGGTCCGAACTTCAGTATGAATATTTGGGCTGAAATCTATCAGCTACTGTGGAATAATCGCGCACTATTCACAAACCGCCAACAGGTAGCCAGTAGTTTGTAATTGTGTAATCACTTTACCGAACATTTACTCACAGATATTTTGGTAGATTTTGAATAATTCATATTGAGCCAATTGGGAGAAACTCGGCGCCTCGGTGGGATTCCAACCCACGCGCTAACCACCTTAGCCACGAGGCCCCGCCGAACGACACGAGTTTAATTCCATTTGAGTCAAGTTACCCGCCCAACCAAAGCCTTCCGCTTACTGCCGCGGGTTCGAATCCTACCAAGGCGTCGAGTTTTTCACAGTTGGATCAATATGAATTATTTAAAAATCTGCCAAAACATCTATGAACAGTCTTAATATCTGAAAAGAATTTTACTTAATTCGAATTCTTCCTCTGCTCCGAAAATAACGCAAAAAATATTTTGGGCATTTGGGTCAGGTTTACCCGCCCAACCTACTGGAACGTCTGGAATCCACCACATCTAATGTAGTAAGTTCACTGACCAAACAGGATTTCCTGAGCTATTCACCTAGAATCCCCCAGATGACTACCAGGCTCACGTAATTCATAAATATTTTGGCAGATTTTGAATAATTCATACTGACCCAACTGTGAAAAGCTCGGCGCCTCGGTGGGATTCGAACCCACACAGTAAGGGAAAGGCTTTTGTACAGTCAACACAAGTATTAGCTAAAAGTCCAGACACGCGTGTTTCGCCGATCTGTCTGACGCAGCCGCGACGGGTTCGGCTCATCAGTGCGTCTCCCAGCCTTTCTCGTGTTTTATCCTGACTTGTTTAATTTCTGAGAAAATTAATTTCAGGCACAGTCCGAAATTTCATATGAATAGTTGAGCAGAAATCCATGACAAAACACATTTAGGTAAAGTTACCCGTGCGGCCTAATGCAACGAATGGAATCTACAAGACCGGATACAGTGAGCTGACTCCCCTCGCAGGATTTCCTAAGTAATCAATCCATAATGCACCAGATGGCTGTCGGGTTCAAGTAATTAATCAGTGTTTTGGTAGATCTTGAGTAATTTATTTTGACCAAACTGTGAAAGCCACGGCGACCTCACTTGTCGCCGTGTTTTTCACAGTTGGATCAAAATAAATTATTCAAAGCCTGTCAAAACATTTATTCTGGTGTTGAGTGTTTTGACAGGAAATTTCGGAAAACCTTTACAGACGTTTCCCTCCCTGTCCCCATGACGGAGCTAAAGCCTATTTTCACCTCCAACCGCCCTGGGCCAATAGAGGCGAACAGCGCAGATCTTATTTCTCTTTCTCTCAAGTGTGTGCCCACGCCGTAGGCAAACGGCATCACCAGACCAGCACGAATAAACAACAAAAGACAAAGTCCAAATTTGGTTGAATAAGGGGATCAGCTGCCTGCATGAAGGCAGAAATGATGGCGCACATGGTGGCGGTGCTGGGGATGATCTGACTCCCCCCCCCCCCTCCGCCTCAGCTATGTCGCGCAGCAGCAATTATTTGCTGCATCCAGTGGTGGCACCTTGGAGCGCAGGAATTGATAGACCTTCTAAAAACCAAAATTCCCTTCTTCTTCTCAAGCAAATCGTTTGAAGAGAAAGTCGTCCTCAAGAAAGTATGTGCCTGTTGGGCGCATGTTTCTAGGTAACACGACTGAGGTTCCAGGGGCATTGAAAAGCAATTTTAAGACGTATGCTGCTCAAGTGACGGTTTTCGGTCGAGCTTTCTTATGATGCAGTCGACTGTAAAGACACTCAGGTAAGAGGCGGCATCGAACCCCATCTGAATTAACCCACAGTTTAAGTGACGCATTAAGAACGTTCTGGTAGTAGCTGTTATGACGCGAAAGGAAGGTGGAACAGAAAGGGATCCGGTCCGGAAAACGAGCATGCCATCAACAGCCTGCAAACACGAGGTGTTACAACTCCTCGGCAAGACGCCTTATTTGCGCTTGGCCCCTGTGCGTCCTGGAACATTACGTCCAATGGCGTGCCAGCCGTTGAGACCGTTCTAGAACATTCCTGCACATAGCGTGCCGGTCGCGGATTGGCCACCGCGTGCGCGAGAACCCCTCCGGAGGAAAAGTCTCGAATGTTCGACCAGTTATTGATTGGACCACACGAATGAGCAAAGCCACCACACACACACGTGCTTGGTGCTTCAGTACACGCCGGTTGGCCGTCTAACCTCACGCGTGTATCACGTTGCCAGCTTGGTCCTCTGTTCAGCGCGCACGGTCGAGTCTTCCTTGCGCTCTCCATGACAGTAACCAAGCCGAAAAATCGCTTTTTTTAAAGAAACCTTCTACTGCCCGACAAAGGGGGGAGAGGGGAGAGAGTAGAGTCGAGCACTCTCGAATCCCGCCAAACGACAAGTTCAAACGGCAAAGATCGGCCCACAAATCGAGAATCGTAGATGTTTCTCCAGAAAAAAAAGTGCCTTGATGACAGGCCTGGAAGACGATTTGTCGGTGACGTCAGTTCTGGGTTCCGAAGTGAGCCTAAGAAAGTCGTAAGACAGGTTGCGTGACCTATCACTCTCTAACCACCGGAGCTATGAGGCCCTACCGGTAGCCGTGAGTTTATTCACATTTCGGTTAAGTCACCCGTGCAGCCTACTTCAACGAATGGAATCCACCAGATCGGAACCATTGAGCTGACTCCCCTCGCAGGATTTTCTAATTAATCAATCCAGAATGCACCAGATGGCTGTCGGGTTCAATTAATTAATCAGTGTTTTGGTAGACCTTGAGAAACCTTATTTTGACCAAACTGCGAAAGCCACGGTGACCTCAGTTGTCTCCGTGTTTTCCTCAAATGGATCAAAATAAATTACCCAAAGTCTGTAAAAACATTTGTTCTGGTCTTCTATGTTTTGGCGGGAAATTGCAGCAAACCTTTACAGGCGTTCTGCTTCCTATCCCCTAATGAGAAACCCGACTAAAGTTTCACGGGCATTGAGAAGTAATTTTAAGACGCATGCCGCTCAACTGACGATTTTTTGCTGGGATTTCTATTGATGCTCAGGTGAAAGGCGGCATTGCACCTCGTCTGAATTAGCCCGAGTGTTTACGAGTGTTGTGCGACTTGCCCTACAGCTCTGGCAGTGGTCAAAACTTTCATTGGTTTTTTTTAAGAAATCGTCTACTTCCTGCCAGATGGAGACGAGAAAGAAAAGGAGATCATCCGCGAATTCCACCAACCGACAAATTCTCCCGACTCGCAGATGGCGAGACGATGTGGCTTCAGTAAGTGGGCCAACTCATGAAACTTCAACAAAAATTCCGAAATGCGTTTCCGTTTCGAAAAGATTAATTAAGCAGCGTTGCAAAACCAATCATCTTGCAGCATGGTTCTATTATAATTCAGTAACTCCAGGATGCCGGATTTCGAACAGACTTCTTTCCGGTCGCACCTAAAAACCATACTCCGTAAAAAAATGACTACTTAAGTAGCATGCATTTTTTCATTGATTTTCGATGTCCTTAAAGATTCAATTATATTTCATGGAAAACAGGCATAAAAATATTCACTCTTTTGCTCGTTCAGCAGAACATTACGTCTTGTTTTAATTTTACACTCGAAGGAAGGGTGTAATTAGGTTTTTCAAAACTTTTCCAACTCCCGAATGATTTTTAACTCGACCTGCCGTTACACTTGCATTCAGGGTTCCAAAACTACAAGCCGTATAAGTTCCGCGTATGGAAAACCATACATTTCTCTACGGCATTAAGAGGAGACCATAGGGGGTTCATAAAATTAAGCAATGGATCTGAACCACATTATTACCTTTACAAGCCACATTGGTAAATGCAGCGACATGAAGTTTTATGACGGGCCATTTCACGGTATTAAAAAATCTCACAATTAGAAACTTTTTAAAACAGCACTATACCCTTCATTCGAGCGTAAAATTGAAAGAAGATGTAATGTTCTACTGAATGAACAAAAGAATGAATATTTTTATGCATGTTTTCCCTGAAATATAATTGGATCGTTAAGGGCATCGAAAATCAATGAAAAAAACGCATGCTACTTAAGTAGAATTATGTTGCAGGCTGACGAGTTTTACAACCCCATTTAATTAATCTTTTCGAAACGGAAGCGCATTTCGGAATTTTTGTTGAGATTTCATGAGTTAGCCCACCTACTGTATATCGCTGGCTACCACGACCTTCAGACCCGGTCCCGAATGGGAAGAGAAAAAGTGGAACGCCAGTTGTACAGAACAACTGGGAGAAGGAATTGGAAGGAGTTAATAGCCAAGAGGGTGTGTGCACCCAAAACGGGCGCGTGGTAAATGCGCTGGACCAACACGGGGACCATAACAAATACAGTGCGTGACCTATCTCATGCAATGTTGGCTGAAATTCTGAAATGCGTTTTCGATTAGGAAGGATTACTTGGTCGCGGTTGTGATACTGATTATCTTATGGCACACTCTTATATCATTTTGGACTCGACAGGATGTCGGCTTTTAAATGCATTTCTTTTCAATCTCCCGTAGAAAGTATGCTCGGTAAAAAATGACTACTTATGTAGCATGCGTTTTTCCCATTGATTTTCGATGGTCTTGGAAATTCAAATATATTTTATAGAAACCACAAACAAAAATATGCCTTCTTTTAGTCAATCAATAGAGAATTACGTCTTCTTTATATTTTATACTTAAGGAAGGAGTATAATTAGGTTTTAGAAAAGTTTTCCATTTGCCGAAAAATTTGGAGCCTGATCATTCGTTGCATTAGCGCTTAGTGATTACACTCTACAATGTGCATGCGTTCCGCGTAAAGAAAACACCATATTTTTCTATGTCATTAAATAGATATCATGCAGGGTCCATAAAATTTTGCAATGGATGCGGGCCATGTTGTACATTTCATGAGGAGCAGTGGTAAACGGCCAGGTACGATGCTATGTGAATGGACATATTGCGGTCTTAAAAAGTCTCATAATAAGAAACTTTTTTAAAACCTAATTATACTCCTTCCTTAAGTATAAAATATAAAGAAGACGTGATTCGCTATTGATTGACTGAAAGAAAGCACATGTTTGTTTGTGGTTTTTATAAAATATATTTCGATTTCCAAGACCATCGAAAATCAATGGGAAAAGTGCATGCAAATTAAGTAGTCTTTTTTTACCAAGTACGCTTTCTACAGGAGATTGAAAAGAAGTGCATTTAAACGCCCACATCCTGCCGAGTCCAAAATGTTATAAGAGTATGCCATAAGATGATCAGTCTCACAACCGCGACCAAGTAATCCTTCTTAATCGAAAACGCATTTCAGAATTTCAGCCAACATTTCATGAGATAGGTCACTCACTGTACTAACATTTCGGGTGCTGCGGTGGCAGACCCGGTTACCGGCAGACGTCGCGCACACTGGGACCCCTGCCGCCCCCGTTGTTGTTGTTGGTCATAGACCTGGTCATTTATTGTGTGAACGAGGGACTGTGGAGTGGAACGCCAAGGTACGAGCTCCACCATGCCATCCACCTGCCCTGTGTAAAGAATAAACTAGTTCTCACAGCTCCCTGACTTCTGACATTAGACGAAACAAACTTATTGTGCGTGGTTTAAGTTGATCTCACATCCTTGACCGTTACAAATCTGAGTAGTAACCGACTGGAACAGAGGACGACGCTAGTGGCTCGGGAACTGGCGCGCTATACGGTGGACATCGCCGCACTCGGCGAGACTCGATTCGCCGAACAAGGCCAACTGGAGGACGTGGGAGCCGGTTGCACCTTCTTCTGGAGTGGTCGCCCCAGGACAGAGCGAGGGGACGTGGGTGTCTCCTTCGCCATCCGGAACGACATTGTGGGACGATTACCCTGTCTACCGCAGGACATCAGTGATCGTCTGATGAGCCTCTGTCTGCCTCTCTGTGGAGGCAAATTCGCCACCATCATCAGTGCCTTCGCTCCCCGATGGCCAGCCATGACGCCGCAAGGGACGAATTCTAGGAGGATCTGCATGACTTCCTGGCGACTGTGTCGAAGGCGGATAAGTTGATTGTCCTTGATGACTTCAACGCCCGCGTCGGCACAGACCATGCTGCCCGAAGAGGAGTGCTAGATCCCCATGGTCTCCGCGGCTCCAACGACAATGGCCTGCTCCTTCTCCGCACCTGCGCAGAACACCGCCTCATCCTGACAAACACCTTCTTCTGCCTGCCGGAGCGAGAGGAGGCCACCTGGAGGCATCCTCGGTAGCGTCAGTGGCATCTACTGGACTATGTCCTCGTCCGAAGGCGTGACCAGCGGGACGTGCTGGTGACGAAGGCGATCGCGGGTGCTGACGGGTGGACCGACCATCGCCTCGTCATCTCGAAGATGCGTATTCGCCTACAGCCTCGCAGGAGACCACAAGGTAAGCGACCCCCAGGTAAGCTGAATATTGCATTTTTGTCTTTTGCCGCTCACCATCTTCATTTCAGCAATGAGCTAGCTCAAAAACTAGACAAACTTCCTATCGTCGCCTCCTACAACAGCGGCTACGCGAGATGCAGGACGCTTGGACGTTTTGCAAGGCTGAGGAGATCCAAGGGTACGCAGACCGCAACGAATGAACGAACTCCTTCTCCGCGATCAAATCTGTCTACGGTCCGCCAACCAAAGATACTGCTCCTCTCCTCAGGGCCGACAGCCGTACCCTCCTGACTGAGAAGACACAAATTCTACAGCGATGGGCCGAGCACTTCTGAGGCGTCCTCAACCGTCCCTCCACCATCTCCGACGCCGCCATCGCACGTTTGCCGCAAGTGGATACCAACGCCGACCTCGACCTTCCGCCATCTCTCTACGAAACCATCAGGGCTGTGCAGCAGCTCTCCTGCGGAAAAGCACCCGGATCTGACGCAATCCCTGCCGATGACCCTCAACTAATGGATCGCCTGACTGCGTTCTTCCAGGAGATGGGGCGTCAAGGTGAAGTCCCGCAAGATTTCAAAGGCGCCACAATTGTGCATTTATAAAGGCAGAAAGGAAACCGCCAGCTCTGCGACAATCATCGAGGCCTCTCCTTGGTGAACATCGCCGGGAAAATCTTCGCTCGCATTCTCCTCAACCGCCTGAATCACCTGTCAGAAAGCCAATGCGGCTTCCGCCGTCATCGCGGGACCTCGGATATGCTCTTCGCCGCTACAGGAGAATTGCCAGGAGACGCGGACCCACCTGTACTCTGCAAATGATGGAAAAATTCCCGCACTTGTGCAGTACCCTCTCTCGCAACACGAAAATCGACGACGAATCGCCGAATTCCGAAGGTCAGTCATGCCTTCGGTCGCCTTCAAAGCACAGTTTGGAATCGTCATTGTCTTTAACTCAACACGAAACTGAAGTTGTATAGGGCCGTCATCCTCCCGACGATGATGAATGGAGAGGAGACTTGGACGGGTTACACGAAGCAGGCACGCCGACTCAACCACTTCCACCTCAGTTGTCTTCGTCGCATCCTGAAGCTGAGGTGGCAAGATCGAAACGCCGACACGGATGTACTGGAACGAACGGGAATCCTCAGCATCTACACCATTCTGAGACAGCTGCAGCTGCGTTGGAGCAGCCATTTCGTGCGGATGGACGACGAGCGGCTACCCAAACGACTTTTCTATGGGGACGTCGCCACGGGTTCCCGCCGCTAAGGAGGCCAAATGCGTCGATACAAGGATACTCTGAAGTCCTCCCTGAAACGTCTGCACAATAATCCGGCCAACTGGGAAGACGTCGGTCGAGATCGATTGACCTGGAGGAGACGCTGCGATCTACGAAGCCAACCGCATCGCTGTCACCAAAGCCAAACGTAAAGCACGCCAGTCCCAGCTGCGCCAACGCACAACCGTCTCCAATGTGTCCACGGCGTCAACGGACATTCCGGGCACGAATTGGACTTGTTGGACACCTTCGGACCGCACCAACCGTCGTCCCTCCGCCCAACTCCTCCTCCTCTCCGCCGCCAACTAACTCTGATCGCCCTTCTGAACCACCGTTCCCATCTTCCTCCTCCTCCTCCACCTCCCGCCCCTCTTCCTCCTCCTCCGCAGCTCCAACGTCTGCCGTTGTGGTGCCTGCCACGCACATCAACACCGCACACAATCCTGACACACCCTCAAGCATCAACACCACCACGGTCGACACAAGAGGCGGGGACCAGGACTACACCTGCCCTCACTGCGACCGCGCCTTCACCCCACGCATAGGCCTGGTCGGTCACTTGCGAATCCGTCACAGAGAGACTAACGAACCAGTGCCTGGAGCACTAACCTACACCCGCCGCACTCGCCTCCACCGCCCTCACACTTTCACGCATCGCATGGGCCTATTCGGCCACATGCGCATCCACGAAAACCTGCGGTAGACAACCGCCGGTTGCACCACATAATCACACCCTCCCTCCCTCACTACACATCAACATCACCCACCGCAAGCACCCAATTGCCACCTCCCAAGCAAGTGGGAAGTGTGCGTCTGGACTTGGTCTCCGTGTGACTCGTGTTACACGGGTGACTCGAGCCTGAGACTATCACGACGCGTCAAGCGCCGAGGATAGGAAGGCTGCTGATTGACGCCTCAACTCAGTCCACGCAGTCCGTCCAGTTGTGCGTGTGTGTTTGTGTGGGGTGGCGGACTGGTGGGCTGGGCGCCGGGCCGATGCAGCTCCTTCCACGGCACTCTCACGCAACTGAGAGATACGCCGCTCAATCCCCATTGTGTGAAATCCTGGTGTTGTGAGTATGGGGGGCCAGGTCGTGCCGTGGCGCGTGCAGCCACCGCGCCCATTTTCCGCTGCAGTTAAGTGACCGGCTCGGACAGTGGCTGATGTGTGGGAATGGGAAGGGAGAGTGGGGTCGACGACTCAGCGCATCTTTTCCCTCACTATAAACAATCTGACGCGCTTGAAGCTATCAGGGTGCGCTAAAAGCCGTGGCTTGGAAGGTTGCCAACTGACGGAATAACTTGGACCTCGCAGTCGGCCCAGTGGTGTGTGTGCTGCAGTTGTGGAGTGACCGGCTGGAGGTCTGAGAGTCATGATGCAATGGCTCCTTCTTAATGTGGCCTCTATGGCACTCCCGCTGTGTGGGATCCGAGCCGGGCATGCCTAGGTGCGGCTTCGGCCGTGCCAGCCTGCAATCTCTGTTGTGTTGGTCAAAAACCTGGTTATTTGTTGTGCGGACGAGGGAGTGTGGAGTGGAACGCCAAGTTGCGGGCTCGATCGTGCCATCCACCTGCGGCCTCCCTCATCTGCGGTCTTCTTGACTTTGTCTTGACACCGAGCTCAGGCGGGACAGGAGAAGAGAGTGTAGGTAGATGCAGCGCAAGTCTACTGGCACTATAAACCCCTGCGCAAGTCACCGTCCCTACTCCCACCCCTCTGTGGGACATACGGTGGACATCGTCGAATGTGACGGTCGTACTGTCGTGTGTGTGGGCGTGTGTGTGTCATGTGCGCCACACGTAAACGAGTTGTTTTGTTATTAGCATTATTTTAGTAGTACTGCTTTAACAGTAAAGAAAATGTCCTGCTGAATGTGCAATAGCCTGTCGAAAGTAGCCGGCGCGTCGGGGAAAACGAATATCACACACAAGTAGCCGGACATTTCCTGAGAGCAGTCAGCGACATGACTTACGAAAGCTACCCCGCCTCTCATGTACATGTTGACTGAAGAATCCAACTCGAAGATTAAGCTTGGACAGTCGCATACGCAGTCTAGACGGAGGTGAGGTGAGAGGTGTCAACAGGAAATGTCACTACGTTGGCCTTCCTTGCGAAGACCATACCGAGGTGCCGGACTAACCGACCTTTAACAATCTGATCACTTCTTTTTAACTGTGCCGTTTGTTTTAACGCAACCGAGAACAACGATAAAGGAGGGACGAGCACGTCATGTCCTCTTGAAGATGGACTCGTTGGATTCGCGAATATTTATTTTATTCCCCTACTGGCTTTTTCCCTAGTCAGGCTGATGCATACTTTTGATGATTAGGACTCGCAGTTATGGCGCCCGAGCGCCAGCACATGAGCACAGTAAGCTCCGTGGCTAGCCAATCACAGGTGCCCACAAGCTCCACCATTACCCAATCAACTGACGAGGCTGACACTGACTGACTCTCACGTGACGCCTTTTCACCAACGCCCACGCTATCCTAACGAACAGACGCACGTGGAGGGCATGTTTACCACTCAATCACCACTTTTGCTGCCTCAAATGAAACGTTCTCAGCAGGTTAACATGGAAGGCTGTCCTGATCGTAAATACAGCTTGTAGGATCTCAGACCGAATCTCCACTTTCTGTAATCCCTCTGTCACTCTGTATCCGAATGGATCAACGACAGCAATAACAATAGCCTCCTTGCTAAGGGCACAATCCCGTCCCCCCCTCTCCCCCCTCTCATCAACACTCGCTTCCGCCTTCTGATCCGACAGAAGACGGTGTGGATGCACCCCCACTCACGTAACTGGCGTCGGCTGGACTACGTCCTCGTCAGGAGACGTTACCAGGACGATGTGAGGTGCCGACTGCTGGACAGACCACGTCGTCTCTGGGGTGAAGCTGGAAATCCCGCCCCCCCCCTAAATTCACAAGGTAGTCAAGCATCAGGAAAGGGTTGTACTATTGATTATTGCCGAACGCCGATTAAATTGTAACAATCGTGCGACTCCTAAGTTGGAACTAATGCAGTTACTGGAGGAGATGGCGGCCAGATCGCAGTTGGTAGCCAGGAATGGGGAGGTGGACGGCGATCTTAACCCTAACCTCAATCATAAACGTCAACCGTTAACCCTAACGGCAACCCTAACCGAAATCGTAAACGTAACCGTGGCCTTTAGACATAGTCGTAACTGAAAAACCTAACCTTAATACTGAAACCTATTTGTACTCTCAAACCCTAACCGTAACCCGAGAACCTAAGCCTAAAGGCATAACCCTAATCCGAAAATCGGAAGCCATTAACCGGTACCCTAATCCCAACCTCAAGCGTAAAACGGATGCCAAATGGGTCAGATGTGATTATGGAGCCCCACAAAATAGCCCCAGTAAACAACCCACCCCGCCACCTGAAATACGGTGTCTGGCTACCAACTGCGATCTAACCGAGATGGTCATTGTGGAGACTTAACAGAGGAAACTCCATGACACTTTATGAATAAATCGGTCTATACTTGGGCCTAAAAGATATATGAACACAGGTTATATGCACCAACCACGAGGATGCGGTTTTCCGCTGAATTTTTATTGCAAATTGTGTCTTTTTGAAGAAGGAGACACGATCGCCGGGACAAGAGCTTTATTAGCCTGACGTTTCGGATTCCTGCTGGCATCCATCATCAGAGACACCAGCAGATACGGGTGACTTACACACAAGGGGCTGCTGTATTTATAGGATGCAGTCGCCATGCTACCGCATACCTATGAATGATGATGGCTACCCCCTTCATCCGGGATCGTCGCACTTGGTGTAATCATTGCTTGATGGCAGGACAAGAAAGGGCAGTTGTATCCGCTTTGATACGTGGGCAAGCGTTCAGGACTGTGTCAGGAAAAGAAAACTCACGGTTGTCGATTGAGCGCAGGGAGAGATGGGACGTCGGTACACAACTTGGCAAGGCCTATAGAACGGCAAATTTGTCGGAGTGGGAGTGGAGAACTCGCAAAGAGCTGAAACTTTGGCGTCTATGGGATGACAGCCAAAAGCATCTACACGGTGTCCTAGGAGCAAGACCAGTGGACGCGGTGAATATAACGTCAAATCTGCTCAGCCGATGAAAAATTAAATTTAGGCATTAGAGTTATATCCATGTTCAATATAACTTTCGACCACAAGATCATGGGCATATAAAGGAACGAAGGGCACGTTGGGGAGGATTTCATTAATAAAACGTTAAACAGTTTGTGTGTTGTGGAAGCGAAATGGCATCGCCGCGAACTCAAAAACACCAAATGGAGTCATCATCGCCGTTTTGGGGATGTCTTCTCTTATTCCACTAAAGCTCCATTTAGGCCACCGCTCTGGAAGTCCTCGGTCGCTCACATTAGCAATACCGAGACCGACTCATAAACCCCAACGATGACGAAATCGGACACCTGTTTCCCGAGCAAAATGGACTGCGTACAAATTATGGCAACAGTACCAACGACGCAAAGTAGTATTCTGTAATGCCAAAATGTGGCAGTCCGCGCCTCTTTGCTCTCCGCCGCTCTGTCTGCCTCACGCTCCTTGTCGACTCGCTGCTGGGACCGTGCGGGACATGTCACTAGACTCGCGAGTGCTCGAAGCCAATCAACGCTGCCCCTTCTCTGGTTGGCTGGCGGCCATTGAGACAGAGAGAATGGCAGCCTCTTACAGGTCAGTAAATTCGTCCAACCCAATCACTCTTCCCTGACCTCTGATTAGGAAATCTTTGTCTTGTCGACCATACCATCCCGAACGGGGAATGTAAAGGCCGAGGAAATTTCTAAGACACGCAGTTGCTCAACCAGGACAGAGGACAAGCCGCAGAACCGGGAGTGCTGGATCGCGCACCTCAAGAATTCCCCCAGCAACCCATCAATCGACTTCCTCAAGTAAAGGGCACCGCTGACGTTCTAGATGGTTTAACTTCTCTGCAGGAAAAGCAGCGGGTGGCAAAGCAATTACGAGGTTTACGAGTAGGGCTGTGACGAGGTACCAGACTAATTCACCTTTGACAGTCTAGTCCTGTTTTCTTTTACCGCATTGCTTGTTTTAGCATGGCGGAAACAACACGGATGGACAATCCCCCGGCTTCGCCAGCGTGCTCCGCTGGCGTGCTCTGCTCTCAGGTCATTTTGCGTTTTTGAATATCAATTTTATTCACCAACCGGTCTTCCTAACTGCTCTTAATACTTAGGGCTAGTGAGATATTATTCTTTAACCCGTGAGAACGTTATCATTTACGTCACGGAGGCCCCCAAATCACAGATCAGCGTGCATCGCTGTGTCATGCGGTATAGTGAGCAGGATTTTAAAAGTGCAAGTGTTGTTTTTCTGTTGCTTTCACTGAAGGTCGAACGAGGAGATTGGACCCCTCCCTCCCTCCTTTCCACCCCAGTACCACAGAAGACTTCGCGCCAAATTCCAGAGGGGTCCCTAATCCATATCCTAACTTTAACTCTAACTCTCCCCACATGCAGTAAGTGGACTAACTCATGAAATCTCAACTGAAATTCCGAAATGCGTTTCCGTTTCGAAAAGATTAATTAAGTAGGGTTGTAAAACCAATCATCGTACAGCATCATTCTATAACAATTCAATTACCCCAGGACGCCGGCTTTCGAACGAACTTCTTTCCGGCTGCATCTAAAAACCATACTCCGTAAAAAATGTCTACTTAAGTAGCATGCATTTCCATTGATTTTCGATGCCCTTAAAGATTTAATTATATTTCAGGGAAAACATGCAAAAAAATATTCACTCTTTTTGCTCATTCAGTAGACAATTACGTCTTCTTTCAATTTTACACTCGAAGGAAGGGTATAATGCCGTTTTCAAAAACTTTTCCAATTCCCGAATAATTTTGAACCCGGCCTGCCGTTACACTTGCATTCAGGTTTCCCAAACTACAGACCGTATGATTTCCGCGTACGGAAAACCATACATTTCTCTACGGTAATAAAGGGGGACTATATAGGGTTCATAAAATTAAGCAGTGGATTTGAGCCACATTGTTACATTTACAAGCCACATTGGTAAATTTAGCGACATGACGTTTTATGACGGGCCATTTCACGGTATTAAAAAATCTCACAATAAAACTTTTGAAAACCTTGTTATACACTTCCTCCGAGTATAAAATTAAAAGAAGACGCAATTTTCTACTAAATGAGTAAAAGAAGGAATATTTTGTGCATTTTGTCTGCGAAAAATAATGTGATCTTTAAAGGCACCGAAAATCAATGAAAAAATTCATGCTACTTAAATAGTCATTTTTTACGGAGTATGGCTTTTGGATGCAGCCAAAAAGAATTTTCTTCGAAAGCCAGCGTCTTGGGATAATTGAATTAATATAGAATTATGCTGCATGATGTTTGGTTTTACAGCCCTACTCAATTAATCTTTCCAAAACGGAAACGCATTTCGGAATTTATGTTGAGATTTCATGAGTTAGCCCGCCTACTGTAACCTGAACACTCCCAGTCCTAACTCTGACCCTAACGATGATCATAGCCCTAACCTCCCGCCCTCCCACCCCGGGAATTTAGAACGAGACCACGTGTACCTTGGGGGCGGGGGAGGGTTTGTATTCTCGCAGCCAACCCCACTGACGCAGGCTGCGGTCTGACGGATTTCGCCATATCAACTAACGCGATTCAAACGCTGCGTCTGAGGATCTTTTATGACAGTCCAGTAATAACAAACTAAGCTGAGGTGGTTTAAAGGACGGAAATTTTTCATGCAAAGCGCTTTGCACTTTTAGGAAGTATTGTTTCTCAGAAGGTAGAAATGGTTTGCTGGGCTGCATGTGTGTAATACCCATGATATAAAACTGGTTTCTTTCCGCCGTCGCGCAAAAACGATAAGCTTCCGTTTGGGCTTAAGGAGCCAATAGTCCTGCAGACTTCTGTGAATGCTAAGGAATGAAGGAGACATTGTTTACACAATTTGACGCAGTCATGGGACCCGTGTAGACATTGGAGAACTCAAATTCGACTCGATTTTTTTTCTGTGCAATGGTCAACTATACAGGCAGGTAGATGGTGCGGCAATGGGATCACCGCTTGGACCGTTCCCTGCAAATATTTTTTATGGGCAAAGTCGAGAAGACAAGATTACAAGATGCCATTAATGACCTCGTCTTTTACGGTCGGTACGTGGACGATATCATCTGCCTGGCGAATGGTACCACCGATACCGAGGAGCTTGTCGAAAAGTTCAACAGTGCGCACCCCTCGCTAAAGTTGACTGCAGAGACCGAGGCAAATAACGAAATTGCCTTTCCCGATGTCCTTCGGCACAGGCAAGAGCGTGGGTCTATCCAGCGCAGGATTTTCCGAAAGAAAACCTTGAGGGGACAATATGTTAATTTCCACAGTTTTTTTCCCCTAAACATCAAACGGAATTTACTCCAGGGATTGGCGGCTCGAGGGAAACGCATCTGCTCACCTGAAGCTACTGAAAAAGAACTCCAGCAGCTGCGGAACACACTTCGAAGAACGGATACCCAGATAGATTTATCCTCCGAAATATTGGGGAACGCGCCGCTAAGCCTACTGTTGCGACTGCGGAAAAGAATGAGGTATTCATAGGATTGCCTATTGCAGGAGATGCAGAGAGCGAACTAGTCAGACGGCGCTTAACTACAGCTATCACGAGGGCATTCCCCGCGGCGAATTTACGCGCATGTTTCACAAACTCTCCCCTCCTAAGTTTGGGGGGTAAAGACAGACTAACGTTGGACGCCACATCAATGTGCATCGATTTTTTTTAACAATAAGACTACTGAACTCCTAAAAAGTCGCTTGCACTCAGCTATTGCGCGCACTTATCCAGCGGTCAAGACTAAATGAAATCTCCCGGGCATTCTGCTTCTTCGCCTTAAAGGTAATGAAAAGGGTTGCCCTTTCAAATGCCTTCAATGAGCATGTGCATATTCACTTGCTCCAGCGAATCAAATCCTACTGGTCGAACGAGTGGACGCCCCTCCAAACGAGTGTGAGAACAACATCCTAGCTGGCTAAGTCAGAGTATGAAAAATTTAGTCTCAAGAGCAATCATGACTCACCTGGTTGGCAACGACCACCGGGTAGACATCAATCAAGCCTATTCGAGCCATCTAAAAGATGTCGGTGAAATACGCTAACTTTCAAGGCCAGCAGACACATTCAGCGACAGAGTCGGTTGGCATACGGTTAGCCAGTCTAACCTCTTGCACATCCGAGGTGTTCTTCAAAACCCTCCAGCTACCCTGGCCCAAATCACGCAAAAACTTCCCTTTCCACCCTCCACGCCACAGACAGAAACAGACTCTAATGGGCCTCTTGCGTCTGGCATGCCTTTGAACCCTCAGTCTTTCCCCCCCCCACACATCACTTCTGACTTCAACCTTCGCTTATCTGCGCTAACTCAGTTACATTACTATACAAGCCTAAATGGGTATAATCGGAAACGTACATACGTTCGCCGATTTCGACTACCCCAATGTTTACATGGGCATCATTGCAGAACTCCTCGGTATTCCTCCTGTATCAGTAGCTGGAGTATTTGCATCCAGACACCCAGATCGATATCATATTTTATGGGCATCATGTCCCTTTGGTTTTCTTAACCACAAGCCGGCGTGCACGTGTGGAAATCAGCCCCCGGTAGTCGCTGACGCCGCCGTTTACTTAAGCCGCCCTTCAGTTATCTTCACGCTGTGGCAGTCAATTCGCTGTTGGAGCCTCAAATGACTCAGCGGCGAAGGACGAATCCAATAGACGCTGTGCCCTTCGCCTATTGGCTGAAGACGTACAAAGCTCATGCGCTTACAGCGTTTCGCTTAGCATGCCAAAATGAATTTGGACAACAGCGGGGCAGCCCAAATAAATGAAATTAATTGCAGACGCGAAGACTGAATTGGTAACTACAGTGGGTGGGATAACGCATAAAATCTCAACAGACATTCCGAAATGCGTTTCCGTTTCGAAAAGATTTATCAAGTAGAGTTGTCAAATTACTCATCATACAGCATGGGTCTATAATAAATCATTTATCCCAGGACGCCGGCTTTCGAAAAAGCTTCCTTCCGGCAGCATCCAAAAGCCATATTCCGCAAAAAATGACTACTTAAATAGCATGCATTTTCTCGTTGATTTTCGATGCCCCTGAAAGTCCAATTATATCTCACGGAAAACATGCATTAAAATATTCATTCTTTTGCCCACGCAGTAGGGCATTACGTCTTCTTTCAATTTTACCTAGGAAGAAAGGGTATAATTCGGTTTTAAGAAAGTTTCTAATTGTGATATTTGTTAATACCGTGAAATGGCCCTTTATAAAACGTCTTGTCTCTGCATTTACCGACGTGGCTTGTAAAGTTAACAATGTGGCTCTAATCCACTGCTTAATTTTATGAACCCCATATGGTCTTCTCATAATACCGCAGAGAAATGTAGGGATTTCTGTACGCGGAAATTATACGGCTTGTAGTTCGGGAACCTTGAATGCAAGTGTAACGCAGGTTGGATTCAAAATTATTCGGGAATCGGAAACGTTTTTGGAAACCGAATTATATCCTTCCTTCGAGTGTAAAATTAAAAGAAGACGTATTTTTCTACTGAATGAGCAAAGCGATGAATATTTTTGTGTATGTTTTCCATTAAATATATTTGGATCTTTAAGGGCATAGAAAATACATGAAAAAATGCATGCCACTTAAGTAGTCATTTTTTACGGAGTATGGTTTTTAGATGCATCCGAAAAGACGTTTTTTCGAAAGCCGGCTTCCTGGGGTAACTGAATTATTATAGGATTATGCTGCACGATGATTACTTTTACAACCCTATTTAATAAACCTTTTCGAAACGAAAACGCATTTCGGAATTTCTGTTGAGATTTCATAATTTAGCCCTCTTACTGTATTTGTGCAATATACAGTCCAAATTCTGGCGAAATCGCGTGAAATTTGATTTCCAGGTATATGGGGAAGCGGGCAGTCACTCGTAATCTAACTCGGGACGTGACACGGAAAGTCTTAAATCAGGCACCGGGACTTCAGAGGAGTAGATGCAGATCTTGTACTTCCTTTCAACAACACCTCCCTCCAATCACTACGGTCAGGATATAACTAACTCAATGCTAGGATAAAACGACATGACTAATTTGGGGGACAAGCCTCACCTCGGTTTGTTAATTTCATTTTCAGATATGGTGCCACTGATCACGTAACGGGTCATGAATGCGTCGACGTACGACAGGATATGGGATGGAGGACAGGCCGGACTGGGAGGGTCGACATTACAGTAATTAAGTTAAGGTGAAGGTCGTGGGTTACATCATCGTTGATTTAATTTGCGAAGTGTCTGACCAACGTGAATTGTTGCCTTGTCATGTTACTAATTAAAAATCAATAAGAAAGGCTGTCAACAGAAGGGGCCGGTCTTCCTAAAAGTAGAATACACTTCTCTAGTAAGGCAGAAAAGTTGACGGAATAGAAATCTACTATTTTCCAGATACAATGCTGATGTGTATGGTAACAACGTAGAAGTCAAATGTACTGCGCACGATGACGGCTTTTGCAAGAATAACTCTTCACAAGAACGGAGAATGCAAAATTAGGAGACAGGACAAAACCAAGGCATGGGAGAGATGAGACCTCAGTAGGCGGAATGTCGAGGGATCAAAGATCGGCGGTTAGTTCCAATCAAAGGAAAAAGGCAACAGACTTCTGACTATGCTGGAATATATTCTGAGTCCCCTTTAGGAAGCTGAAGTTCAACGCCCTATTGGTTAGATGGTAGTTGGTAGTCCTCCCGGTACCGAAAACCCCCAGCTACCTGACTTACGGGACCGGTGGTAATAGGGGCTATACGGGTGGGGCAAAGAAGTGGAGGCGTAAATGGCGCTTGTAGGGAATGCCTGGAATTGACGATCCTGAGGAAGTGGAAACCTAATTTAAATAAGGTGAAAAATGCGAGGAAGGTGAACACTTCGGGTCTGACTGACGTATGAGACGCCTTGGTGTTGTAGTCTGAACCCAAGAGGTAGTAAGTGCGCGATGTGGTAGGTGAAGTGCGCCCAGTTCAAACCCAGCAATGTCGAAGCGCCCGGGGGGGGGGGGTGCCGTAGTGCCTTAAACTGGAAGTGCAGGAAAGGATCGCTAACTGGCCATGGCGGTGTTTACAAGGCGTCACTGTTTTCAGCCAAACCCCTGCGACCAAATACAACCGGGCTGTTCGTAAAAGCGGGGGGTGGAGGGCAACACTCTGTCAATACGACTGATGCAGTGGATGGAGTATCGGTAGACACCCTAACTGAGCGTCGGTTGTCCTTTCGTACACGATCGCATCGGACTCTACTGGAGGTCTGGAGTAAAAAGACCCAAGGATGCAGGCAAACCGACGAAACGGAGACCCGCGTCAATCCGCCTAGGATAGTACCTATGCACTTAATCTGATGCAGGTAATACTGTGCGCACATGCAACTAGAAGCATCATGGGAAGTATGATGAATCATAATCTTTCGCCTTTTACTAAAGATTTCCGTGTGGGGGTGCAATACACTAAGTCAATATAGACAGTCTTGCAGCGCCTCGTTCTCGGGGCGGTTAAAGTGAAGAAGAAAGTCATACTGACAGGGCCTCTGCGCGTGCACCCCCCAGACATAATGAGAACGTTGTCAAAGGTACCGAAATCGAGCCAGTAGGTACAATTGTAGAATCAGTGGGCAGGGCTATCAACTACCATCCTGCCGTCCTATTTTTGCGGGGCAGTCAAACAGCCATATTATCAGCACCTATAGCAATCATTGGGCCAGGTGGAAGAGCAAGATGGAGGAATATATGTGCCACCGACCAGTAACTAGATAAATGAAAAAAATTATCCTGCAAGCCAAGAGAGAATTCAGGTGCGAGAGCTGCCCCAGGGTGTTTTTAAACGGAAACTGCGGCATGCATACGCGTGCTTACAAAAGGGCCTTGCCTAGGCCTCTTAGAGCCTGGTCGAACATTAGAACAACAGCAGTGTGCCGTTTCTAGCTGGTAGGGCTTCGGAAACATTAAACGAGAGTGACCGGTAGTGCCTAGGGCACAAAACATGTTTTCTTCCACTCACTTGATAGGAAATTAAGTTTTCTGCGCATTTTATGCTTGGAGAAAGGCTATATTTAGGTTTTGAAGAACTTTTCAAATTCCAGCATTATTTTGCGCCAGATTAGCTGTTGCACCTATGTTTAACGATTTCGGTCTGCAAGACGTATACTTTCCGCGTAGGGAAGATCATACAGTCCTTTACGTCTTCACGAAGATACCATGTAGAGTTCATAAAATTTTGCAATGGATGCGGCTTATGCTGTGTAGTTAATCAGTAGCACTAATGAACGGGCAGGTACGATGCTGTAAGAGTGGGCATTGCGCGGTCTTGAAAAATCTAATAATTGCAAACTTTTTGAAATCTAAAGAGAAGCTTTCCTTGATTATAATATATCAAGATAACGTGATTTGCTGCCAAATGAATAAAAGCAGATATATTTTCGTGCACGTTTTCTATAAAATTTACTTGAATTTATAAGGCCATCAAAAATCAATGCAAAAAGTGCATGCTAATTACAGTGCATGACCGATCTTATGAAATGTTCTCCGAAATTCTGAAATGCGTTTTCAAATAGGAGGGATTACTTAGGTGGATTTGTAATACTGATTAACTTGTGTCATGTTGCAGTTCAAGTGTCTGCCACCCTGCAACACATTTCTGGCTTTGTGGGTTCCACGGTCTATCCTAGTCCGCCCTACCAACTGTGGCCCCAAAGATAGACTCAGCAGATACCATGCCCACAGTCTTTTCTCCAGACATCTCGAGCGCCACATTTGATTGGTTAACTTCCTAACTTGTAACGCAATTTAACTGACTAGATTGAGTTTTAAAATACAATGGTTCTGCAGTTTGCCGTCAAATTTCCGTGGATCTTTGATTAATTCTTTATGGCATGCAGAGATAGGAGGTGGCTGAAGGTACAGCGGATGAGCTATCTCGTGAAATGTTGGCTGAAATTCTGAAATATGTTTCGGATTCGAGAATAATATTTACGTAGGGTTGTAGTAATAATCACTGTAAAACATAATCTTAAGTCATTATAGTTCCATCGGTCTTTGAAAAAGTCTCTTACCGGTCGTCTGATAAACCTGTACTCTGTAGAAAATTAATACTTATATAGTATGAGATTTTCCCGCTGATGTCCGACAGGACGAGCATATCTCCTAACTAGGTTGTCGAGCACTACTTAAACATAATTAATATTCCCGATCACAAACGACAGGACAACGAGCCCCTGGCTCATTGGTAGAGCGTTCGACTCAACGACCAAAGATCCCGAGTTCGAGTCTCAGATGGTTCGCACTTGGGATTGGGCATAACTGCCTGACTATTCCCGTCTCCATTGTCTTTGTCGACACCCTATTATCTAACGATCTCGTGAAATGTTTGCTGAAATTCTGAAATGCGTTTTCGATTAGGAAGGATTATTTAAGCGCGGTTGCAAAACTGATTTTCTTGCGGCATAATCCTATAATATTTCGGACTCGGTAGGATGTCAGCTTTTGAGTACATTGCCTTTAGATCTCCCTTAGAAACCGTATTCGGTAAGAAATGGCTACTTACGTAGCATGCATTTTTTCACATTGATTTTCGATAGTCTTGCAAATCTAAATATATTTTATGGAAACCACGAACACAAAAAGCATTCTTTCAGTCGTCTGATAGAGAATAACGTTTTCTTTATATTTTATGCTCGAATAAAGGGTATAATTAAGTTTTGAAAGAGTTTATAATTATAAGATTTTTCAAGACCGTGCAAAGTCCATTCATACAGCATCGTACATGTCTGTTTACCACTGCTCCTCATTAAATGTACAACAGGGTCCGCATCCAGTGCAAAATTTCATGGATCCTTTAAAGACATGGAAGAATATGGGATTTTCTTTACAGGGAACACATGCACATTGTATACTGAAATCACTAAGCCCTAATGCAACAGCTGACCAGCCACCAAATCATTCGAGAATTAAAAAACTTTTTAAAACCCAATTATACTCCTTCTTCAAGTATACGATATAACGATGGCGTGATTCTCTATCAAATGAGTAAAAGACCGACTGCCGTTACAGGCCACATCCATGTGTATTTATTCATTCACCTGCTCCTGTGGAGCGGGATATATTGGTCGTACAACCAGGCGTCTGGAAAAGAGAATACGCGAACACATGCCTGCCTGGCTAGGTAGAGGTGAACATCGATCGATTTCGAGTTCAATTCTCGCACATCTAATCGATACGAACCACCAAGCCGACGCTAAAGAAGCTTTTAAAGTTATCTACCGGTCCCTGGCAGACTACTCTAAAGGCCTGCGCAAACGGGTGCTAGCCACAGCCGAAGCAGTGGCCATTCGACTGACGAGCCCAGCACTCTGTTGTCAGAAGACGCTGACACAAGCAGTCTGTCTGCCCTGGTCGACTCCAGACAAGGATCGCACGCCGTCCCGACACACTGAGAGCAGTCACACGCACTCACAGCGCCTACAATCTAACCGGAACCCCTCTACTTCCCCCCCTCCCTCTCCAACTCCTTCTCCCTCCCCTCCCACTCCAACTCCATCGTCCTCAACACGCTGACGCCGTCATGCGGGCGGCGTGGGAACATGGAGTTCGATTAACCCAGCTCCCGAGACGCATTTATATCCTGTCGACAATTAGACTGATCATTTCCCTTGTAATTGTACAGGCCTGCTGAGAAATTACCGAAAGCATGTGCTAGCCAACTGACTTTTCAATCGTAATATGGGAATTTTCGCAGAACAGAAAGCACTTTTGTTCCTGTTTTTTATGAAATATATTTGGACTTATAAGACCGTCGAAAATCAGTGTGAAAAATACGTGCTACTTAAGTAGTCATGCTTTATCGAGTACGGTTTCTACAGGAGGTCAATAAGAAGTACATTCAAAAGTCGACATCCTGCCGAGTCTGAAATTTTATAGGATTATGCCACAAATTAATCAGTATTACAAATCCACCTAAGTAATCCCTCCTAATTGAAAACGCATTTCAGAATTTCGGCGAACATTTCATGAGATCGGTCACGCACTGTAAGTAGAAATCTTTCACCGAGTGTGGTTTTTTTCAGGAGGCCGAAGAGAAATACAGTCAGAAGTCAACATTCTAGCAAGTCCACAATATCATGAGATTATGCTGCGTGATAATTAATACTACAAACCCACCAAAGTAATTTTTCCTAGTCGAAAAAACGTATTTCAGAATTCCAGCCAACATTTCATGAGATCGGCTACTGATTGTGTCAGTTTGACGATGTCGGCCGTGTACTCCACCCCAGGTGAGACCAGACACGGTGACTTGCGCGTGATTTAGTTTACTGTGATAGTGGACTTGCGCTGAGTCTACCGCACTCTCTCCTCTTCCCTCGGTTGGACCCGATGTCAAGACAGCGTCAAGAAGACCGGAAGGGGGGGAGGGCGCAGGTGGATGGCACGGTCGAGCCCACACCTTGGAGCTCCACTCCACAGTCCCTTATCCACACAGCAAATGACCAGGTTTTTGACCAATGGGGGGGGCAGCAGGGTTCCCAGTGTGCGCGACGTCTGTCGGCAACCGGGTCTGCCACCGCACCCCGAAATGTTGGCCTTTGCTATGGTGTACAATCCGATAACGCCTGCCAGGATCCGATATGGTCCCCGTGTTGATCCAGCGCATCTACCACGTAGCCCGTTTGGGGGACACCCAAGCACACTTACGTCGGGCCACAAATCGAAAGTCGCCCGACTCTCAAGGGTCCACATTGCCTCGACTGAACGGGGGGCCAGTAATAGTAGTAGAAGTCGTAGTGGTAGTAGTGGTATTGGCTGTGGTTGTGGAAATAGTAGTAGTTGTGGTGGTGATAGTAGTAGTAGTAGTAATAGCAAGAGTAGTAATAGTAGTAGTAAGATTAGTAATAGTAGTAGTCCAGGCCAGGCCAAGCAACATTTCCAGGACGAAGTCGGAGAGGCGGACTTTGCGCCATACAGGCGGAGCGGATGACGCGGATCCGGCGGGATCAGAGGCACGTCGTCGCCGTCATCGTCGTGCCTCTATGCTGCCGTCTCCCCTCTACCACCGCCGATGACTGCTGGTCGCGGTGGTACAAAACCTCGATTCGTCTGACTGCACTGTGAAGAGGCGTAGAGGCGCCGGTTGGGACTGTCACTCTGCAGAGGCTATCCCGCTCTTTGAACCGTTTGGAACTCCGGGCCAGGCCAGGCTTAAGGTCAGTAACCATCAAAGATCACTGACTGTGCGAACAGGGCAATCTACAATTCACCAGTCCTGGTGACGGTGTGTATGGTAGGGACGTAAACGCCGAACGTTCTGGGTAAGTTGCTGATTTTTGCAGACTCACATTTGTACCTAGACTGAGGCCCTGTCACATGATATGTCAAAACAAACTTGGTCCTGGATACCAAGGTGGAAACTTGCCGGGGGGTATCTTTTTCACTTAGCGCGTGCGATTGCAGTCTGCGTAAACCGGGTATTCTGTGGTCTGATTGGCTGGATTTTTGCTCTCAACAAAACACCCCCCCCCGCGTAGCATGTTTTGTGGACCTAAGGACGTGAGATTAGGACCTAGTATAAATCATCTTGTTGATAGGGCGCGCTTTCTGATTGTGAACTTAATTGACGCTACTGGAGTAAGGTGGATCATGATGCCCCGTTTTATTTCGTCTCCTCGCATTTGGCTCTCCCTGCTGGCATTGGGGGCAATTCTAAAGGTACTCAACGAGGTCTACTACACAAAACGTTGGGTCCTGACTGCGGCAATTCGCCTCCCGTCAACAGCACAGAACTTTGACTGGACTGGTGGCAGTGAAAGGACACGCGATGGTACCTACGAGCTCAACTTCCGCTACCGTTTGGATCCGCACCTCCGTGTAGCCCGATACGCCACATTTCCTCTTGATCTCATCCACAAGAAGGGCGGAAGTGGTAATATCAGCTATGCCGAAATGGCCCAGATAGATGATACCGACTGGAAAAGACCAATCCATCCGGATGTCTTCCTTCTGTATCCACAGGCTCTTGCATTGCGGGAGGTTATTAGGAAGTACAGACAGACGGGGTCAGTGCCTGAGGTAAGTGAATATTCAGCATCAGAATTGACGCCTGCTTTGTCGGCGAGAGAGAGACACACGCAAACGCATTACAGTCACCTGCCCTGTCTACTCATTAGGCATTAAGGAAGTGCAGTAAGTGGGCTAACTCATGAAATGCCAACCGAAATTCCGAAATGCGTTTTCGTTTCCGAAAAGATTAATTAAGTAGGGTTGTAAAACCAATCATCATGCATTATAATTCTATAATAATTCCATTACTCCAGGACGCCGGTCCTAGAACAAACTTCTTTCCGGCTGCATCTAAAAACCATACTCTACCCGCATTCTCTGTCGTTCATCCTCACATATAAACATGTATAGATATATACAGTAGGTGAGCTCTCTCAAGAAATGTCAACCGAAATGAGTCTTTGTTTCGAAAAGATTAATTAAGTAGGGTTGTAAAACTGGACAGCTTGCAACATAATTCTATAATATCTCAGTTTTCTCTGGATGCCGGCTTTCGAATGAACTGCCTTTCGGCTGCATGCAGAAACTACACTCTGTAAAAAAATGACTACATAAGTAGCGTGCATTTTCTCAATAATCTTTGATGCGCGTTCGGTAGATAATTATGTCTTTTTCTAATTTTTTGGTCGAAGGAGGGACATAATCCAATTTTAAAAAAGTTTCTAATTGTGGGACTTTTAGACAACGTAAAATGATTTTTCATATATCTAATTTCTCTGTATTTACCAATGTGGCTTGTAAAGTTAACAATATGTATCAAATCCGCTGCAAAATTTTATGAACCCCATATGATTCCCTTTTATTATCGTAGAGAAATTTGTGCTTTTCCGTACGCGGAAAATATACGGCTTGTAGTTTGGGAACTCTAAATCCATGTGTAATGGTAGATCGGGTTCAAAATTATTCGGAAATTGGGAAACTTTTTTAAAATCTAAACATGCACTTTCTTCGGGTATAAAATATAAAGACAAAGTAATTTTTTACCAAACAAGTAAAAGGAAGCATAATTTGTACATGTTTTCTATAAAATATATTTTTATTTACACGACCATCGAAAATCAAGAGGAAAAATGCATTCTAATCAAGTAGCCACTGTTACCGAGTTTAGTTTCTTTATGAGGTCAAAAAGAAGTACATTCAAACGCCGACATTCTGGCGAATCCAAAATACCATGGGCTTGTGCCGCGCGCCGAACAATATTACAATCCCATCTAAGTAATCCTTCCTAAAGGAAAACGCATTACATAAGTTTGGCCAACATTTCATAAGATCGGTTACGCACTGTAATTTCACATGGGGAGATTTTCGAGTTTAATCTTTTTTTAACTATACATTATATGCCCTATCTCATGAAATGTTAGCCGGAATTCTGAAATGCGTTTTAGATTCGAAGAGACTACTTTGTGAGGGTAGTAATAATGATTGTTGTATGGTATGATCCCAAAATAATCGAGTAGTGTTATGGTAACGGCTTTTCAACGAGATTCTTTCTGGAAACCTGCAAAAACTACGCTCCGTAAATAATATATATTTTCCCCGTTGATTTTCGATGCCCTTATAAATTCCGATATACTACATACATTAAAAATATGGAGGAAAGTATTCTCTCTTATATTCAACTGGTAGTGGATTGTGTCTTCTCTACATTTTTAAACTTGAAAAGATAATATCTTTTGCTTTAAAAGCTTTTAACTATGGATTCCTTAGGACCGTGAGATGTCCAATCGTACGACATCGCATCGTCAAGTTTATCAATGCTACCTATAAATTATACGACCTGGCCCATATCCACCGCACATTTCTATGAATCCTATCTGACGTCTGCCCAGTAGTATAAAAAGCATGTAGTATAGATTCCTGGATGCAAGTGTAACGGCATATGGAGCAAAAAATTATTCGGGAATAGAAAAGGTTTTTGAAAGCCGAAAGATATTCTTTCTTCAAGGACAAAATTAGAAAGAAGACATAGTTTTCTACCGACTGAGTACAGGGTAGAATATTTTCGTAAAGTATCGCCGGATTTATAAGGACATCGAAAATCGATTGAAAAAATTCATACTATGTGAGTAGTCATTTTTCACTGAGTATAGTCCCTGCAGACGGCAGAAAAGAGACTCATTCAGAAGCCTGCATCTCGAGGTGACTGAAATATCTTAAGGTTATGTCACATGATGATTAGTATTACAACCTTACTATAGTAATCTTTTCTAATTGAAAACATGCTTCAGAGTTTCGGGTGTCATTTAATGAGATGACACATCCCCTGTACCTTAAGCACCACCGATGGCGTAGTAAGAACTCGAGTTATCGGATGTGGCGGAGAAGGACCATTTGTCCGATGGGCATCTTTCTTCCATATTTTCGTTAACTTTTTCCAAGATTTCGGTGGCCTAACGGTTTATGCGACGTAGACATGCTATATGACGAAATGTTAGCCGGAATTTGTGATGTATTTCAAGTTCGAGAAGATTACTTAAGTGTGGTTGTCACGTTAATTATCATGCAGCATAATCCTAGGATATGCCAGTCGCGTCAGGATGCCGGCTATTTATCGACTGCCTGCGCAAACACTACATTCCGTCAAAAACGACTACTTAATTGGTATGAATTTTCCCCCTAGATTTTCGACGCCCTTATAAACTAAAGTCCGTTTGGCTAGATCGCAGTTGGTAGTCAGGAATGGGGAAGCGGATGACGACCTTAACCCTAACCCTAACCTCAACCTTAAACGTTAACCGTCAACCCTAACGACAACCTTAACCCGAACCCCAAACCTGACCGAAACCGCAAACGTAACCGTAGCTCTTAGACATAGTCGTAAATGAAAAACTTAACCGTAATACTGAAACCTAATCGTACGCTCAAATCCTAACCGTGACCCAAAAACCAGAGCCTAAAGGCATAACCCTAACCCAAATATCGGAAACAATTAGCCAGTATCCTAATCCTAACCTCAAACGTAAAACGAAAGCCAGATGGGTCGGGCGTGATTATGTAGCCCCACAAAAAGCCCCAGCAAACAAACCCCCAGCCACCTGTAATACCGGGCCTGGCT
Organism: Spirometra erinaceieuropaei; assembly: GCA_902702965.1. Lineage (NCBI taxonomy): Eukaryota > Metazoa > Platyhelminthes > Cestoda > Diphyllobothriidea > Diphyllobothriidae > Spirometra > Spirometra erinaceieuropaei. The sequence continues at coordinate 155,998 of CACRXP010000743.1, forward strand.
ACCAACTGCGATCTAGTCGTCCGTTTTATAGAAAAAATGCACAATAATAGTCTTTCTTTTATTCATTTTATAATAAATTTCGTTTTCTTGAAATGTTAGGCTCAAAGGCAGATTGCCATTCGGTCTCAACAAGTTTTCCAATTCCCGATTAATTTTGAACCCGACCCGCTGTTACACTTGCATTTAAGGATTCCAAACTGCAACCTCTATGCTTTCCGTGTAAAGAGAATTATATATTTCTGCACGCTTTTAAGAAGGCGTCACGTTGGGCTCATAAAATTTTGTGATGGATTTGGACCCTGTTGTCCACTTTAAAAGCAAAATGAGTAAATCTGCTGATGCGGTGCTTTATGATTGGACATTTCGCGGTCGTGAAAAATTAAATAATTAGAAATTCTTTAAAACCAAAGATACGCTTTTTTCAAGCACCAAGTCTGAAAAAGACGTAATTTGCTACCAAATGAATAAAATAAGAATATTTTATGCATGTTTTCTATAAAATATATTTTGATTTATGAGAGTACCAAAATCTACGGGGAAGATTCACACTGTTAAGTAGTCTTTTTTGACGGAATATAGTTTACGCAGTTGGTCGACAAAAAAGCGCGTTCGAAAGCTGGCATCCTGAGGTAGCGACTGAAATAGTATGACGCACGACGGTGCGACAGAGTAGGACGCAACGCCCAGTGTACTGACAGAACTGAGGAATGTAGTCAGAATCCCAGTATCCTTAATGAGGGTGTACAGTGGATTTCATTCTAATCGGGATTGTCTTGCCGATTATCACCGTCAACACTTACAGAATCTCACATCACGCCAGGTCAGGCATTACAGACGTATAGAAAAACTTTTAAATTCCCCAATAATTTTGAACCCAACCAGCCGTTACACTTGCATTCAGGATTTCCAACCTACAAGCAGTATACGTTCCGCGTACGGAAAACCACACATTTCTGTACGGTTATAAGGGGTGACCGTATAGGGTTCATAAAATCGAGCAGTGGATTTGAGCCACATTGTTAACTTTACAAGCCACACTGGTAAATGCAGAGTCATGACGTTTTATGAAGGGCCATTTCACGGTATTAAAAAATCCCACAATTAGAACCCTTTTTAAAACCGAATTATACCCTTCCCTCAAGTGTGAAATTGAAAGAAGACGTAATATTCTACTGAATGAGCAAAAGAATGAATATTTTTATGCATGTTTTCCATGAAATGTATTTGAATCTTTAAGGACATCGAAAATTAATAAAATATGCGTGCTAATTTTGTAGTCATTTTTTACAGAATATGGTTTTTAGATGCAGCCGGAAAGAAGTTTGTTCGAAAGCCGGCATGCTGGGGTAACTGAATTATTTTAGAACCATGCTGTGCGATGAATGGTTTTATTACACTACTTAATTAATCTTTTTGAAACGGAAACGCATTTCGGAATTTCTGTTGATATTTCATGAGTTCGCCCACCCATTGAAATCTTTTTTTGACGGAATATAGTTTTCACAGGTGGTCGACAAAAAAGCACGTTCGATAATTGGCATCCTGATGGATTTGGACCATGTTGTCCACTTTAAAAGCAAAATGAGTAAATGTGCTGATGCGGTGATTGGACATTTCGCGGTCATGAAAAATTCAATAATTAGAAATTCTTTAAAACCAAAGATACGCTTTTTTCAAGCACCAAGTCTGAAAAAGACGTAATTTACTACCAAATGAATAAAATAAGAATATTTTATGCATGTTTTCTATAAAATATATTTTGATTTATGAGAGTACCAAAATCTACGGGGAAGATTCACACTGTTAAGTAGTCTTTTTTGACGGAATATAGTTTACGCAGTTGGTCGACAAAAAAGCGCGTTCGAAAGCTGGCATCCTGAGGTAGCGACTGAAATAGTATGACGCACGACGGTGCGACAGAGTAGGACGCAACGCCCAGTGTACTGACCGAACTGAGGAATGTAGTCAGAATCCCAGTATCCTTAATGAGGGTGTACAGCGGATTTCATTCTAATCGGGATTGTCTTTTCGATGATCTGATGAATTCTAGGTGAATTACTTAGGAAATCCTGCTTGGGCAGTCAACTTACTGTATCAGATTTGGTGGATTCCAGACTTTGCAGTAGGTTGGGCGGGTAACTTGACCCAAATGTGATTAAACTTGCGTCGTCCGGCGGGGCCTCGTAGCTCAGGTGGTTAGAGCGTTGGCTGCGCTAAAGCCTTCCCCTTACTACGTGGGTTCGAATCCCACCGAGGCGCCGAGTTTTTCACAGTTGGGTCAATATGAATTAGTCAAAATCTGCCAAAATATCAATGGATTTTCGATGATCACCTCCAACACTTACGGAATCTCACATCACGCCAGGTCAGGTATTACAGGCGTATAGGGTATTATATGAGGTAAACAGACAACAAAAATAGCTGGGTTTATCAACCCTAGTACCAAAGCGGGAACTTTACGAGAAAGTGATAAGGTTATCGATAAATAGTTACTTAACGAGTGTTCAACGATTCGTAACTCTCTACACGGGACTTCGGAGGCGCGGTTTATGAAAAAGTAAGAACTCAATCAAAATAGTTGTCGTCTAAATGAACAATGGGAAAGGGCCCCGTCTGAGCTTCGGTTGTTACACAAAGGCTGTGTGCACACGAGCAATCGCGCCGTCCGATCGATGGGCCTGTCAAAGTGCACTCATTCGTTTGCCTTGCAACTGTCGACTAATTAATTCACGGCCTTGATTTCGATGTAAACATCCGGTCTTGTTAATATGGTTATAAATGGGTGCCGAAATAAATACCACAATATTGACAGAACTACTAATATTCTCCCCTTTCCGTCTCTAATTTTCGCATTAGTGGTAACTAGACCATATAAAAGTATCTTAGCACATGCTTCAAAGTAAACTTAGCCATTTAATGGAGGGCCTTTTCGCGGCAGGTTATGGAGTATTCGCAGAAGTAGGCAAACATCGGGACGTTCAAACAAAAGATTGCCTGTAGGCGTTATTACAGCGTGTAAGGGCATAAAGTCAAACAGATGTGTAAATTCAACCTTTCATAAAGTTTGCACTCAATTCAACGTCAAGTATGGCGGTTAGCCGACCTGTACAATTCGAGTAAAGATTCAGAAACGATTTCACAGGAGTTGGCTGCAAAGTTTTAAACTTAACTTGCTGTTACAATTCCAGTCGTGGTTTCCAAACTACAAGATGTATGTTTTCCGTGCAAGGAAAATCATACATTTCTATATGCTCTTAGGAATATACCGTATGGTGTTCATAAAATTTTGCCGTGGAGTTGAATCATATTGTGCACTAGCATAAACAAATACAGTGTTTTAGGAAAAAGAAAAAATACAGACAACCGGAGATAATATCGTTCAAAAGCCACAACCCTGACCCGCCTGAGGCATCTTAGGCTCATGCTATACGATAATTAATTTCACAACCCTACTTAAATGGTATTAGTAGAATGGTATTACCGAGGAAGACAAGGGAGACTGGAATGGCCATTTCTGGCTCATTAACCGTCGCCAGCTAGCCGATTGGGACGAGTTCCGTAACGTGATCGGTGAGCGCCCCTTCAGCATCCCTACTGTAAAGCACACAGTGGACATCGTCGGAAGCGACGGTCGAACTGTCATATATATCCGACCACAACCGACAGGGCTACGAACCCCTGGCTCAGTGACTAGAGACGTTGAGCATCTAACAGGTCGCGAGTTTGAACCCCAGGTGCTGCCCACCTCCGCATTGGGTATGACTGGCTGACGACGGCTAATAAGCCACATATAACCATTCCAGTCCCCCTTTTTCTTGCCGGTAATGCTGTTCTGCCAATATTACATGCCGCCATGCGGCTGTTGGTGGGGCTTGAAAGAGAGGACTTCAAGGCATAATGGGACGAGTAGGTTTCGCAACACGATTGATGAGCGGCCCTCTACCATTAAGTAGTTTTCCCGAATCAAAACCACATTTCAGAATTTTGGTTAACATTTTGTGAGATAGCACAGTTACTGTGGGCTGATACAGCACGACAAACATTTATTCAGCCCTCTGAAATTACGGCAAATTTGATCAGTATAACCTGCGAACTTAATTACATTCGGAGCTCGCATTTCGCAAGCATGCTCCACTTTACCCGCTGATGACATTTCAGCAGTTTCCTCGGTAAGTGTTCCTCTTGCTTCGAAAAACGTAACCTCACAGTACTCGAGACATCTCGAATTCCCCTGATGCATCTGAATCCTAAAGGGTTTCTTCTTGGTCCTTTATAGACCCCAATCAACAACCCCGCTATAAAGTTACTCCAAGTTAGTACTTCGGTTTGTCCTCCGGATGGGGTTAGTGTTGATGACCGCCAGCACCACCATGATCTCGTGGTAATTGTGAAGTCCGCCGTCTACAATTTCGAGGACAGACAAACCCTCCGGAGACTCTACGCCAACCTGAGGAATGAGAGCAGCGAATTTCGTATAGGGGTTGTGTTTGTCGTGGGCTTACCCGCCAGCTCACGTGGCAATCTATTCCAGCGTGATGGTTTCGACGTCTATCTACCCGGCCGGGCCGGCAACTCTCTCCTCAACAATTGGAGACGGCCCGCCCAGATTCGGATTCGACTGGAGGAGGAGATGCGCCAACACGATGATCTCATCGTGGGCGACTTCGAGGACACCTACTACAATCTGTCTCTCAAGATGCAGCACACCTTCGTCTGGGCGGCGCGGTTCTGTCGCCCTGGACGTCCTGGCTTCATGTTCCTGGACGACGACTTTGCCTTCAATGAGACCGGCCTCCTGGCCGCTCTCGCCCGTCTTCCGGCCGACTGGCGACGGACAGTTTCCATTTCGAACACTCGCTGGAACAGCCCCACAGTGCGTCCCGGCGATTCTGCCGCATTTCGGAAGTGGGCTCTCACAAAACGCGAAATTCCCTGGCCAATGCATGCGCCGCACATCAACGGTCACTTCTACATGCTTGGTTACGATCACGTTGACGACCTGGCCTTGGCCATGTTCTTCACCAAGCGCATTCCCATTGACGATGTCTGGTTGGGTTTGGTGATGCACAGGCTCGGTCTCCACTTCCACCTGCCAGCTGGGATCGCCTACTCCTCGGCAGAACGAAAAGATGTCAGTAGATTTATCGTCTCGCCCCTCAGATCCTTCCTCAGTGCAGCTATGCAGAACCAAGCTGCATGATGGAACGATGGGGCAGAAGTCCGTAACCACGGCAGCAGAAAAAACTTCACCCAAAACCTAGACGGAGCCTGTATATTTCTGTGGTATTTTTGTTTTTTTTATCTACTTTTTAAAACCAATTCCGACAGTTTTACCAGCAGTTCTATCTGTTAAGCAGTTCTGCATAAAAAAGGACATAATGAGA
>CACRXP010000743.1:163236-173468 GCA_902702965.1 Spirometra erinaceieuropaei
GGGACACAGTCAATCGATTTATAGATCTAGTGCAGACATACATAGCTCCAAACAGTCGCCTCAGCCGCTCAGGAAGAAGACAGTTCATCTAAGAAACTAATTACAACTGAGAACTGACCTTTTGTGCGAGAAAAGGACGACAGAAAGGGATCTCAGAAAATGTAGAAGCGTCCTAGGACATCCCGAAAAAAAAACACAACAGCTCAGTGTACGTATAAGAGCTCAAAGTCCACACACAATAGAATCAAATGCCGCACTGCCGAAGGATGCATCGCATGACAAAGAGGCCTCGGGGGATGAGGAACCCTGGTTCCCTCCGAGAGGACGGACACTAAAGGTGATCTACTCGAATGTGCAGAGCCTATTTAACAAGATGGATGAACTCAGGACTCTGGTCGACGAACACACGCCAGATATCATCGCCTTGACAGAAACATGGCTTACTGAGGATATTGGAGATCGTGCGATATCCCTCAGAGGTTATCAGCTGCTTAGAAGAGACATGAAAAGCCGAGGATGAGGGGTCGCTGTCTATGTCAGCTACAACCTAACCGCGGTCCCTGAGCAGTATCCCACAACAATAGCGAAAGTGGACTTCTTATCTTTAACTATCTCCAATAAATACGCCCGGCCGCTGACTCCCTACCCGCATCCCTCCTCACACGCGAATGGTTCGTCCGTCAATGTTTGTCCTGTCTCGTCTATTAGTCCAGTGTGACTGTCTCATTCTCTCTTTTCTCTTCATTTCGTCTGACGACGGGTTGGTGTCACCAGTTCGAAAATTCACGAGTACAACTCGATTTTTTCCGAAGAACCCCTTCCTTTTTCATTATATCGTCTCGGAATGCATACCACTTCTACTCTACAATAAGCTGACGTATTGTGTGAGTCGGTGTGCATGATATTTCGGAAGTACATGGAAGAAAGTGAACTGCCGGAGGAATGGAAAACGGCCCATATTTCTCCAATCTATGAAGGAGGGTCCAGGCTGGAGTCTGAAGACTACCGTCCTACTAGTCTAACCTGCATTTTGTGCAAGGCCGTGGAACGGCTTATTAAGGGAAATTTAATGACGTATCTGGGGCAGAGGAACCTAGTGTGTGCTGCTCAGCACGGCTTTCGTCGTGATCACTCATGTCTTATGAGTAGTGTTTACTCTCAGGAAAAATGGACAAAGGCCGCAGACCAGGGCCGTCCAGTGGATGCCACATTCTTCAAATTCAAAAAGCGTGTGATGACATGCCTCATGGACGACTCCCACAGAAGATTCGGCAGTTTGGAATGCTGGGCAACATTCTAAGTGGATTAAAAGTTTCCTGTCACGCAGGCTCCAAAGAATGGTTGTTGATGCTACAACATCCGAATGGTTGCCAGTAGAAAACGGCGTTCCACAGGGTTCAGTCTTGGGTCCTATCCTCTTCCTCATCTTTATAAATGACTGCAGTGCAGATCTTGAATGCGAGTCCATCATGTTTGCAGATGATCTGGAAAAAAATCATCTGTGTTGACGATGAGCAGAAACTACAAGAAGATGTCGATAAGTTGGCTGCATGGTCCAGCAACTGGCTTCTAGCGTATGTATTCTTGCGCTTGGACTCAGGTCGGAGTCGTTTCATAAAACACCAATACCCCATAAATGCGGTTCCACTAAAAGAAATGGGCATGCAAGTTTAAATTTGTTGCCCTCCCAGCATTGCAAAAGAGCCGTCCAAAAGGCAACCAGCATCATGCCCTGGATTAAACGTGCCTTCATAGTCTTCCCTCCCGAACTCTTCGCGCAGATATTTGGTACGTTGGCCAGACCGCATTTGGAATACGGAATGCCAGCATGGATGCCCTGGATGAAGAAGGACAGTGATGCCATCGAGCAGGCGCAACGACGGGCCACAAAACTGGTGGACGGTCTCAGGACTCTGTCATACCCAGAAAGACTGATCCAACTTAATCTGTGCCCCCTATCCTATAGACAAATGAGATGTGACCTATCGTGGATATTCCGCATTATCCGTGGGCATGACTGTTCGCTAAAATCTGAAGATTTCTCTGACTTCACAACCATTACTCACCTGTACGGTCATCCGTATAAAGTCAAGCGGGAGCGTACACGCCTAGACCATCGGAAGTTTTCCTTCCGCCAGCGTGTTGTTTGACCACGGAACTCGCTCCCGAGTGAAACAGAGACATCTGATACAATGATTGTATTCAAAAGGTAGTCAGATCGTTTGATCTTTGACAAACGACGACTTTCACTGCAGGAATATCTACGGCCCTCCGTGAACTTTATTCCCTGATTTCACTCCCTGTGTATCGCATTCCCTGCACGTTTGATGAAATGTTTTCCAGAAACTATTCAAATGACAACATTTTGTGCTGATTGTATATAATTACACTTATAATCTCAAATATACATGGATAGGACCGTCTGCCGTGAAATTCGTAGTTCCACTATGTGGGGACGTTTTCTGTAAACGAATGTGCTGCTTGCAACATTTTAGTAACATGTGTGTTTAGCATGAATATTATGTGTTCCGTTGTCACTAGGGTCATCAATGGCATTGCTATTATCCTAAATATACTATACTACTACCGCCAGTTCTGCACCATCGGCCAATGATCGGCTGGGACCCTCTATAATTGCCGCTCGTTCTGTTGTTGTCACTATCTCTGATGATTAACTCTTGCACTACGAGTCTTCTTCTTTACTTAGACATTCGTGTGCAGCCGACCGGCAACATTATGATGTCTGGTGTCTGTTTACAAGGCCCCACCATGTCAAGTCCGTTCACCCTCCCGGTGGGAGATTTCAAACGCCCTGAACTCCCACTGCGCACTGCGCACCCTGCGCTCACAACGAGACAGATCACTAGAGGCATCGGGCCGTTTGACTGTGATACGGACACCATTTGAAGACAGGACACTTGAAGCTACCGCAGCCGGCAGTTGAGACACCTCTCCCCCTCTGTCTGTCTGTCTGTCTGTCTGTCTCTCAGGCAGCATGCTGTCGGCACGGGTCTTGGCCTCGCCTGTGACCACTGCCGCCAGAGAAGGTAACTCGCGGTTCTGCATATAATAAAGCCCTTCTGTCGTCCGACGTATTGTCGCGTTACTCTTGGTCCCTAAATCGGACCACGCGATAGATGCTCTGGACCAACACAGGATCTAGATGGGATTCCGGCTGACGTTATCGGGAGTGCGCACCCCTAACAAATGCCAGCATTCGGGGTGTGGTAGCAGCTCACACCCCGTCAGTCGGGATTCGGCTCGGTTTCCCCTTGTGTTGCTTGGTGTATGAAATTATGGTAAGCATCCGTTGTGGACCAGAGATCCGAGCCGCCATTTCCCTCTCTTCTTGTTGTCTGCAAAATCCTGGTCAGTGTGCGTTATGGACCAGAGAGCGGGGTGGTACGCCTAGGTGCGGGTTTCGCCGGGTCGGTTACCTGCGTCCTCGCCCGACTCCGGTCGTCTCGGCCCTGCCCTCTCACGGGGTCCAGGTGAGTGAGGGAGACGATAGTGCAATGGCTGCTGTGAAATTCTGCTGCAGTTCAGCTCTGATTTATCAAAGAAAAAGAGTAGATGAACGGACGTTTCGGATTCTCACTCGAATCCATCATCAGAGACATTCGCAGATAAAGTAGATGAACTATTTGAACCCTCTTTTGGTCAGAAAAATGTCGGAGAACCAACCACCGATGCATAAAATGCGTTGACAAGGATATTGTTTACAGGCAGGGTGTTATTACCGACAAAGCGGAGTGAAACTGGAATGGCCATTTCTGGCTTACTAGTCGTCGTCAGCCAGTGATACCCAACCCCGAAGTGTGGATCAACCGGCGCTCGATCCCACGGCTTGTTGGAGAGAAGTCCAACGTCTCTAACCACTGAGCCACGGGCTCGTTGTCCTGTCGGTTTCGATTGAAAGTGTACAATGGTAGAGGGACGCTCACCGATCGTTCCTACGGAGCCCACTCAGCGGTTAGAGGCGTTGGACTTGTATCCAATAAGTCGCGGGAACGAGCTCTAGGTGTTTCACTCTTCGGGGATGGGTATGACTGTCTGACGACGGATAGTAAACCAGAAATGGTCATTCCAGCCTCCCTTGTCTTTGCCGGTAATAACATCCTGCCTGTGTCATGCGTCGCTGTGCGGCTGTTGGTGGGGCTCGAGAGAGATCCCGTAAGGCACAACAGGACAAGTGGGTTCCGTAAGAACGATCGGTGAGCGCCTCTCTGATATTGTTTACATTACTGAAGCAGCAGGCAGGTAGCAGCATGCGGATACAATACTAAAAACAACAACGTGTACTTATTCATCGCAAGTAGTGTGATCATATGTACTTTAACTGACACGCGTTTGTGAGTATATGGGTGTTGGAGTAGCCGACAAGTGAGATGGGCGTCGAGCTTGGCCTTAAGTGAACCCACGCTTCCAGCACCCCGTTTACCAATCCCAGCTTTCCTTTCGCACGCGACGGACGTCTGTTGCGACAGTCGAGTCGTCACGCACCTCCACATTGATGTCGTTCATGCGGTGGTCCCGCTCCTGCACCATTGGGGTCTGCCAGTCTGCAGACTCCACCTCAGTGAGCAATGTCACCCCCCCCCCTGTTAGCGTGTCCCCACGAGGGAGTCAGAATGGGGTCAGTCCATATGCCACTCACGCTCTCAGCAGGGGCTGTGTCTCCACGGTAACGCCACATGGCTACGCCCATTTCCAGTCCTACTCGAGCATTACGACCGGCTCATAAGCCAGTACCCTGGCAATTAACGGGTACAGAAGTTTCCTCCTCCTTCATCCCGACGATAACATCACTCCGGTAAGTTGTTTTTGTTTTTTGACCTTTCGAGAAAAGAGCACACTGACATTGACACGTGCCACCCTCGGCACAGAGTGCAGCTATCTAGGCCAGCTTTCGAAAACAAACCTGATCACTGTTTTGTACTGCTGTACTTTTCGTGTTATTGTCTCACACAAACGACCACCCAATAATAATATTAGTAGTTGGAATAATTTTATTTCGACACCAGCCGTGGGGGCAGTATCAAGAAAAAACGGTAATGCAGACCCCTGCCGAGACAGTACTCAAAATATTACATCGGAGGACCCGGGGACCCTTTGCATAAACACCTATGTGCCTATTTTTCCAAACTTTATGCGTCTCTACATGGCTATGACAGTGTAATTCGATCTCCGGACATAAACGATTTATGTCGACCAATGAATGCAGAGAGCTGATGTAGAATCTTCCATTTTGAAAGCCAGGAAAAAATGCAAAGTATGCCCAGCCGTAGTAAATTCTATTTGCAGGCTTACGCCGCGTCAACCGGGACACTAGTCGCCTCCCTCCTCTTTTGCTTGATGTATAAAACCGTGTCCGTTGTGGACCAGGCGTCTGATCCACCCCTACCCTCTCCTCTTGTTGTGTGTAAATTCCTGGTCAGGGTGCATTATGGGCCAGAGGGTGTGGTGGTACGCGTAGACGAGGGTTTCCGTCGTGTCGGCTACTTGCATCCGTACCCGCTTCTGGTCGTCCCGACTCTCTCTTGTTACTGGGCCCAGGGAGGAGAGGGTGCGGTAGATGCTGCGCAAGTCCACTGCCACTGCAAGCTAATTCACGTCCAGGCCACCGTCCCTGCTCCCACCGCCTGCTGTGGAGCACACGGTGGATATCGTCGAAATCGTCGATCGAACTGTCGTGTGAACGTCCCAAATGTGCCCCCAAACGGGCCACGTGGTAGGTGCACTGGACCAACATCGGAGCCATATTGGACTCTGGCAGGCGTTATCGGATTTGTGCACCGGGGTGCAGTTGCAGACCCAGTTGCTGGCAGACGTCGCGCACACTAGTACCCCGTGCGGTCTTCCCTATTGTTGTTGTTGGTTAAAATCCTGGTCATTTGCTGTGTGGACCAGGGACTGCGGAGTGGGACGCCAAGGTGCGAGCTCGACCGTGCCATCCACCTGCACAATCACCTGCCTCCGATCGTCTTGGTTGTATTGGTGGTTTGGTCCAGGTGGGGAGGATGAGAGCGTGCGATAGATGCTGTGCAAGTCCACATTCACTATAGACTAATTCACGCACAAGTCACCGTCCCTGCTCCACCTTGTTACAAAGTACACGGTAGACTTCATCGGAATCGACGGTCAAATTATCGTGTGTCTTAACTAGTGGGATTCGATTTGGGTGTGGTGGCACGCCTAGGGGCGACTCCGGTCGCGCCAGTCGTAGCTTTGTATGTTATTGGTTGATATCCTGGTCAAGTGTTTGTTGTGGAACAGGGGGGGGGGGGGTGGTGATATGCTTGGGAGCGGTTTTTCGTCGTGCCAGCCACCCGCGCCCTCTGTCGCACCCGGTTTTCCTGACTTTGTCATGATACCGGGTGAGGGGGAGAAGGAGGAGGAGGGAGTGTGGTAGATGCTGCGCAAGTCTACTATTACTATAAACTAATTCACACGAAAGTCACCGTCCCTGCTCCCACCACCTGCTGTGGGGCGCACGGTGGACCTCATCGAAATCGATGGTGGAGCTGTCATAGTTAACATACTACACAGCAACATATGCATCTATCTGCCCCACGGAATGCGAAACTGCCATAATCTGGCACCGATTAAAGACTTGCTTGGTTTGGCACGGGAGTATGGATCCTCTCACTACAAGCTGCCTTGCTCTAACTTCCAAGTGAATTATGACTAAGGGTTAGGTCAGGACACGGGAATAGGTGCTCCCCTGGAAATCATGTTGCGTTGCAAATACTTCCGTTCAACAGCTAAGTCACGACAGTTGTGATACACGCACATTCAGCCGTCGCATGGGCCTGCTCGGTCAACTGCGACTTCATGAAAATCTGCGGTAAATCGCCACAGACTAGACCACACCATCACACATTTTCCCCTCAACACAGCCACAGTACATGAACACGTCCAAAATCCCACGAACTAGGCACCTCTTAGGCTCATTCTCTATCTGGCCCCCCTGCTACATGTGAGTTCCGAGCAGCCCATCCGCTTCGTGTGAAATCTCAGTGTGTGTGTGTGTGTGTGTGTGTGTGTGTGTGTTTGCGTATGTGGGCAAAAAGGTCTGATAGCGTGTGCCATGCCAGTCTCAACAAACCGTGGCCCTCGCAGCCCGGTATGCGCTAGCAGTCCCCCGACACCTGCTTCCCTGCCGGTAGATGCGCTTGCGTTCCCGCTGGGTATACAGGTGGAGGACATGGTTGCCCAGTCATCATCCTCGTCCTTCTGACCCCTGTTGGGGTGTTATTGATGTTGTTGGTGAAAAATCCTCGTCAGGTGTATGTTGTGGACCAGGGTGTGGTGGTATATCTAGGTTCTGATCCGGCCGTGTCAGCCACCTGCGCCCTCCCCCCGCCTCCGGTCTTCTTGAATCTGTTTTGACACCGGGTCCAGGTGGGGAGTGGGGAAGAGAGAGTGCGGTAGATGCTGCGCAAGTCTACTATCACTATAAAGTAATTTACGCGCATATCACCGTGCCTGCTGCACCTAGCTGAGTAGCACATGGTGGACATCGTCGGAATCGACGGTTCAACTGTCGTGTGTAAGGCACGCGTAGATGGGCTGTTTCCAGCCCCGTCAGTCATCTCTCCAACTTCCAGCACCAGTTGTTTGATCGGATCGGACAACCGAGTGGTGCGCGGGAAGTAAGAGTGAGGTCGGCATCTCAGCGCATTTTCCTCACTTTAACCATTCTGACACACTTGAGTTTCCCACGATGGGATAAAAACCCTGGCTTGGAAGACCGTCAACTGACCATTCTACTCAGACCTCGCCCAATTTTTGCTTGTGTGGGTCGACCGGCTGGTGGACTGAGAATTAGACTGCAATGATTCCATCCTAATGTGGCCTTTATGCACTCCCACTCAGTTAGGATGCGAATCGCACACACTCCCCCCCCCTTTGTTGTTGTGTGAAATCCTGATCGTTTGTGTGCAGACCAGGGAGTTCTGCGACACACCTGGGCTCCGGTTTAAGCCGCACCAGTCACCCGCGTCCTCTCCGGCCTCCAGTCTTCTTGACTCTGTAATGACACGGGACCCAAGGTGGGAAAGGAGGAGAGAGTGTGGTGGATGCTGTGAAAATCACCTACTGTCGGGTCCACGGTGGATATGGTCGGGATCGACGGTTAAACCGTCAATACACGACGTTGTCACGTTGTCGAATCAGCAGGCTTTTTCGACTTTCCCGCCTCTTTTAAGTATTTTTATAATAGTATAAATATCCCGGCCTGGGGAGAATTTATTGAGGGCTGATTCGTACCCTCCAAATTGTTCTTTTAAATCGGAATAGGCCTGTGGGACAGTGGCCGGTAGTGGTAGGGATGACAAAGGTGGACGATAGGGTGGAGTAGGCTAATCCGCTTGGTCAGCCAATCCGAGGGCAATACCAAGGTAGGTGGTGGACGCTCGGGTCTACTGGCGTAAGGGGTGCTGGCATGACCTTGAAGGGGTGGTGTGTCTAATGATCCCCCTCTCCACAGTGAGTCGCGTTGTAGATGCACCGCACCAGAACGAGACCAGACTGGATCACGGCACTCGTTAATCGGGCCGCGCAGAGGTTGCGCGAAGACAAAGTTACTGCTGCGCTTGGGGGAACGGCGTCACGCCTGGGCATGGGCCTTCGTCAGAACCAGGCTCAGATGGGGGACCGAGGCATTGATCTGTCAGGCAGGCACTTTCACGCACGTCAGATCCAAGCGACTCTCGTGGAACCAGATCGTGTGTGTGGCACGCGTAGACGGGCTGTTTAGCCATGAAATCCACCGTAGCTGAACCTGCTTTCAGACGTCTTGAGACTGTTTTGCTATCGGAGGAAGGTGAGTGGGGTGCTACGCAAGTCTGCCTTACTAATAACCAAATAACGTGCAAGTCACCGTGCCTGCGCCCCCTACCTGGTGAAGGTCGTCACTCGCGACGGTCGAACTATCTGTGTGTCTGATACGGCTGTGGTTGCACGGCAGTTCGCTTCTGAGGGAGCGCATTTTGTTTTTATGATCACACGCGGTTGTAATAAGAAAAACGCCTTATTGTGAATGAGGAAAACTGTGCGCATTACAGGAAGCCGTGCTCGCTCCTCCGGCAGTCGGGAGTGGTGACATTTGGAGCGATTCGCTTTCAGTCTCATTTACTTCGGCTCAAGTGGTCATTTGAATGTCGGCCGGTCTTTTTAGCCATAAATACACTAAATGGGTAGATCTTTTGAGAGACAGACTCTCGAACAAGCGGAAAATCTAATGAGATGTTGCATTCGTTGGCTTTTTTTGCTTCCCGACATTTTCAATATCTTATTTGAGCGTTGGATGCGGGGAATTGCGTGGTAGCATTTTATACACATATATATCGTTTTTTGTTCCTACGACGTCCCCATCGGTGAAATCAAGCAAAATCCAGTTCTTCTTGTTGAACCGCATCTCATTTAACTCAAACGAGTCAAGGATAACACGAAACACTGGAAAACTGTTTTGGAATCTACACTCAGAATGTAGGCGGTTGACAAACCGTCATATATGAAATCACACTAATTATTAAACGATGTTTAAATGTAAACTTCATTGAAATACTATTATTAGACGGTATTTTATCTTTACTTTCATATTTACTACGTTTTTGCTTTGAGAATACATTCTATACATCTCAAAACGAAGTTTACTAAATTAGAGCCATTTCTGACGCTTTCGCAGTAATGCGTTTTTCTAGAAAAACATCGGCATTTCTAAACAACGCAAGACTGCCTTTAATATTTTTTATGTTTTTAATTCTTTTAAACTTATATTTAATTAGCATAGACATTGTACTCATGAAATGGTGTCGGTTCGCGAGTGACTCGCAATCATTCGTAAATTTCGACACATTTCATGAGTTAGGTCACTAACTGTAATGGTAGGTCTTATAACGTAGAAGGAATCTTGAAAAAAAAGCCACTCGCCGCCTTAATGTCCGTTTCTAGCCTATTTGGCCTCATCAGCTGAGCGCACTCTAACTGCACATGGGGAGACCTGAAATTTGAACCTAGACTGTGCCAGACGGTCTTCGTAAACCCTAAATGCTGTTTACGTAAACATGTCGTGCTTCCTATGAGCGTGCCCGTTTGCTGAATATTCTTTGCAGGGTAGGAGATTGTAGTGATTCCACTTCGAGCTGCTGGTAAAGAAATGCTCCTCCCACGCGTATTTGCACACGCGCACCAGTAGCGGTCGGATTATCGGCCAATCACAGCTATCC
>CACRXP010000743.1:203551-218007 GCA_902702965.1 Spirometra erinaceieuropaei
CGCGCCACTGAGCCGCGGCTCCATTGTGCTGTCGATTGAAACAAACTCTCACAGCAGTATTGATTGAACAGATTTCACGGATGCTTCCAGCTACTCTTCAAAATGCCAATAAATACAAATCAGTTTGAATTCGTCACGAAAATCGATACGAGTGAAAACGGACATCCCAGTTGCATAAAACACTTCAGTGCAAAAAATATGCCAGTGATATAATTTGCAGTGAGGGGACAAAAAGCTCGCATTCTGAAAGCAAATTTGACGTAGGAAGTAAGCAAGACAAAAAAGAGTCTTTTCTTGATGGGCTGATGCATAGGCCGGTGAGTGGGTTCATGAAATATGCACTTCATGATTTCTGTGCCCGTACTGTAGTCAGCTAGAACCCTAACGCCAATAATGGCCATGTCGGTGAAACACGCGTGTATGGGCTTTTGGCTAGTAACTGTGCTGTTACTGTGGTATCACCTTACCCTAAAGTATACTACTAGCTGCCTGTCAGCAGTTAATGAATATTACGCGGTTACCCGCTGTGGCCGATGGACTTTGGCCCAAATATTCACGTATAAAATTCTCGGTCTGAGCCTATAGACCTTGAATAAACTGATCTTCTCCCACTTCGTAGGTAATTTCTGAGGAAATTGGAAAGCGACAATGAACTTTACTTCCTGATTTCAATTACTATGTGCACGTTCGACGCAGTATTCTCCCGCAAACTACACACATGACTATATTTTGTGCTGACTGTATATAAATGCATTTATAATCTCAACTGTGCATGAAAAAACCATCCGTCGCTTGACACGTAGCCTTTAAAAAAAACTACTGGTGTTCGGGTTGCAGTTCCACACTGCTAAACACGTTTCTGCAAACAAATGTTACTGACAATAATTTAGTAACATGTTTTAACACGAATATTATATGTTCCACAGTCAGTGGGGTCATCAAGGGCATTACCCACTACCCTAAATATGCTACTATACTCTCTCCCTACTATACTCATACGAGCGTGTTTAGTGTGCTGCTTGACAACTCGTCCTGGTGGTAGTAGTAAAGGAAATTTGCCAGAAAGGGAATTGCCCATAACCACTCTGGGAAGACTGTAGTCAGCTATAACCGTAACGTCAACCGTGGCCATGCTTGCAAAGGGTAACCCTAACTCTTAACCCGTACGCCTTTATGGAAGACTCAAACATAACCATAGTCTTAACCCAAGCATTAAAATACTATTCCTATCCCCTGATACTGAAGCCCTAACCCTAAACCAAAAACACCAAACTTAGCCTCGACCCCAAACTATAACCCAAACTTGGCAACCATAGTCCTAAGAATAACCCGACACCTAACAGTAACTCTAACCCTGACTCCGACACGGGCAACTTTAACGTCAATAACGCTAGTGAAGTTGAAAATCTGCGTATCGCATAAGCCCTTTCGCGACCCCTTGCCAGGCACACAGTTATGAATCACACTTACCTAAATAAGACAAGAAGGTAGACTTTTGAATAATAACTTGTGGCGGTACCATACCATATTCTCTCACGGTAACATGGCAGTTGGTAGCCAGGCACTGTACATTGATACTGTCGACGTACTTACTTGTTATCAGTAGGTGTGTTTACTTTGCCTAGGAAACTGGCTTTCAGTAGGTGTGCTTCTACTGCGTGAGATCCGGCTGTTGGGTTTAGTGAGGGTTACGGTTAGGCCTAGGTTAGGTCTAAGGATTATGATTTGCGTTATAGGGTCCGGCTTCAGTGTTAGGGTTTAGGTTTATGATTATGGTTTGTCTTTAGGGTTGGAGTTCGGCTTCAGGGTTAGGGTTAACGGTTAACGATTAATGGTTAACGGTTAAGGTTAGGGTTAAGGTTAAGGTCCTAGGAAATTCAGAATTCGCCTTTCGCCTTTGTCCCAACCACTTCGCATATGGTCCATAGACACTTTCTAACGACTGAGAAAAGCCTGCGAACAGCGTCGATTCAGGGGACAATGTCGTCCTTAGTCTGTGCGTTCGGCAGCGGTCACATCTCGAGGTTACATACCCTATTCCGAAAAATAAGATGGGCTCACCAGAACAAATTTATTGCTGAGACTACCAAGCTCGCCGAAAGGTCAGCATTACAAAGAGCCCTGTGTCGATGATCCCACCCTCAACTCGAATCTCTCGACTTTGCCAATCTGAAATCACATTCTCACCGATTTGTCCTAGTGAACTTGTGGTGGCCAGCCATCATGACCGGCCTGGTGTCATTGTTCAAGACCTCCCTGCCTCAAAGTCATTCACTCCTTGCAGAGAGCCGTCCCAGACGAGCTGACCTGAAGTCACTCAACCGACTTCAGCCCACACACAATTGCGTCTACACAGCATCGCAGCTACCCATGCGCCACTTGACCGCGCCAGCCCCTGCAACCAGCAAAACAAGCCACTAGGACACCACCCCTCGTCAAATGCAACACACACACTGTCTGGACATCACTTGAGCTTGGCCCGCGAGCCTACAAAAACGGCTGCCAGCACTATCTCAGGGACTCTCATGCATGGCTGGACGCAGTCAACACCAGCCCTGGCTTCGCCAGTGGCCACTGCCGCCTGAGAGGACAACTCCGCGTTCTGTGCACAATAAACCCCTCATTCTGGTGCCTTTTGTCTTCTCCTTATGACTTGGGATTCGACCTGGAGGTTGTAGCGCCCAGAGCGCTTATTCTCACTGCTGTGCCGCCACAAACTCTCATCGGGTCCATTGGCACTCTCTAAGGATTGAGAAAGGCCTACGAGCACCACTGATTCGGGAGACAATGTCGTTCTCCTATTCATTCGGCAGTAACCTCATCGAGAGGTATTTAGAACTGTCTACTTCCTCAAGTTGACAGCCGTTAAGCCTGAAAGGTGTCTTCTTCCGGTCATGTGCGACTACCGAATAAGATGCCAACGGGACCCTGAGATAGCACCCGATTTGTTAAGACACAAATTAGCTAGCATACGAAAAAAAACACAGCCCGCTTCATTTCCCACCAGGCAATGAAATTGGTGGAAATAATCAGTAAACTGCTGTTTTGAAGTGCAGAAGGAGTCTTTAAATTTTTGCCGGACAGCACAACAGAAACAGCAACAAATAAAGCATCGTGTGATCATGTCGATTCCGGACATCATGTAGACCCCAATGAAGCGTTTCGTGTGATCTATAAGTTTCTGTCGAGCTATCCTAAACCACTGGGACAGCGCCTGTTATCAACAGCAGAGGCGGCCACCAAAACGTACAGGTTCCGCGCCTGCAGTGGTCAAAGGTCAACTCTCCCGCGTCCATCCGCTCTCACCCAACTCCTGACACTGACTGCTATTACCTGCCCCCCCCCTCCCCCACATTCCCGCACGCAGCCTGTGTTTTAAGGTGAACTTTTATCGATTTTTCTTATCGCTGACGTGTTTTTTCTTTCTACCCCGTTCTCATATAACTGTACTGGCCCGACGAGAATTTATCGAAAGCTACGTATGCTCGCCATCTCGTCTTCTGATTACTGCTATGGGAATTTTCGCAACGCTGAAAATAAGAGTATAGACGTCTTCATATCCTTCCCATTTCCGCGACCGAGGATTCCGAATTCCTCTTGGGGTTCAGCCTCGACATTTATAATCTTTAAAGCAGGCGACCAACGACTGACGGAAGAAAGGACTAGGGGGAAGACGGAATAGTCATTTTTATCGCATTCGTGGTATTAAGCTTGCCATTTACTACTCAGGATGACAAAACCCGATCGTTCTGGAGATCTAAAGGCAGATCTGCAAACCTTACAGAAAACCTGCCTGTATGCTAACGAGTAATAAGTGCAGAACGGTCTTTCTTGGGCAATACTCCGCATGGACAGATCTGTCGGGATTGCAGGGCTCGGGCTTGGACCTCGGAAGCGCAGTCAGGGGTTGGGGTGCCACTGACTGATGAGGATAAACATAGAAGTGGTCATTCTAATTTCCTTGATATTGTCGGCAAGAACCACATGAACAGCCTACTTAAAATTTAATGTGCTCAAATGCGTGGTCTAACTTGCACTTGGTACAGCTTTGATCATGCCTGATCTAGCCGGCCTCGATAATGTCACGCATTGTACCTCTCCACGTGTGACGATTTGCAACAGCGCCTCTGGACATCTCGACCCACCTTACTCTCCGGCGACAGACACCAAGCACCGAAGGTCCGAGAACCATTTCCGTGTCTTAACGAACTGTGTCGAGCCAATTCTTGATTTGACTCCCCCTTCGACGGGCAATAGCGTCAGATCGTGAGCAGTATAACCGAGATAGCAAGGTGGACGACGAAGAACGTGCCCAAACCGTCTCAGTCGTCTTTCTTGGATGGCCTGCGAGAACCCTGCGATATTGCCGCAACGAGTGCGGACTACCTCATTTGAGACGAAATCGGTTCACTTCACTCGGAGGATGTTCCTCGGGCAGCGGTGGTCAAATACTTCCAGTTTGCGCTTATCTTCCACGCGCAAAGCCGAACATTCACAACTGTTGAGGACCAACCGACCGTATGCACGGTACAGGCGGATCTTTATAGCGACAGAGACGTTGCATCTGGTTCATGGCATTGAGAAAACCCCTCGAGCGGCATCAATTCGACAGACAATGTCGTCCCTACCCTGTACGTCCGGCAGCAACCTCGCCCCGAGGTATTTGGAACTATCTACTGCTTCAAATTGGCAGTCACTAATCCTGAGGGGTACCATCTCCTGATCAGGGATGCAGCTCGAAGGCAATTTGATCTTTCTGGCGTTTATGGGTAGACCGACAGAGGTAGCAATTACATTCACCCGTCACACCACAGACTATAGATCAAAGGTGCCCGAGGCTAGCAAGGCGATAACATCAGTGTAGCCTAGACCGATCAGTCAACGTCCGAGTGCAAACTCCACACGATCAAAATCGTACAGGGTTCTTCGGAGAATTCAAAATCGACAACAGGATGAACATTGTCGAACACCAAATCGGACATCGAACGGTTGGGAGAGGTTCGTATGGATGGGAACTCGTGCAGGAGGGATTCAAAAAGCAACTAGTACGTTCCACGTGGAATAAGGAATGTCAGCTTGGGTACAGTAGACGAGGAAAGATGCTGATTTTCCCGAACAGATGTAACCATGGGCGACGATGATGGTCTGGAGATTTTGTCGTACTCGGAGACGTTGAAAAAGTGTGACGTATTCCATCTGCATTATAGGCGACCATGTGTGACCCCTCCCAAGTCATGGACGCTGCCGAGACATCACTGAGCTTGCAACCTGCGTGGCTATCCGCGCAAAGTCAGAAACGAACGTACGCGAAACTCGCACGCAGGTGAGATGGTAACCGCCAAAGCTACCTATGTGTCTAAAAGGGGACCTTGATTGTATAGTCGGTATGCCAGTATATTTGGAGTAAACGACAGAAGCCCTGAAAACTCCATTTAGACGGTACAGATGTAAGGGAAAATAGTTAAATTGCAAAATCTTGCATTCAGACCGTGAAAATTTCCATATGGGTCAAGTTTAGCGCACAAAAAAGGATCTGTTGAAATCATGTTAGTAGTATATTTATAGTCATTTCGGTTAGATGGTAGTTGGTAGCCCTCCCGGTACCGAAAACTCCCAGCTACCTGACTTACGGGACCGGTGGTAATAGGGGCTATACGGGTTGGGCAAATGAGTGGAGGCGTAAATGGCACTTGTAGGGAATGCCTGAAATGGACGATCCTGATAAAGTGGAAACCTAATTTAAATAAGGTGAAAAGTGCGAGGAAGGTGAACACTTCGGGTCTGACTGACGTATGAGACGCCCTGGTGTTGTAGTCTGAACCCAAGAGGTAGTAAGTGCGCGATGTGGTAGGTGAAGTGCGCCCAGTTCAAACCCAGCAATGTCGAAGCGCCCCGGGGGATGTCGTAGTGCCTTAAACTGGAAGTCCAGGAAAGGATCGCTAACTGGCCATGGCGGTGTTTACAAGGCGTCACAGTTTTCAGCCAAACCCCTGCGATCAAATACAACCGGGCTGTTCGTAAAGGCGGGGGGTGGAGGGCAACACTCTGTCAATACGACTGACGCAGTGGATGGAGTATCGGTAGACACCCTAACTGAGCGTCGGTTGTCCTTTCGTACACGATCGCACCGGACTCTACTGGAGGTCTGTAGTAAAGAGACCCAAGGATGCAGGCAAACCGACGAAACGGACAATCCGCCTAGGATAGTACCTATGCAATTAATTTGATGCAGGTAATACTGTGCGCACATGCAATTAGAAGCATACTGCGAAGCATGATGAATCATAATCCGTTTAGGATAAATCTTTCGCCTTTTACTAAAGATTTCCGTGTGGGGGTGCAATACAATGAGCCTATATAGACAGTCTTGCAGCACCTCGTTCTCGGGGCGGTTAAAGTGAAGAAGAAAGTCATACTGACAGGGCCTCTGCGCGTTCACCCCCCAGACATAATGAGAACGTTATCACAGATACCGAAATCGAGCCAGTAGGTACAATTGTAGAATCAGTGGGCAGGGCTACCAACTACCATCCTGCCGTCATTTCAGTAATCCGTCAGATTAGGCTTCGACACTTCGGGTTGCCTTTCAGCAGGTGAGTATCCAGTTGTCTCTTGAACTCACTCACGGTAGGGGAACTAATAACATACTCCAACAAAGAGTTACATTGACGAATGACCCTCTGTGAGAAAAAGGAGAAACATTGATTTGTGTGACACAGTTCCCTTTTAAACTGGTAATCATGTCGTCTGAGATTAGACTTGGGTGCCATTTCAAAAAACGTTTCTCAGTCGACATCTAGATTAAATCCTCTTAACATCTGGAACGTTGCTATAAGGTCACCTCTGTCCTGCCTGTAGTGGAGGTGATAGAGGTTCAAGGCTGTCAGGCGCTGCTCGTACGTAACGTTTTTGAGGCCATGAACAGCCTCTGTAGCACGCCGTTGTACACCTTCAAGGATATCTATATCCTTCCGAAACCACGGCCGCCAAGCCTGTACCGCATATTCCAGGTGCGGCCGCACAAATGCCCCATATAGTTTGCCAAAGAGATCTGTATTCAAGTAACTAAACGTTCTTCGTATCGCGCTCATGACTGACATTGCCCGCGCAGCGAATTTAGAACGCTGCGTGGTGACGCTCAGGTCGTCCTTAATGAATACACCGAGATCTTTTTGTACATCTATGGTTTTAAGTGATTGATTGTCCAGGAGATACTGTCATGAGGGTGCATTTGCTCTTCGCCTCGCTGATACTATGCGCATTACTGCACATTTTTGACGTTGAATTTCATGCACCATTTCTCGTTCCATGTGTGCAAATTCTCTACGTCCTCCTGTACTATCTTGACGTCATCTTCATCTTTTATTCTCTCCAAAGTTTAAGATCATCTGCAAAGAGCACTATGCCCGATTTCACTTCCCATACTAGGTCATTTACATAGATAATGAATAGGAACGACGCAAGAACTGACCCCTGTGTGACTCCACTCGTAACAGGTGCCCATTCTGAGCAGTAGCCGCCCGCAGTGACTTTTTGTCGCCGTCCGTCTAGCAAATCTTGAATCCAGTTCAGAAGATTTCCTCTTATCCCTACTTCTGACAACTTTTGAATGAGGCGCTTATGTGGGACGCAATCAAACGCCTTGCTGAAGTCGAAGTAAATGACATCTACTGAATGTCCTTCATCCATTGTCTTTGACCAATGTTCGAGCGACGTAAGCAGGTTTGTCAGGCAGGACCTCTTGTCGCAGAAGCCATGTTAAACTGAAGTGATGTGACAGCGGAATGTATCGAGTGATGTATTTTTTAACTAACTTTTTCATCAGTTTGCAGCAAATGCATGTCAGACTCACCGGCCGGTTGCTGGTGGGACATAGCCGTGATCCTCCCTTGTGGATAGGTACGACGTTTGCCAACTTCCATGTGTCAGGTAGGTTGCCAGCTTCCATCGATTTTTGGAAGATTATACAGAGGGGTTCTGCTAACGCTTCAGCTAGCTGACGTAGGAGTACACCTGGAATCTCATCTGGTCCAGGTGACTTTGCCGGATCCAGCTTATTTAGCTCTGCTAAACATAACTGCAGTGTAAAAAATACCGTACTTATAAGTGGTTGGTGGGCGAGCTGTGGAAGAGAACAGGACAGGAGTTGTGATTCTGTGGTATAGACACTTTGGAAAAACTCGGAAAGAAGCTCGGCTTTTTGAAAGCCATCGCTCACAATTCGGTTATTTTTGTCCTTTAAGGTTGCCAGATGGTGCCGGTTTTTAGTATTGCTCCTGATGCATGCATAGAATGCTTTAGGTTTTTGCTGCGCCTCTTCCAGGAGCTTCAGTTCATAAGAAACTTATACTTCTCGGATACGTCTTTCGCATAAGATTCGTTGTTGTCTGGATTCTTGAAGTTTTTGGGCTCCCCGTTTGTAAGACGATTTTCCTCAACTTGCGTTCGTTTTCGAATTTCCTTCTTAACCGATGTTGTCAGCCATTTCGGTTTGTTTCCGGTTGGATGTTTCTTGAGGGGACAGTATCGTTCAATCAAGTCTCTCATAGTTGATTCGAAGGTTGTCCAGAATTCGTTGACATCTCCTCGTAATACTTCCGTCCATGGTGTGCGTCCAATCTCCGATTTAATTGCCTCCAAGTGACCCCGCCAGACATTTCTTAACGACTTTGAGCTTCGTTCGGGGACAGCTACGAGTGTCGACTTCCACATTAGTGTCATGTGATCACAACCTAGAGGCGGCCCTACATTTACTTCACCAACGGTTTCCTCGTTCTTGGTAAACAGTTTTCATCTTTCACCGCACGATTAAATACAGCCAGCCTTGAAAAATACTTAACGATTTGCAGTTGTCTCCTGAACAACAACGATCACCAAAAAGTCACCAAAATGACTTTATGCTAAAGGGAGGCTCGAGGTTAAGTGTTAATTTATATACTATTCGGGTAATATCAGTAGCGAGTTTTGATAATTTAGAACTTTCGACACCACACATACACTGACACGTACTAGTATTTGCCTGCCATGCCTGTAAAATGTAATTCTTTAGTCGATCTTCTTCCCAACTTTTTTTATAGATTGGTAGCTTTTTGCGAGGTTATTGCAACCAACAGGGAGGCCAAAGTCTTCCCCTGAATTGAACTGAGGGGTTCTGTCTGCAGTCCTACAAGTACATATGCACATATAGTAGTGACCTAAAGGCTAAGATGGACTTAGCACATAATCAGATGGCGACCGACAGGAGTGCGAATTATTGTGAGTGACTTTAATTACACAGCGCCAAAGATGTTAGCTTTACATCCTAAGTTGACATTGCCAAGCCTATCTACCCCCAAGATCGCCTCACAAAATACTGAAGTGTGGAAGCACAGCCCCGGGTCCTGTTTGCCGACCACAAACCGCTGCCAATGGATTTATTTTAATCGTAGAAAGTTCCCTCGTCAACACACAATGCTACACCTCTGAAACTCGCAGGAACGTGTTGACATAGTTGACCACACGACAGGACAAACTACTTATTCTTTCTGCGTAGACGTGAACTATTCAGTAGTGACCATACAGGTAGCTGCTTCAGGGCACCTGCCCGCGCTCCCACAACAGTCACGACCAGCGAGCTGACCCGTCCCAACAAGAAACAGACCTAAGAGGTCCGGATTTCGTACCGGTGAGCAGTTATAAAGACCGTACGAAGGGGTTATCGCAACCTGACGTTCGGCTCGAGAGGTCATGATATCCCTTTTGTTATCAACGCCCCAAATCTCGACCCCGTCAGGCAGGTGGAAAGCAACAGATAATACCTACAATGCCCTCCTATTCGACGGCCGCAGAATGTGAAGGTAACCCAGTTAAGGACGTCGGTCAAAAGCTTATGAGCAAACGCTTATAGAGAGTTGATGAACTAAAACAAGGTTGCAAGCGTATAAAATCTAATTCCACACAAAAACGCTCAAGAAAAACAGCACGTATAACTTCGGACGACACGAATAACACCCTACTCGCCTTCCTCGGCTTCCGCACTTTCCACACCCACTTCCTCATAGTCCTTCACCAGGGCAGCCAAGTCTTCACGCGCCTCAGAAAACTCGCCCTCTTCCATGCCCTCACCCACATACCAGTGCACAAAGGCGCGTTTGGCATACATCAGGTCAAACTTGTGATTCAGACGGGTCCACGCCTCAGTAATCGCTGTTGAGTTGCCCAGCATGCACACTGCACGCGGAACCTTCGCCAGATCACCACCCGGCACTACCGTCGGCGGCTGGTAGTTGATGCCAACCTTGAAGCCGGTCGGACACCAATCCACAAAGTGGATTGTACGCTTCGTCTTGATCGTTGCAATCGCCGAATTCACCTCCTTCGGCACAAAATCACCGCGGTACAGTAAACAGCAAGCCATGTATTTGCCGTGACGAGGATCACACTTCACCATCTGATTCGCCGGCTCGAAGCAAGAGTTCGTTAGCTCGGCAACACCCAGTTGCTCGTGGTAAGCCTTCTCAGCGGAGATCACCGGCGAGTAGGCCGTCAGAGGGAAGTGGATACGGGGGTAAGGAACCAGGTTGGTTTGAAACTCCGTCAGGTCCACATTCAGCGCGCCGTCGAAACGCAGGGACGCTGTACTCGAACTCACCACTTGGCTGATAAGTCGGTTCAGATTCGTGTATGTTGGTCTCTCGATGTCCAAGTTTCGCCTTAAGAAAAACAATTTGTGTTATTGCTGAAACCTAAAACAAACCTACCTGCAGATATCGTAGATGGCCTCATTATCCATCATGAAGGCACAGTCAGAGTGCTCTAGAGCTGAGTGCGTCATCAGCATAGAATTGTACGGCTCAACCACAGCCGTCGAGACCTGAGGTGCTGGGTACACTGGGAACTCCAGCTTAGTCTTCTTCCCGTAGTCAACGCTCAATCTTTCCATCAGCAGCGAGGTAAAGCCAGAACCTGTGCCACCACCGAAAGAGTGGAAGATCAAGAATCCTTGAAGACCCGTGCACTGGTCCGACAGCTTCCGGATACGATCCAGCACAAGGTCAATGATCTCCTTTCCGATGGTATAGTGACCACGAGCGTAGTTGTTAGCAGCATCCTCCTTGCCCGAGATCAATTGCTCAGGGTGGAATAGCTGTCGGTAGGTGCCAGTGCGAACCTCGTCCACAACTGTGGGCTCCAGATCTACGAAGATAGCACGAGGCACGTGTTTGCCAGCGCCAGTCTCGCTGAAGAAGGTGTTGAAGGCGTCGTCGCCCCCGCCGATAGTTTTGTCGCTCGGCATCTGTCCATCGGGTTGGATGCCGTGCTCCAGACAGTAGAGCTCCCAGCAGGCATTGCCCATCTGGATTCCCGCTTGGCCAACATGTACGCTGATACATTCACGCTACATTTCCTAGGTCAGAGTAAATGTCAGTGAACTCACCATTTTGAAGGATTCCTAAGGCCACCCCCGAAACAAGACTGAGTGAGTTCACTTCACGGGTCATTTTTACGTACGGTTTGTTCGCCTTTCCATCCCTGATTGGTTAACTGTCAAGACTTCACCAATTCACACTGCATTGGTTAACTCGTGCGTGATTGGCTGCGAGAGAAAAAGGAGGAACTTGATTGGCTTGTCTACTATTTGTGTGTTTTAGTCCCTCGTTAGTTTGTTCTGTCCACTGTGTCCCAGAGTTGTAGCGGCCGAAGACGTGGAGGGTAGCACACACATGAGGTAGCGTGCGCATTAGATATAACTCTTGGCTAATACTGATCTGAAGGGAGTTGTTAAACGGGTCATCGATCTCATCCAAGCTGGGAGCAGGAAAAGTCAAATGATACGAAATGTACATACTAAGAACAATGGGATTAACGCAACGCAAAGTGTTAAATGATACAATGAGGAATGAGATTTACAGCAGAAGGGATGATCCGTTGTGATAAGGAGGTGATACCAACACATCCGCTAGGAAACCGGTGAGGAATGCAGCGCTATCGGAAACTGCCGGGTGGTGCCATGGTAAGTGCCGACGTGAAGCGGAAAATACGGAACGGTATTGGTGGGAAAAGGGGGGAGGGGGTTCGCGGAGATGTGAAGACAGAACACACGGTCACACCATCTCCATCCTGGATCCGCGGTCAAAAAGTGTCACTTCGGGGTAAGGTGATACCATACTAATAGCACAGGTACTAGCCAAAAGCCCATACACGCGTGTTTCGCCGATATTCTGCTGAGCCTATAGACCTTGAATTAACTGATCTACTCCAACTTCGCAGATAATTTCTTAGGAAATTAAAAAAGCGACAATTTCTAAACTGGAGTATCTACCAGAAAACGCACGGGCAATGGGGGGGGGACCCACTGATGAGCCGAACCCCTAGCAGCTGTGCCATGCAGCGGCAGAATATCAACGAAACAGGTACCCGGGCTTTTAATTTCTGAGAAAATTAATTTCAGGCACGGTCCGGAATTTCGTATGAATAGTTGAGCAGAAATCCATGACGAAACCCACGGGAGAGGCTGGGAGACCCACTGATGAGCCGAACCCCTAGCAGCTGTGCCATGCAGCGGCAAAACATCGGCGAAACACGCGTGTATGGGCTTTTGGCTAGTACCTGTGCTTTTAATATGGTATTACCCTACCCTAAAGTAAACTATTAGCTGCCTGTCGGCAGTTAATGAATATTACGCGGTTACCCGCTGGGGCTGATGGACTTCGGCCCAAATATTTATACATAAAATCTTTGATCTGAGCCTATACACCTTGAATAAACTGACCTACTCCAAGTTCGCGGTTAATTTCTAAGGAAATTAAAAAGCGACAAGTGTCACTTCATTCGAACAACTCTGAACAATCCAAGGAACGTTAAAAGTGTATATGCCACCAAAGCGTGGGTGGAAGACCGTTTATGAGGTGCGGGGGGGGGGTTTCCTATGGGCCCGCCTGTCAGTGGGCCTGATGGGTTGACTGTAAGTTATGTAAGTCGATATATGTCAGAACATTGCCAGGACTGTGCCATATTTGTATAGTACCAGATGTGAGTAATCGGCTCAAGCTTGTGGGTTATCAGGCCTTCTGCCTGGACAAGTCAGACTGGACTAACGCTTCTACCGTACGTACATTAACACAACGACGGGGAACGAATCAGCGAATATTGCTACTCACACCACCAGGATGGGTCACGTCTTCAGCTTCCAAAATTTCCACAAATTGCAACATTTGAACCCATCTCGCCGTCCTGTGTCCCATGCTGGTGGGAACCTCGCCGTTTCTGCGATTACCCCTCCTCCTCCTCCTCCTCCTCCTCCTCCTCCTCCTCCTCCTCCTCCTCCTCCCCCCCCTCTCTCTCCCATCATCCTCTCTTGTTTTATAATCATTTGGATGTATAATACAATTGCCATTTATGAGATTAGACTCACTTTACGGATACTGGATTATTTGCCCCAACTGAGAACATTTTGCTTGTTCACTTCGCCATCCATATGGGATGTAGCCTCGTCAATAAAAAGAAGACGGTTTTCAAGGTCGTCATCTTCAAGTCTCCTTTAAATATCTTCACAGAAGAGTTTACGTTTTTTGCTTGTCACTCAGCTTTGATGTCTGCACGCAGGGATCTGGGTTTTCAGGTTTCAGAGCCTCAGGGATTCTCTCCCTAAAGTAGCGGGACATCATGTTTTTTTTAACAATTTACTGGCGATCATAGATTGAAAAAGCGATGACATAAAAACGAAGCGGGCTAACATCCAGCGCGGCTGAAGGCTCCTCACGCAGAAAATTGCATTAAAATAACTTTCCATTTACCAATCAAGTCCTTCCAAGGCACCTCAAAACTGGCGATGGGAACAGGGAAAGTCGTTTAATATTCGGAACAGAAATTCCATGTGCAGTGGGTGGCTAACTCATGAAACGTCAACCGAAATTTCGAAATACGTCTTCGTTTCGGAAAAAAGCAAGTAAGTAGGGTTGTAAAACTAATCATCATGCAGCATAATTCTATAATGATCCAGTTACCTCAGCGTGCCTGCTTTAGAATAAACTTATTTCCGACTGCATGCAAGAACTGCACTCTGCAAAACATGATTATTTAAGTAGCATGCAATTTTCTCATTGATTTTCGATGTCCTTAAAAATTCAATTGCATATCATGAAAAGCCCGCATAAAAATATTCATTCTTTTATTCTTTCGGTGGAAAAGTACGTCTTCTTCCGATTTTATACTCGAAAACACAGTATAATTCGGTTTTAGAAAACTTCTATAATTCCCGAATAATTTTGAACCCGACCTGCTGTTACACTTGCATTCGGGGTTTAAAAACTACACGCCGCATATTTAAGTGTACGGAAAACCATGCATTTCTCTACGATATTAAGAGGAGACCATATGGGGTTCATAAAACTGAGTAGTGGATTTGAGCAATATTGTTGACTTTACAAGCCACATTCGTAAATTCTGATACATGACGTTTAATGAACGGAACAGAA